>JBAMBM010000437.1:0-490525 GCA_037043425.1 Hirtodrosophila duncani | reverse complement strand
CCTGTACTCCTGCAAACTCAGGTAAGCACTTGACGGCATCTAATTCAATGCTAATTCCTATAGCAGCATATGTTACTACTTGTGGGGCGGCAACGTTTGCTGCTGATATTTGTTCAACTAACTCATTAATTCTTTGAGTCAATGCTTGCTCCCTCTGCCGGTTTGCAACGGCCTGTTCGGCTAAAGCATTGCTGATAGCCGTCCTTACTACTTCCCTAAGCTGATCTGGATCCATTTTACCTGATGGTGGGGGAACTACGGGGAGAAGACTTGTAGCCGGGACTCTGATGCGAATGTCACAGTTTGAATTTGAGTCGCTAGACTGCTTGCTGGCTGAACAGTGGCATGCGGTCGAATTACGTCGCAGCTGTGAACCACGAGTACTGAATGTATTGTTATAGCACAATTTCAGCACATAGAAAGTAATACAAAGTAATTTTATTAACGAGCTGGATGATAAATTGTTTTAACTCAAATTCTCAAAGCAGTCACTCCCACGTGTTTCAGAAACTTGGTTCTGATTATTATTATTTAATTTCTTTTATATGATCTGTTGCAATATAAAATACTCACTAGTACTATTTTTTTTTTTATAAAATAAACTAAAAAATGTTTGTGTTTGACGAAAAATGTTGGCTAGAGTGTCGACTTACATGATTCAATTAACACAAAAAAATTTTTTTTATAAAACTGGTCACTCGCAGCTCCCGAGCTGCTGTCTGTCTTAATTGTTGTTGGTTGTGGAGTCCGACCACTAGTCGGGCGCCAATTAATATCCTTCCAGTCCGGTTGTGGCTGAAGATTAGGTTCAGAGGTAAACTATACCTCTTATTGCTGGCCTCGGTCTCAGACAATAAAACAAATTATTTAACGGCCAAGTGCCGGAGTGAATATTTATTTAAGCGACCTATTGGAAGAGCGCTTCAAAACTAATTTCCTAATACAAAGAATATTTCACTTAAGCTAAGCCAAAACTCGCATCACGCCACAATGTCATGGTCGGCAAGCGGCCGACTCAGCAAAATCCTAGGCAATAACGGAAACTCTTGCAGCAAAACAAAAGTGTCCGGTTACCGCCGCTGACCATTGCAGCTATAGCGCGCTGATACAAAGTATGCAGCGCCGCAATTGCGAGGGCTGTTCCTTAACTTATGAAGCACGCGATAGCGAGGGTTGATTATAAACTTATGAAATATCCTATATTGAGTGTTGTGTTAACTTATATACATATATATGTACAGATGGTACATACTCAAGAAGTGCTTGCGCTAGCGATCTCACGCTGCGGCCAGTCCGCATAAGTGACGGATCCTATTACTGCACTTATGTATATTTATAATTGTATAAACATAGCAACAAAGTGTCGGTATGTTATGAGTTGTTACTCTTACTTTTAAGTTGCGCATATGACCACTTGTTATATTGAATACTCTACAATACTGTGGGCATATGCTCATTTGGCATATAACATACTACAGTTTATTCTTATTGCCGTTGGAATCTATCCTTTTCTTATCAACAACCCAGCTGTGCGACTTCGTTGTTTACAAAATCTGACACGCCTACTGGGTATGGAGAGAGCTTTGAGTATACCTCCTTATTGTCTACAGTCCGGATTCTGGCGACGACTGAAGTATTATAAGGCAGCGCCTCGTTAGAGGTCTCGAATGCACTAATTCTCTTCAGTATCATTTTCTTGAATTCGCCTTTTACAGAATTTGGGACTACGATCTCATCGACACGTGTAAAGTTCACATTATCGTACGGATGGTGATTGAGTATTTCCGAAGTATTACCATAGTTTATGCTGTATCCCATTAGGTCTATAGTTACCCCCGCCTGCGTAAGCAGATCGAAGCCTATTATGGCATCAAAGGTGTCAAGGGTATCTAATATGAAAAACGTGGCAACTTTCCCAAAAATTTCCATTGAACATTTTTGTTGGATTTTACTGGACCCATGAATGGAGTTCACAGTAAAAGGGGTGTCGACTGGTGTTACGTTTTTTAACTCCTTTACGGGTTTAATGTAACTTTTTGCCGCCCCGGTGTCGATAAGAATCTTTAATGTTTTGCCAGCCGACGAACGGCAATTGGGAACGATCTCTAAAAAATTCAATAAATCGTCCTCGAGTTCGCCACTTTCGTCATCTATTTCAGCACACTCAGCTTCGGCCATTTCTTGGTTGGGTAATATTGTTAATCTTTTTGCGCCTATTGCCTGACATGCGCTCCGAAGTATTATGCCTCTTTTGAGCCCTGTCTTGTGTAGCATAGCCCTGTGGCTTTCCCCAATTGGCCTGTTGTCTTAATTTGGATATCGAAGCATCAACGTCCATGGGTTGAGCCTGATACTTTGATTGTGCCTCTTTGTCAGCCTGTTGTGCCCTGTTTTGGCCTTGATTTCCAACAAAATGTGGATTTCTCTCCTGGCCCCTACCTTGTCTAGCTTGGTTACGATTGCCAAATCTAATATTGGCGCTGCTATGGTTTCTTTCTTTCATTGCTTTGACATAAGATGCAGCAAATGCGCTTCTTTCGATGTTATTTTCAGCCTCATGGACCACTGCTAATGCAGATGGGCTTCGCTGGGATCACTAAAGATTTTAGGGACCTCTTAAGTCCTGCCATGAAGGCATGTAGTGCATCGTCTCTGATTTCTGCACAAAAAATGGACGCAGCTTGTTCGTCATGTGTCATTACTATTTTATGTGTCACAAGAGTGAGTTTCTTTTCTACCTCATCCATTAGGTCACCCTGCCTAACCAGTTCTAGTTGCTGTCTTACTACGCGCAAGGATGTCTTGTCTGCGTAAGTGCAGTCGACTCTTTTTTAAAATGGCCGCAGCCTCGCTGCCTACGTTTCTTTTGAAATCCCGTATGCGTCTATAGCCGCCTGTCGCCAAGACACGTATTCCTCATGATTTCCATTAAAGCTAGGCACTGACTTTACAATATCCAGCTTCACCTCACATCTCACATTAGGGTCGATTGTCACTCTCTGGTATGTCTCGACCTGTGGGGCCTCTATTCTTAACGCATTAACTTGACCTCTAACTGTTTCAAGCTGCGTTTGGAACTCGTCTTTTATTCTCCTCTCTTGTTCGAGGAGTGCACTGCTTACGGCACCTTCTACTAACGGTTTTTGTAATGTCGGCTCCATTTCTAATTGACCGTTTCTTTCTGGCCTAAATCCTACTTCTTGATCTTCGTCACTGTATTCTACCTTTTGTTAAGTTAGAGGGCCTATGAAGCATTTGTATTACAGCAGAAGACGTCTGTCTTCCATGTAGGTTCTTTATTCATTGATTGTCTTAGCTTAGAGCTGCGAGCTGTGAAGCAGCGAGTGCAGCCGTTTTACATGTCTTGTATATAAAGGTTTATGTAAAGCAACGGTAACGTTGCTGGCGGGCAGAGAGTGTCATGCATGCACTTATGTATATACATGGACGGTCAAGCTTGAGAACGCTGACTCGGCTATTTGGGCGGGCGCTGTTATCAAGTGCGATCATATTTCGTCTGCACTGGAAGTGTGCAGAGGGCACTTAGCGTTAGCCGCGCTGCGACAAAGTCGCCGCTTTATATATATTATGTTGGCATAACGACAAAGTGTTGCAGCCTTGTTTATGCTTAGGCAACTTATGTGTTGATGCCCAAGATGTCTTGAATATCATTCATATACATATGTACAAGTTATTTGGTTATGTAGTCCAGTGGCCGTGGTGTTCCCACGTGGCTCCTGATGGTGTGATCCAAGTCCGGTGGCTTTCCTTAAGGACGTTGATCCGGGTAGGATCCTTAGATGTGTTATGGTTATGATGATTATGGTGGGAGACTTGACTTCGTCCCCTTTGTTGATTATTGTCCTTGTGGTACAGTAATATAATTCAATAAAGACAAATAACGGCAGTGTGCCGGAGTGCAATTCCAAGTGACTTACGTCTACGTTATTCAAAATCAAACTAAAGACAAAGGCAAAGGCAAAGGCAAAACATAATTCTACTCAGTAAAGACAATGCATCGCGCCATCGAACTACAGTCGGCATGCCGACTCAGCATTCTAAGCGCCGCAGCACTCCAGCAAAGTAGTGTCATACGATCGCTGCTGATTGTTGCTAGTGCAGAGCACTGAACCCACATTTTGGCGTGTCAGCATTATTCATGTAGTGTTACTTAGTTGCTATGGAATTTATGTGTTAACTGCCCCCCCTCAAGTTTATGACCATCCTCGGTCATGTTAAAATTGTCGATCACACTTTGAATTTTTATTGATGCTCGTCTCTTATTGCCTGGACAAGGATGAGTGAGGCAATGAGACCCAAATTTAGTATTGCTCCAACAGCGAACCATAATTTGGGCGATCCAGCATTATCGATGTCTTCCTTCACCTCTTGGATGGAGCGTAAGTTTTCGTTGCTCATTCGGTGTAATAATGGGATACTCAGAGTCGAGTCATTACCGATGACCCTTAGAAGTGGAGACCTTACGATGCCAGGAATTTTATTCATTGCTTTTTGCTCGTTTACAAATTCGGTTCCGTTGACGATAGCTACTCGTTCAAATGTTATTAAAATATGTTCACAACTCGATATGATTTAATATTAATTGTTTTATTAAGTTGGAGCAGCCAATGTGCTGGTTCCAACGTTCACTTTATCTCTGCCTATTACATTCTTTCTTAAGTTCTAAGTAAGCCTAAGTTTCGTCGCTGCGCTGCCGGCAGTTGGTCAGCAGAGAGACGGTTAAGTATATTATGTATAAGTATTATATATGTGAGAGAGTTGCAGTATGTATGTAGTTATGTGTTTATGCATAAGTACATGCATACGGCACATACTGGAAAAGTGCTTACGCTAGCGATCCCACGCTGCGGCCAGTCCGCATAAGTGGACGATCGTATTTCAGCGCGCATGCTTGTATAAACATAGCAACAAAGTGTCGCTATGTTATGAGTATGATACTCTTACTTTAAATTGGGCATATGACCACTTGTTATACTGTATACTCTACAATACTGTGGGCATATGCTCATTTGACATACAACATACTACACAAAGGTTCAAAGTGGGTTCCTTTTGCGATTACTTCTGGGCTATCATCTGTGCGTATGCGGGCAGTCGCCTCGTTGATGATGATAACGCCATGATCGACGGGCATTATTTCCTTTAGGTGACTGGGTTGAGTATGACATTCGGCCATGCTTCCCGAGTAGAGTAATGTCGCACAGGACTCGCGTCGAGATCGTTCGCAAAAGCTGTTGTGTGCGGTCTGAATGCACTCAGTGACCGCAAAGGTGTCCTTTTCGCATTCGGCCAGTGAGTTCTCGTCGAGACGTAGTATAGTGTGATTGTGAGTCACGGGATAGATGGTGATTTTCTTGCATCTGGCTTCGACCCTTGGGAACGCTATTAGTATGTGAATTATATCATCGGACTGAAGGACCCTAATCTTTGAGGCTTCTATTTAACTAACTATTGGAGTGTCCTGCTTGACAAGTGAATTGAAATGCGTGATTTAATATTGTGGGATTTACTATACCAGATTTTGCCAAGGTTATTGTGAGGATTAAATTTTGAATTTCGATGGTTAGCATTCTGTTTCTAGCCAAGAGCGTCTCATACAAGTGTGGAGTGTCGGTTAATTTATTTTGTTGAGCTTTTATTATTTGGTTTATGGTATCAGTTAGTTTGTTTACCTGCTTCTGTGTCTCAGAATTTATGGCTATTTGTCTGGAATTTGATTCGATTAACTGTGCTTCTGTTACCCTGATTTTTAAGAAATCAGAGGCATCTGGGGTACCTGCCACTACCTTTATGGTGTATCTTAAGGACGGACAGCAGTGTTTTTAAGTGGTCGGAATCAACATCAAGAAGTTTGCGCATATGTGATTGTGGGAATAAATCGGACAATTTTTCTGTCTCTTCTATTATGTTGACGAATTCAGAAAGGTTACTAGTGTGCCTTAAGTAGTCACGGTGTTTGAACACCAATACTTCACCGTCTATTACTGGGATGTAGTTGGCATGCGAGAAATCGGTGATCCGACCATTTGCTATTGCAAGGATGATAAGCGCTACGAAGGTGAACCTGTAATTTGGATTGAGTGGTGAAATTGTGGTGCTTTGTCTTGGAGAACTTATTTCCTAACTAAATATAAGGTAAAACTATTTTAGGTTGTCCTTGTGGACCACCCTCCCGTTAATTAAGACAGACGTTCCGAGGTCTGCTTGTATTTCCTGTCTGGTGCAGAGAGGGGTTAGCTTGTTTCCTAACCTCTTGTTGTTTTTGAGGAATACTTCCTCTTCTACCTCAAATACGCGGTTTTGCCTGTTTGCATTACACCTTTCTATGGTGTTTTGTTGGGCTTTTACCAGTTTGGAAGTAATACCTGAACCTGAAAAACTGGTTTTTCGCAAATGACCGAATGTAGCGATTTATTGTATTCTACTGTTGCTCTCAGTATTAATTCAACTGTGTCCTCGATTTTTTTTTTGTCAATCTTTAGGCACCTAGCGATCTCAACTAACGTACTGTGGAATCGTTCCACTTGGCCATGTGATGAGCTGTGCAAAGGAGGCGCGTTTACAATATCGATGTTGTATTGGGTTTTCAACATGGATGTTATGGTCTCTGAGTTGAATGAAGGTTCATTATCGCAATATATTGTTTTAATGTTAGGAAACATATTCACAATTTGCAACAGGGGACCTTTAATGCCGACAATTGTTCTTGATATTATTGGTTGTACCAAGGCGAATTTGGAAAACTTGTCGACGCAAGTCAAAAATTGTTTTTTGTCGGTTGAGAATATGTCTATGTGCAACATTTCGCCCGTGTATTGTGGAATCGGCGTTTCGCCAAGCTGTTGTTTCTTGGGATGTCTGTCATATTTTGCTTGCGTGCAAACTTTGCAATTTGAGACTACTTCTTTGGCTAAACTGCTCGTGTTCGGAAAGTAATAGTCGCGCCAGATTTGTTTGACATTTTCTTGGGCTGCTCTGTGCGCCCTGTTGTGCTCGCTATTTATTATTTCCAACTGATCGCTTTTATCCGTTATGTCTTGTACGAGCTTTTTCCAAAACCGAAATTTTGTAGAAGGAAAATGAGCAATTAATTCGTGTTGGAAACTTGCTAATGTGGGGAGGTTACAGTGGATAGCGTTCACGACCTCCGTATTTACAACTTCTTTGAGAATTTCTAAAATGCTGCTCTTAGCGGTAAAGTTGATCAGGTGGCGAGTTTTGTTGCGGAACAAATCCATGATGCGTTTCAATGGGAAACGTGCTTCTTCCAGAACGATCTGGTTTCTGAAGCAATTTAACGGTTTGTCCGTGGCCTCGACCGTGTAGGTCAGTGAAAGTTCGCTGTGAACGGTTGCGGCGTCTGATTGAGGTTCATTTTGTAGGGCATTGAGATTTTGTCTGGACAATGCATCTGCTACAAAATTTTCTTAGCCAGGCTTATAGCAAGCCTTGGCGTTGTATTGGTCGATGTAGGCTTTCCACCTTTTTATTTTTGCATTGGTATATTTGTCTGCTACTGCGAAAGTGAGAGGCTGGTGGTCAGTGAAAATGTTAATTTCTCTGGAGCCATATAGGTAGTTTTGCAATTTACCTAAAGCCCACACGATAGCTAGCAACTCCCTTTCGTTGGTTGCATAGTTCAGTTCTGCACTTTTTAGGGTACGAGAAATCATGGTAATTTGTCTGCCTTCTTGGGATAGGACTGCACCAATTCCGTTTGCTGAGGCATCAGTGGTTAGGTCAAAAGCTTTTTTAAAGTCTGGGTACATCAAAATTACGTCTTCTGACGCCAAGATGTTGCGCAGGCGTTGAAACGCGTTGCGCTGGGTTTCATTGAACTCGACTGCTATTTTCTTTGTCCTATGCTTACTCACTGAACCATTTTCTCCTTTTAGAATGTCGCTTATTGGACGAGCTATGGATGCAAAGTCTTTTATGAAGACTCTGTAATAGCTTGCCAGACCCAGGAAAGATCTGACACTGTAGACGCTTTTGGGTTCGGGGTACTCTTGAATGGCCTTGACCTTCTTTGGGTCGGATCTGGTGCCGTCTTTGCTTACGATGAAACCAAGATACTCTACGCTTTCTTTAAAAAAGTTAGTTTTCTCTTGGCTTACCCTCATATTGGCTTCAGTCAGGCACTTAAGCACCGTGTCAATGTGCCTGACATGGTCTACTTCGTTTTTTGAGAAAACTATGACATCGTCTACGTAGACGTAACAAATTTTCCCAATATGTTCCCTTAGAACGTCATTGATTGCCCTTTGGAAGATGCTGCCAGCATTCTTAAGACCAAATGGCAGTCGGCAGAATTCATATTCATAGTCTTCTCGTTCAGTTTCCTGAAGTCGATGACTAATCTTTTGTTTGTGTTGCCATAGGCGTCTGTGCCTTTTTTGTCAACAACCCACGTTGGGCTGTTGTAGGGTGACCTTGATGGTCTGATCATGCCGTCTTTTAGTAGTTGCTTGACTTCATTGTTTATGAAGTCAGAAACGCCCATTAGACTTGGGTAACTTCTGGCATATATTGGCTCATTGTCAACCGTGCGGATTGTGGCGGTGACAGAGGTGTTGAAAGGGAGTGCTTCTTCTGTTGTTGAAAAGGCCTTTTTCCTCTTAAGTATCATGTTCCTGAACTCATTTTTGACGGAGATAGGAACTACGATGTCGTTTACATCGGTGAAATTTACATCAGTGCATTTCTGGTATTGAATTTCTTCAGAAATGCCCTGATACTCTAGTAGACTTTTTGTAAGGTTCAACTGTACCCCGGCTTGTGTTAACAAGTCGAATCCAATAATGGCATCGAACGAACTAAGTGTGTCTAATAGAAAAAAAGGGGAAGTGTGATTAAAAATGTTTATCAGGCATTTCTCCTTTATTTCAGTGGACCCGTGGATTGAATTCACTGAGAAGGGTTTGGCGACCGGCAATATGGTTTTCAGCTCATTTACGGGCTTAACATAGTTTTTTGCCGCGCCAGTATCGATTAGCATTTTTAATGTTCTCCCAGCCAACCGTCGTTCAATGAACGGTAACCGGGAGTGTTCCCTAAAAAATGGACAGAGTCGGCTTGATCGTACTTTTCCTCGCTGTCAATTGCTTCGACAGCAGCCTTTGCGGCTTTTTCGTATGCTATTTTTTGTTCTTCGGAATCCGCTTGAACAATGTTGTTAAGACGTTGCCGTCTCGGACCTGTTTGTCGCTCTGAGGAGTTTCTCCTCTTAGGAGCGTTTGACTCATTTGGTTGGTTCTAATTATATTCAGTACGCTGCCTGAATTTGGAAGAAGAATCTATCTCCATCGGTTGTGGAGCTTTCTCTTGGCTTTCTTTATTGGGTTGCTCCTTTGGAGCATTTTTCTTGTTTGTAATGAGGATTTCTATCTTCACCGTGAACTTCGTTGTAGTTTTTATTCGGTTTACCATATGATCTGTGTTTGCTGTTTTCAGCTGTTTGGGATCGTTCCTCAACAACTTTAGCATAGGAGTTTGCAAACATGCTCCTCTCTATGCTGGCTTCTGTTTCTACGGCGAGAGCTAGCGCAGAGGGCAGGTCTTTGGGTTGCGCTGGGAATACGACAGCTCTGAGTTGTTTCCTCAAGCCTGATATGAAAGTGTGTAAGGCATCGGCTCTAACTTCAGCGTTAAGCAAATCAGCGCCTTCTTGTTCGTGTGACATAACAATCTTATTAGTTACCAGAGTTAGTCTCTTTTCGACCTCATCATAGTACTGCATAAGTGTCATTTCACCTTGTCTGACCATGTCTAAGTTTTGCCTCAGTAGGCGCAAGGATGTTCGGTCGGCATAGGTGCACTCTAATCTAGCCAGGATGGCGTCGAAATTTAGCACCGTGTTGTAGGAGATAAGTAAGGCTCCAGCAGGCCCTGTGACCTTGTTTCTAAGAATGGCTACTGCTTGGCAGTGTTCGCTACTGCCGTCGAAGGGCTTGAAAAGTTCATACGCATCAATTGCTGCTTTTCTCCAAGCAACATATTGGTCTTGTGCACCAGAGAAGTCTGGTACGGATTTTATTATGTCGAGTTTTATGTCACATTTTACCCCAGGAACAACAGTTATTTTTTGGTAAGAGACGACCGCTGGCGTTTTCACTTGCAACCTTTGTATTTCTTGAGTTATTGAATTTATTTGGGACTGTTGTTGTGACAGTGTCGATCTAACGGCATTGTCAATGAGAGCTTGAATTTGTGAAGGGTCCATTGTGTTGCCTACCTGATCTTCTGGACACCAACCAACTTGTTCTTCGCCTACACTATCGTCACTGTTGTACTCGGTTCCAGCTCATTTGTTAACCTCGACACTTGTATGAAACTTTTTCGCATTGGGCATATAATTGTCTTAGTAAAAGTAGCAAGTGTTTATTTATAATAAAAACATGCATTAAAGGTATGCGATAGTTTTATTTTCAGTGAGGGTATGCAATGGTTTTTATTTTTAGTGAAAGTATGCAATGGCTTTTATTTTTATTTTTGGTAAAAGTATGCAATTGTTTTTTATTTTAATTTTGGGTAAAAGTATGCAATTATTTTTTTTTTCTTTTTTCTTTAATTTATTATTTGTTATTTGGGTTCACTTGACAAACTTACATGTTTTTGTATTATTGCCTATGAATTTTGG
Source organism: Hirtodrosophila duncani (assembly GCA_037043425.1). Taxonomy (NCBI): domain Eukaryota; kingdom Metazoa; phylum Arthropoda; class Insecta; order Diptera; family Drosophilidae; genus Hirtodrosophila; species Hirtodrosophila duncani. Next base: position 479,865 of record JBAMBM010000437.1, on the reverse strand, counting down.
TGGGTATTGAGACGTTGGGCGCCAGTTATTTGGTTATGTAGTCCAGTGGCCGTGGTGTTCCCACGTGGCTCCTGATGGTGTGATCCAAGTCCGGTGGCTTTCCTTAAGGACGTTGATCCGGGTAGGATCCTTAGATGTGTTATGGTTATGATGATTATGGTGGGAGACTTGACTTCGTCCCCTTTGTTGATTATTGTCCTTGTGGTACAGTAATATAACTCAATAAAGTCAAATAACGGCAGTGTGCCGGAGTGCAATTCCAAGTGACTTACGTCTACTTTATTCAAAATCAAACTAAAGCTAAAGACAAAGGCAAAACATAATTCTACTCAGTAAAGACAATGCATCGCGCCATTCTAAGCGCCGCAGCACTCCAGCAAAGAAGTGTCATACGATCGCTGCTGATTGTTGCATTATTCATGTAGTGTTACTTACTTGCTATGGAATTTATGTGTTAACTTATATACTTGGACGGTCAAGCGTGAGAACGCTGACTCGGCTATTTGGGCGGGCGCTGTTATCAAGTGCGATCATATTTCGTCTGCACCTGAAGTGCGCAGAAGGCACTTAGCGTTAGCCGCGCTGCGACAAAGTCGCCGCTTTATATATATTATGTTGGCATAACAACAAAGTGTTGCAGCCTTGTTTATGCTTAGGCAACTTATGTGTTGCTGCCCAAGATGTCTTGAATATCATTCATATACATATGTACACATGCTACACTTTATATTTCTATAAGCCCAAGTCATGAGCAGTCAATGAAGCGGAAATATTAATTAGTTTCTCTTGATTTTTTTTTTTTAAAACTGCACTTGCACATCAATAATTTTACAATAATTAGACTGTACCGCAATGCTCACTTTCGCGTTGCCAATTTATTAACAAATTCTTTTCAATATTTTTTCATTAATGCTTTTTCTAATTTTTACCGAACGTTCACTTGCATGTTCTTGTTTAGGGCCATGGTATTCCTGTCTTAATAGATATCGTAAGATTATCTTATTCCCGTTGGGCGCCAGTTAATGTTTTCCACCTTTCCTTAAACAGCAGCGATGATGTCTCCGGTCCAGCGTCGGATAGTGTTGTTGTTATATCAGCTATTAGCTTTATGAAGATTAGGGTGGAGGACTTGACTTCGTCCCCTTAATTGTAGTGTTGGCCTTGTGGCTCAACAATGTGTGATTAATAAATCAAATATTAACGGCAGCGTGCCGGAGTAAAATGCAAATTGAACTTTATTGTCAAACGTCTCACATAGAACTGATTATAAGAATGGAATGAATAAAAGACTAAGGCTAAGTACATAAATGGAAATATGAATCTAAACCTAAATACATAATAAGTACATATAGGATCATGCCATGGGTTCGTGGTCAGTAAAACCGACTCAGCATATTTTCGATAAGAATTAAACGCTTGCGACACAACGGAAACGCCTGGCCCTTGCTCCGACCCACACTTTTTGGCTACGTTGCATATGTGGTTGGATACAGTAACGTTGTTAGCGCGCGGGTTGCTCGATGAATTCATTGCGAGGGTCGTTCGTTGACTTGGCTGTTAACTTCTGTATTGATTTACATCCTCCTTCTATTGCGCTCAGCCCGTCTGAGCTCCGTTGTGACTGCCGTTGCCTCCCTGTTCTGAATGGACTCCGGCGTGCAGGAAATTAGGTTGCCTGATGTAATCGCACCTGTTGTGTACAAAGTGTGCATGCTTATTGTATACCTGGACTCATGTCTTGGGCGCCAAAAATTATGTAACCAGCTAGCGGCCACACGTTTTGGGCGCCAAAAATTATGTAATCACACTTGTTTTGTAAAAAGTGTGCAAATTAACCAATTCGAACGAACGCGAATTTAGAAAAAATATTTATTTTGTGGTTGCTAAACGCCTCCGGCTTTATTGATACCAAACTTAGAACTAAAGTACAATATTGAACTTATGCTGCAAGTCAGCTGGGCTTATGCCAAAGCTTCTTTTGAGAGCTTTGATCGTATGCTGCAGGTCAGCAATTTATGTTAAAGCTTCTTTTGTGAACTTAAAGCTCGTGAGAGCGGCTGATGCAATGCGAAAATTTATTGTGAAATACTTATGTTTATATTAGGAGTTGCGCAGAAGATTTCCTGTTTACATTAACGCATCTGATTGGGCTTTGATAATAGTTTTCAATTGAGCTTTGTTTACTTTACGTTAAGTGATCTGGAAGGGTTTAATATGGTAACTGCAGCTGCGAAATTGGCTTATGTGTTGATTGCAAAAGTTGTTTATAATTCTAATAAGAAATGCTTTTAAGGCTGGGTGATAACTTGCATGCTGAGTATATATGTAGCCGGAGTCAAGTCAGCATGCAGAAGGGCCGATACAACTCCCATACAGGGTATACTTTGAACATCGGCCTCCGAGTAGAATGATATTAGCGAGTGGGACACTTGGTTCCGTAGCTATTTCAGTGGGGCGTGGGTTGTGATATCTTTTCAACTCCCAGATACATAATAATAGTAAGGATCCCTAATCAAACTAAACTAACTCTTAAAACTAAAATACCTATAAACAAGACGGGCCAAACTATTCAAATTTACGAAAAGTAATGTAGCTTTTATATGATTGAAGTCGCGTTCTTTACCCAACCCGACCTATGACCTTCAAGCAACAGTTGACTGAAGATCCCCATAAGAACAAATTGGTACTTCAAGTTCTCATGTCTCCAAGAATTATACTTACACTTCCATGTTAATACACTTTATTATTTATTCAGAAATTACTCAAATATATCCTCATCATTATGCTATTTCTTAGCCACTAATTTCCTAACTGAAATTTATTTTTATAATATAAATCAACTTTTATATTCTACAAAATGTTCTTAGCTATAAAAAAAACAAGAGTGCGGATATTTTTGATTCAGCAATTATCGTTGCTGATCCATAAAACCAAAAGCTCAAAACTCATCCTAAGGATGTTTGCTCAAACTCGTACTACAACAATAGGCGATCAACCAATAGCTAGAATTTTAATATAGAATATGTGCGTGTACATGTATATGGTAAGAAGATTCGAAATATAAAATATTTAAGTGAGTTAGTGCAGATTGAATTTATGTTACTTTACTTTAAGCTCACTTAAGAAAAAAAAACGGAATTTCATTTCTTTATTAAACAGTTCAAAATAGCTAGATTAATATATGGATTTTTAAATTAGATGAAGAAAAGGTGTTTAATGTGCTAAAAGAAAATTACTTGTTTACATTGACAAAATAGTGCAAACTTGGCAGCCACAACAAACAGACATATAAACGGTATTAATATCCCCATCTGTGGTACATTAAGTCAATGTAAACAAAGAACATATGATAATAAAGTTTGGGGGTGACTTACTTGCAGACATCTCCAACGGTGAAAGGGCTTCCAACGATGTTATGGTCCATATCTTTATTTGATTAAATGTTCATAATTCTTTAAGTCTCTTTCAACACTTCAATCACTTTTATTTTACTTTTAGAATTTTAATATATTTGCTGGTTATTGAGATTTTTGGTTAGATCATTGTTGTGTATATGCTTTTAATTTTTCAATGCACTTTATCGCACTGAGCTTTTGACTTGAGCTTTGGCTTTTGGTTATCTTTGCACACTGGGCTCGAGCTAAACAAAATGCACACGAAAAACTTACAAACTACATTTGCCGAAATTGTCCGAAATGTGTCCGCCACATTATGAGACCTTCTGCATTAGGCGACCTGACTGACACTCTATATCAAATTACACTTTAGGCTGTTTTTTAGATTTGCGTTGTCATATTCACTACACTTCAAATGAGGTTAGCCACATGGCTAACGCTGGAGTTTGCTGAGCTCTAACGAGACTGCAGCATTTGCGCTAACGGCTTAGCAGGCGGGGAATTCTGATGCTGCAATTTGGATCCTACGTCTGGATCCGTGCAATCTACTCCCAGAGCCGGAAAATGGCATAATGGCAATGGACCCATATTTTCGACCCACATTCGAGATTCGCTGCCTTGGCACAGAACGAATGCTCCAATTGGGGGTTATGAGACGTGTCTGCGATCTGGATGTGGGTGGTACGGTACACTAGAATCGAGAACACGAATTTTAACAGAAAATATGTATGGAAACCAACGATATGGTATTCTCCTCGTACCTTTTACTGTGCTTTTTCCAATGCCCAACTCCAATTTAGTTGACGTATTGGCTAGATGCCCGATGCCAACAGATTAAGATTTTCCCGTAGCGTCTCTGCTGTGAGCGAACTCTGCCAGCAGGCTTTACGCTATTCCCTTACCGTATACAAACCATTCGGGTTGTTGCGGGACACATTTCGTGTTCTATTTATTTTACCGGATGTGTTGGCCCGTCACACCACGTGCAATTTGCAAATTTTATTTATCTTATTTACTTTCATTATTTTCAGCCACGCAATATCAGCAAAGAGACCGTTGACAGCTGTGCGCAGCTTTTTATAGCTGGCCATTTCCGAGCTTTTTCTTGGAGAGTCAAATGAAACGTTAAGTTGGCTGTATTACCGACCAATCAGAATTTAGCAAAACGCAAGCGCAGCTTACAGTAAAGCTTTCTAGTTTCTAGTTGACTTCGCCATGTTTTCGACTTAACCACGTTGCCAAGTTTGGGATAAGTTGATGTGTCCATTGCCCTTTGGATGACCGGTCCCAACGTTCCTGCCACCTTGTCATGCTCTTCTGTCTCAAAACGCATGAGCTTTCTGTAGTGGGGGCTTCTACTTGAGTTCCAGCTACAACATGAATCTGTTCTGCCCCCTTGACCAATTCCTGTAATGGAAGCATCCCTGCCGAGACCAGAGCTGCCTCGACCGAAATGGTTCGGAAGGCACAGATGACCCGTATGGCGCTTAGGCGGTAGGTCGCGCAAACGCCTCGGCTGTAGCTTGGAACCGCCATCGCTCGGCCCAAAATAGGTGCTGCTTAGAGGATGATAGCCCTACTTACGCTCATGAGTAATTGACCCGGTCCCAGCTCGGCTAAATGTGTGCTGGGAGCCGGTGTTTAGCAGGGCCAGTTCCAAAGAAGCTAGAGTTTCGAGCAGGACTCGGCCTCTAGCGTCCTCTGGCATCCTCAGCAATTTCGTTTACAATTACAGTAAAGGCATTCAGCTGCAGGCTTACAGCCAGGTAACACCTATACATCCACAGACTGTCGACTTTTGCTCGCACGAATTCGTTGAGGTGTCCCACTTCCTGTAGTAGTGCGGAAGAATGATCACCGCATACCCACAGTGCCGCTTTTCCCATAGTGTCGGAGGCCCCAAGCCGGCTGCAAGATAATGCCCGGTGGTGAGGTTCGCTGAGAATGGCAACATTAATGCTCTCCTCCCTTATGGTTTGCTCCAGCAGTGCTTGGGCAGCAATGCAATGGTTAAGGTTCAACTGTAGTAGCGATATACCGGGCATCTGAAGCTACCAGTTGGATGGTCCGCAGTCTTCTCGCCATTTTTCATGCATGAACAGCATTTTGGAGGCTTGTTAAAGCTTTTTGCTTCGTGACCGGGCTCTCCACATCTGAAGCACGCATCCTTGAAGGAGGCTGCACTGGTGCACTTGCTGGCGATGTGTCCGTATTTGCTTTTTGCTTTTTTTTGGGAGGTGTTTTCCGTTGCTCCGATAAAGGCGTTCGTAGCAACGCGCTCCTTGGCGAGAAGGCTGCCCCAGAACTTCAGCGTTAGAGTCAAACTGCACTTCCCCAACGCCAACGGGGCTGCTGCGCGAAGACGATTTGTAGCGCGTCTATCTTCCGACATGTTATGTATGTATCCCATGTCCATCCATGTTTATAACCATGTCCATCTGTTTTAAGCTTCAGAGCTCAAATTTTTGCCAGATGCTTCCTTTTCCACATAACCGAATGTTCCGAAATCAACACTTAGGAGCATAACTTAGCATAACTTTTCTGTTTTTCATCCAAATCAAAGCAAATTCGGTGTCTATCCATTTGAGGACTCCCCAAGTACCACTTTGGGTTGGCTGACTCCTATTATACCAGCTTCTTTTGCAATCCTCTGGAAAATTTTACCTAAGTCGAGAGTACCATTAGTACATAGCATTTTGATTTTCATTCAAATGAAGCCAAATTCGGCTTGTATTTATTTGGGGAGGCTTATCAAATTTGATCCAGAGTGGACAACTATATCATATACCAAATGCCCGAATGTTCCAGAATGAACAATTTCTGGCATAACTTTTTGTGTTTCATCCAAATCAAGCCAAGTTGAATATGCTTTGCTCTATGCGTTACAACTATCGTGACAAATTTTCAATTCCCTCTGCAAGGGTATTTTTTTAAATATTTACTTCAAGTTAGATTTAGGGCGTGTTTACTAAATATGTATTTCTATTTCGCGAATGTTAATCATTTTTGTATGAACGACTTAAATTAATAGTATTTCAACTTAGGTTAGGTGACTAACTCCAGTGTAGGTGTAAGACGCGATATGATAAAAAATGAGTTTCAGCTGGGTGTGTGCAGTTTCAAACTAACTGCCCAAACCAAAGTAAGGTTATGCTTAGGCCAAAGGCATCGCAAGGGGGCAGGTTGTAAATTTGTATAATGGTACCGAATATATTAATGTTGGTTCGGGCAGAATAAATGTATCAACAGTTATTTATTTTCTATAGCTGGTTATTTGCTTATCAGAGTACTGCACTTCGCCTCTACTAATGTACCCGCGTCCGCACTGGTTGTGGTGCATCTACTCAGGTCGGTCAACTAGTGTTGAGTTAGAAACCGTTCTCTCGTTGATGCTTAACTCAGATTGTTGTTTGCATAAAAGTATATATGGCTCCATCGACTCGTCCTGTCATGTTAATCAAGAATACGGAGAAGATGATTTTTTCTATAGTTACATAATTATAATATTCTCTCCATAAATTATTTAAGTGGCTTCGCATTTAATATTTCAGTTTTACTTTTGCATTAAAAAAATGAGATTTTACATCAAAAAGATTTAAACTAAATATTTAAACCATGAAAGCGTAAGGCCTTTTAAGGTTGATTACAATTTGAAATTGTCTTCAATCATTTATAAGAAAAAATAAATAAATAAGAAAACCTTAGCGAGTACATTACAAAAGTTAAGTTAAGCACTTAAGAAGATATGCATTGTATAGGTTGCTTTGTAAACTACAATGGAATGAGGTATGCTTATATGTATAAGTTGTAACCAGTTCTAACTATATGAAAATTAAAAAACTATCTTAAAATGTCACATTAAAATGCTTCCTCTTAAAAATATAAATATATATTATATATCTTTGTTGTTAAATATTTATTTCATAAATATATAATTACTTAATTAAGTATTAATGTTAAAACATATGTAAAGAAACAATTGGAAATAAAATGTTTTTATTATATATATTCTATCTATCTAAATATATCAACATTAATGTTTCTGTCTGTCTGTCCATTATAAACGCATATATCATTAGACCGATCGGTATTAAATTCTTACTGTATACTAATACCCACCAGGGGAAGGTCAAGGGCTATATATCGTTTTGCAAAAATGGGCGTGGCAAATGCCCCACCCCTTGATGTAGGCGAAGAAAACAATTTTTGGAAAGCTTTGAATTTTTATACTCGAACTCTAGTAGAGTAAACGCGTATATTGTATTCGGGCAAATGTATGTAACGGGCAAAAGGAAGCGTTTCCGACCCCATAAACTATATATATTCTTGATCCGGAGCAGCCGAGTCGATCTAGACATATCCATCTGTCCGTCCTTATATCTCCCAAAATGTTTTAGTTTGCCGTTTGCAGTGGCGTTAGGGGCGTGGGAAAATTTAAAAACAAACTTGATTTGACAGCCACAAGGGGAGTCTACATGCCAAATTGGGTCTCTAGCTCTTACAGTCTCCGAAATCTAGGTGTTCATACGGACGGACAGACGGACATGACTAGATCGACTCGGCTGTTGATGCTGATCAAGAATATATATACTTTATGGGGTCCTAGACGCTTCCTTCTGCCTGTTACATACATTTGCACGAATACAATATACTCGTTTACTCTACAAGTATAAACAATCTGAAAGTGTTGCATTCTTTTGAGTGTGTCGAATATTGAATAAGGCTGAGTACGAGTATCTTATAGTTGGAACGTTTGTTCAAAACTGCTCTTGAACAAATGCCAGATTACAAGGTTGTTAGGTTAAGGCATATAAAAGACCTGTCGTGCACCATGAACGCCACTTTAATGCACTAACAATACATGAAGTGTATATTGTCATAGTAGCCAAAGAATTTAATTCCCGTGATATAATTCTGCAACGCAGAAGTGGTGATCGAGCTATATATCGGTCACATCCAATAAACTTCTAGAATGCCATAGAAACTTTTGGTAGTTTGTACAGCAACCAAAACTCATTGAAGATCACTAGCACAACAAAAAAACATACATCAACAGGAGGAGGCGAAGCGAAAACCTGTACCTCAAAATGTTCATACTTAGTTTTCGTATTATCAAAATCAACATTAATGAACCATTCGCTTATCATCCCCAATTCGTTCGACTCACATGTCCGACAGAGGGTAACGTGGCAACCAAATGCAACTTCATATGTTGGGCAATTCTGGAGACACCATTAATCTATTTAATATATTGAGTTCTGATTACAAAAAAAATGTATATTAATTATTTAGTTTTGCTAATGGATAGTTAAACTGGGTGTAGTTTTTGATTTCCAGCCAGCTCAGTCAGTTGCGTCTACGACACGCTATTAAGAAAGTTAATATAGAATCACGGACCTTTCTTTGTTTGTTAGAAATTTTATTTGAGAACTGTGGCCCTTGGAAATGCAACACCATTTGAGGAATAAGTCGAGAAAGCATCCAACTTTTGGATTGCATCTACTGCAAAAGCCAGAATAACAGTGTTGCCAGGAATCATTGCTCTGTTGTCGAAAATACCAAGTGTTCTCTAATGTAAAAAAGTGCCGGAATGCTATCGTATCCAGCCTCTTGGATTCAGTACAGTTTACAGTTGTTTTCTTAGTGAGCTGACAAGCAACCTGCTTCTACAACTTTGAAATTAAATCATTCACAACACAATCCATTTTTTTTTTGTAATTTTACTTGCTTGTTATTTTGATGAGTGTTTTGTTTTAATGGATTTTTAAGCTTTTAAAACTTCTTGAAAAAGTTCCAAAAGCCCGATTTATGGATGGAGTTGGCGATTCATATAATGATGATGATGGTGATGACAATGCAATTTTAAAAATGACAAAAAAAATGAATTTTAAAATTTTACAGCAGAAAATGAAATATTAGCAAGAAATTTTGTTTAAATGTTAGAACTATGTGCTGGAAAGTTTGCAATGGAAGCCAGCGTCAGCTGCAGTCTGCTGCTGGTGATGTCTGGCATGGGTTGCTCTGACATCAGCATTTAAATTTCCATGAATTTCTAAGGCGCCTCCGGCGTCTTCAGGTTGTACTTGCTCTTGATATTATTCAGCTCCTCCTGTTTCTTGTCAATGTCCGTACGCTTGAAGGCTTTGTTGGACTGGTAATAAAGCACGACCAAGTAGCGATTGCAAACATTAAAGCCGGATAAATGGTCGCAGGCGTTTTTGGCATCGAAAATATCCTCGTACACAACAAAGGCAGTGCCGCGTGTCTCCGGGGTATTGCCACTGTAGAATATAACGTAAGCCTTTTTAAAACATATACTTTATCTGTTAACTTACACGCGAATCTGACGAATAGCACCATATTTGCCAAAAATATCATACATCTCGTCGGATGTTATTTTATAAGGCAAATTGCGCACATATAGAAGCCGATTGACTTCCGGTGGAAGCCGAATCTGCAAAAATAGTATACGTATATTCACTTTGTCTTTAATTATAAACTCAGCCTTTGGGCTTCGAAAGATTTGGCTACTCACGTTGTTGCGTTTGTTCATGTCTGGCCGCGTCTGCTGCTGAAATGCGACAGAGTCGAGTTCAGAAAACTTTCACTTCAAAGCCTCTGGTTGATGCGCCGCCGCCGCTTTGCTTGACCTCGGGATGAATGTCCTGAAACGTGGTCCTTTGTTTAAAAACTAATGACTTCCAGACGTCTGGCCTCAAACCCAAACAAATATATATGTATATATATATATATATATATATTAGAGTTGTATAATAATCGATAGCACCATCAATGGTTTCCTAAATTAGTTACAATCGATAGTTTCACACTTAAAATACTAAAATAAAATTCTTGCATTCTGTAAAGATATAACAGCCATGTTAAATCTTGAGTTCAAAGAACCGATTTGAATCTATAGAGAAACACCAGGACTTACCAAAAGTTTGGTTAAGTCAGTAACAAAATATGTCGATGCAACTGCCATAAAAACATTAGGATTAACTTAAAAATACTGCGCTCGTTAAATTTTGAGTTGGATCTAGTTTTCAGCATCGATGCTATTTGGGTAATATCGATTTACGTTATCGATTGTAACATGTATCTGACCTAGCACGATTAAGGAAAAAAATAGATGTTATAGGTGCTAATAGGCCAACTGTATGGTTTTTCATACAAAATAGCAATGTCATATAATATTTTTGAATAACGAGTTTCATTAACAAGAAACGTTTGATTTTTACCTCGTTATCATATATAAGCTATTACATTTACTTTCGAAATAATTACAATAAATTAGAAAATATTGGTTACATAGAGCAAAGTAATCGCTTAGTTGGAAAAGATTCGAAGTGTCGCTTAGTTGACGTTCGTAAGCCTATGGATATAATTGATTTGACCGTAGAGGATGACGCTGAAGACGCAAAAGACGGAGGCGGATATGGCTTTGCCTGTCCTATTTGCATGGAAGACTCGCAAAAACGTAATCCGGTTGCCCTGTTGAGTGGTCGTATATTCCACAATCAAAAATCCCTTGTGTAAAAAACAGATTTCCGATTCACGACGCGATTTCTTTTAATTGTTTATTAAATTGTTCCAAATTTAACTTTTGTTCTTAATCTTCATATGGATTGCTTTGCAGTTTTATCTTAATCGATTTGAAACACTGCAGTATTATTTACGACTGTAATCTTATAAACTAAATATATAAGTATACAGCAAAACTTCTTATTGTAACTGCTCAACTTGATCGCGCTGCTTAACAAGTCTGTAAATTAACAGCACTGCGGTATTTATTCTTCGAACTCAGGATTTAACAGGGCCGTTATTTGATTTAGTATTTTATTCATCGATTAAATGAAACTCGCAAACCATCGATACCATTGATGGTGCCATCGATTATTATACATCGCTAACACACGCAAGAAAAGTGAAAAATTAAAACTAGAACTATTATATTTTGCAGTTAAATTGGTTTTTAACGCACATTTACCACTACTGAAGGTAAGTTAATGATTCGAAGGTCATAACAAGGATAAGCTAAATCTGCTGATAGCCTCAGGCCGCTGAACATGGCGGGTGGAGTGTGCGAAGAGATTGTGATTGTGTGGAATGGGAACGGGCAGGCGGTTCTCATTTTGCAAAAAGAGAGAGCATGAGTGGGGGGAATGAAAAAAGTGCGTGTAAAATGTCCCAGAAATCATTATTGTGTCTGAATCATACGGTTTTGCATGAAGCAGATGCTAATGCAACTTGAAGTAAAATGCGATTATGCGATTTTTTTCTGAATTGTGTGATTGTGTGTAGTGGCAGAGGCAAGGGCGTAGCCAGCGGGGACCAGGGGCCGTTTCCCCCCTACAATTCGACTTTCAGTATAAATTCACTATAAATTTGCCTAATGATTGAGAATGTATTGATGTTGGATCGGCCGGACCCCCGTTCGGACAAAGTTGGCTACGCCCTTGGTCAGAGGCTATCTGTGTGTAAGTGTCATGTACACACACACTCACAGGCACAAATATGCCTGTGTACATACATTAGTGTCTGGCCTCGAACAAAGTGTCCGTTGTACCCTTCTAGGAGGGGCATTCAACTTGCATCAGGAAAGGATTTGGATGCCTAAAAATTTTGTTTAATTTCCAGTACCATTGAAAAATCCCCCCTTTAAGCAATAACAACAGCACCAAGATGACGTGGGAACCGCAGGCAGAAGGTCTACAGCAGATCATAGCGATCTTAAAAGAATCTCAATCTCCAGATACAGCAACCCAAATGGCTGTGCAAATGGTAAGATAAGCAGCAATACCACTTCTGATCGCGAAATACATGTGTATCATCTCATGTTTTCTGCTTAAAGAAACTGGAAGAATTCAATCGCTATCCGGACTTTAACAACTACCTAATATATGTGCTGACCAAATTGAAAACAGAAGATGAGCCCACACGCTCGCTGAGTGGCCTGATATTGAAGAACAACATCCGTATGCACGGCAGCAATTTGCAGCCGGAGATTGTGGAGTACATTAAGCACGAGTGCCTCCAGGCTGTCGGTGATGCCTCGCCTTTGATAAGAGCCACTGTCGGCATATTGATCACTACAATAGCCAGTAATGGTGGCCTGCACAATTGGCCCCAGCTTTTGCCATCGCTGTGCGATATGTTGGATGCCCAGGACTATAATGTGTGCGAGGGAGCGTTTAGTGCGTTGCAAAAGATTTGCGAGGATTCGGCAGAGATATTGGACTCGCCAACACTCAACAGGCCCTTGAACGTGATGATACCAAAGTTCTTGCAATATTTCAAGCACAACAGTCCCAAAATCCGCTCGCATGCAATTGCCTGTATCAATCAGTTTATTATCAATCGATCTCAAGCTCTGATGCTTCACATAGATACATTCATTGAGAGTTTGTTTAATTTGTCATCAGATGAGGATCATGAGGTGCGAAAGAATGTGTGCCATGGGCTTGTCATGCTACTCGAGGTACGCATGGACCGCCTGATGCCCCACATGTCGCAGATAATCGAGGTGAGTTTGCTGCCCACTTTTCCGCTTTACCCACTTACATGTAACTTTCATTTGCCTTGGCTTTTTTCCGCAGTACATGCTGTTGCGTACACAAGATTCGGATGAGGGCGTCGCTTTGGAAGCATCCGAGTTTTGGTTGTCGCTCGCGGAACAAAGCATTTGCAAAGATGTGCTGGCTCCATATTTGCCCCAGCTGGCCCCAGTATTGGTGCGTGGCATGAGGTACTCGGAGATTGATATTATACTGCTGAAGGGTAACGTGGAGGAGGATGACATGGTTCCGGATCGTGAGGAGGACATACGCCCACGTTTCCACAAGTCCAGGACACACACCATCAAAAGCGGGCAAGAAGCTGGACAGACGGGCGCCGCTGGGGAGGATGATGAGGATGACTTCGACGATGGTCTCGACGATGACAGCTCGCTGTCGGAATGGAATCTGCGCAAGTGTAGCGCCGCCGCCCTGGATGTCCTGGCCAATGTGTTCCGCGAGGATTGTCTACCCATTGTGCTGCCCATTTTGAAGGACACCCTGTTTCACCAAGAGTGGGTGATTAAGGAGAGTGGCGTGCTGGCCTTGGGTGCTATTGCCGAGGGCTGTATGCAGGGCATGATTCAACATCTGCCGGAACTAATCCCCTACCTGATCGGCTGTCTGTCTGACAAGAAGGCCTTGGTGCGCTCCATCACTTGCTGGACCCTATCCCGCTATGCCAATTGGGTGGTTAATCAGCCACACGAACAATACCTCAAGCCACTGATGGAGGAGTTGCTTAAACGGATTCTAGATTCCAATAAGCGTGTCCAGGAGGCGGCCTGCTCGGCCTTCGCCACCTTGGAAGAGGAGGCATGTACAGAGCTGGTGCCCTATTTGGAATATATTCTGAAGACGCTGGTGTTCGCATTCTCCAAGTACCAGCACAAGAATCTGCTGATACTGTACGATGCCGTTGGCACCTTGGCCGACTCAGTGGGCCATCATCTGAATAAACCCCAATACATTGACATATTGATGCCACCACTAATTGAAAAGTGGAATCTGCTTAAGGACGATGACAAGGATCTGTTTCCCCTACTCGAATGCCTCTCCAGCATTGCAACGGCCCTGCAATCGGGCTTCCTACCCTATTGCGATCCAGTCTATAGACGGTGTATATCCCTGATCGAGCAGACCATCAATCAAGAAATGGTTAGCATTAAATGGCATATTCTTCAATTTCCAAAACATGATTTTGTGCAAACACTCCTCTTTAGCTTTGCAAACAGAACCATACTTTTGAACATCCCGACAAGGAGCGCATGATTGTAGCTTTGGATCTGCTTTCCGGCCTGGCTGAAGGACTGGATCGTCACATTGAAACCCTGGTGTCCAACAGCAACATAATGCATCTGCTCTTTCAGTGTATGCAGGATGTTCTGCCTGAGGTGCGTTGACAGTGCCCGCTTCAGTTTCGCAATTCTCATTGTTATTCTTTTGCTGCTCGGTGATTAGGTGCGACAATCTTCGTTTGCTCTACTGGGTGATTTAACCAAGGCCTGTTTCCCACATGTCCATCCCTTTATGGCCGAATTCTTTCCCATACTGGGTCAAAATCTAAATCCCGATTTCATTTCGGTGTGCAACAATGCCACCTGGGCAATCGGCGAGATTTGCATGAAGTTGGGTAAGTTTTAGCATTCTCAGTTCAATATTCATCACCTGACTCCTTTGGATATTTTTTGTTCGTAAGGCGAGGAAACCAAACAGTACATACATCTTGTACTCAGCGACCTTTTCATTATCATAAATCGTCCCAACACTCCCAAGACGCTGCTGGAGAACACGGGTAAGTTGAGATACAAACTCAAATAATGCATTTTCACAAGTACAGGTGTTATCCAGGTATTTTGTATATAGACTTATATAAGCTGTCTATCTAATCAAATAGTGGTTAACACTTCCGTTTCCTTACTGAAAATTGATGACAAAATTATAAATAGGATATATTTTTCAAATTTCAAATTGTACAACTTTTAAAGTTAAAACTGCAACATGTAGGGCCAAAAATTGTTCAGCTTTCAATCAAAATTTAAAATTCCTCAGATTTCTTACAACTTTTGATTATTTGGGCCTTGCATGAGTTTATCCACAACATTAAAACATGTCGCTTATTCACAAGTGATCCAAAAATGACCACATAGGCGATACAACAGGTGTGTATTAAAAGAGAAACTAGACAGAAAATAGTATATTAATATTTATATATATATATATATCCTTGTCCGATATAGCCTTGTCCGTCCGTCCGTCTGTTTCAATTTCACGATCTCAGAAGTCGTAAGAGCTACAGAGCTGAAGTTTTAACTAGATTCATGCTTCTTTTGTGTGGACGTTGGTTAAGTTCAATCCAGATCGGCCAACTATATTATATTGCTATATCATATAGCATATAGCAAAGCGACAGAGCTTGTGAAAGAGGTTTATAGTCCCAATACTGTCTCGGCTAATAATGCTCAATTTTGGTTTCCAAGGTTTCGTTCTGGAAAATTGGACTGAAAGGTGCACCTCGTACCGGTAGCCACGTCGTCGAAAACTCTGATAAGATCGTTGAGATTACTGAAGCAGACCGGCATGTCAGCAGTAGCATCGCCCTAGAGCCATTTAGAAAAAGCTAGATTTAGAAAGAAGCTAGATGTATAGGTCCCCCACGAACTGTCTAATAAAATGAATTACATATTCATCTGCGAATCCTTGGCCAAAAGTAATGAAATCGACCCAGTTCAGTTCTTAAACGGATGGTGACTGGTAATGAAAAATGGGTCACATATGACAATTTAATAAACTCTTTGTCCTGACTGACTTGTGATCAAGACCAAAAAATGAGACTCCCAAAGCTGAAATGTTCACACAAATTAGAGCTTGTGAGCATAAGACGGATTTTTTTTTTTTGTAGAAATTCGATTCGGAAGTGAGTTTAAATTGGGCCAAAGTTCGTATAGAAATTAATACAAATAACCCATTCGCTATTAGCGCCCCGCCTATGTTAGGCCACTTTTAGGAAGTGTTGTCAAATGTACTTGTTCAGGGAAAAGTATGATCCATTAGAAAGTAGGTGGGTAGGTGGTCTCTTTTTTAGTTTATGGGAAAAGGGAAATTTGTTCAACGTGTCTGGGGGAAGTACATAATTGTGAACCCGGGCAATGCCGGGTAAAATTACGAGTGGTACCTATAAATAAGTGATTCAATTGAATAGTTATGCTCCACGCATCTCTTTGATACATTATCGCAACATGCACATACGATTGACTAATGGAATAGGACCAACTGAACAAGAACATTTGAAAGAAACCCCACGAGAATATACTTTGACCAAACTTTATTCACCTGCAATCAGACACCTGCAATCACATTCTTCTTATAATTCATTTACTATAAGAACTATATTCATTCCCCAGAGTTGTTGAAAGAATATGAGAATTAAAGGTTTTACATTCATGAACTCGCTAAAGGTTGATTTTTTGGAATCATAGAATAAAAACATTTATATTATTCAAAATTATCTGTGGTCCTATAAGCTTTAAGTTTTTATGAAGGAATTAAATTAAATGCTAGGACTGCCTGAAGCCTGAAGTCAGAAAATGATATATACATACATACTTATTATGACTATATGCTCCATATTAATACATATTTATGATATGTTTATTGTATTTATGTATGTATTCAACTGCAAATGCTGTTTTCGTTTGTTTTTATAAAGATACATATATGTTTCCATTTATTGTTTCCTCTACAATTGTGCAACAATTAATTAAATTTAAAGATATATCATTGAATTCAACTCATCCACAATATGTGCATAGATATGTGACTGAAAATCATTATATAAACGCACACATAGGTGTGTATATACATATATGTGTCATTTGTATTCATATTTTGTTAATGGTTAATGAATGAAAGCTCAAAAGATCCATATGTGTAATATAATTTATTCAGTTGATTTATTTATACTTATATTTTTCTGTTCTTTTAGCAATAACAATCGGTCGTCTAGGTTATGTGTGCCCAGTTGAAGTGGCTCCTTATTTGCCCGAATTTGTACGACAGTGGTGTGTAACACGTTTTTTATCTTCAACTAGTTGTTTTTCTGTTTTAACTTTTTAGCTTAAATTACGCTTAACTCCAACTAAAACCCAATAAGCAACAATATTTTTACTTTCTAAATGTTTTCACATACTATTTTTTATATATATTTCTGTAATTGGATATTTCTTTTAATGTTTACCATTTGCCTGCGCTGTCAATTATATACAAGAAAGCAGATTCTAATGCTCCATTTGTTTCCAATGGTTTTATCTCTGATAAATAGGTGCACCTCCCTGCGTCACATACGAGACAATGATGAGAAGGACTCGGCCTTTCGTGGTATGTGCCAAATGATCACTGTAAATCCAGCTGGGGTGGTGCCTGACTTTATATTCTTTTGCGATGCGATTGCGTCTTGGGTGAATCCACCGCAAGATCTGCATCAAATGATACAAAAGGTAAGTAGGAAATATATATATGTATATATAATAATGGCATATAAAGTAATTGGCTTATATCGGAAAGCATTACTTTTTCGGCTAAAAATCTTAACTTCTTAGAATTTTTTGCATTTCACATTTTTTTAAAAGAACCATAGTATATCATTGAACATTTTCGAATCTCTTGCCACTTTTGTGGCCGCTCTTTTTGAAGGTTGTTACAGTGTCTTCCTAAAAGTGCTTCAATATCACAGTATGTTTCATTACGCTCTTGTACAATCTATTAACGCAATGTATCGTTTCTGGCACTACAATCGTTTTTGAACGACCCTCACGGAATTCGTACTAGAGCGAATGGCAGCCACTAATGAAAGCAATAGGCTTATTTACAACACACATTTGATCACAAAAATCAATCAGTGGGTTGTTAATGGTCTGATCAACAGCTGATAGATGAGACGCCCTGGAAATATCGATATTTCATTCAATTTTCGCCAGCCCTTGTCAAACCGAACCGAAACCACATTTCGGAAAATTATTTATATGTCAAATAATCATTTCGTCTTTTAGTTGACGATAATAAATGGTCGGAAAATACCATAAAGATTTCTTTAACAAAATATTTCAATGTTAGTACAATTAACCTGTCTTGCTTCATTAAACATGTGATGGGATCAGTAAAATTAGGATCGGTTCATTCACAATGCACTGATGACCAAAGTGAAGTTTTGCGCTAATCGGAAGATGTGAAAACGGTCCTTACAGTAGCCAGGGCTAGACAGAAGCAAGGCAATATTTGAACATAATTCAACAGTTTGTCAATTTCTTAATGTTTTCTGAATTCCTAAAAAATTTAAACAATATTTTTTGTATCTGCAAATATGGCTCTCTCGTTCGCATTAGACGCTACGTTTTCAGGAATCTGGTGAACGGTTCATTATTTCAACTATTGTGTTTATAGTTTCTGGAATGGCCTCTGAGCCTAAAAATTCAGGAATTGAGTCAAATGTTTTGGTCGATATCCAAGATTTCTGCAATCTCATCGTTAGTTTTGCCAATATCCTGCTGACTTTTCGTGGACTGTTTTCAGGCCACTCTTGTGTGCATAATAAATATTTCATAATAATAATTAATCTATACTATTTTTCACAGATTTTGCACGGCTTCAAGACCCAAGTGGGTGAGGAGAATTGGCGTCGATTCGTGGATCAACTCCCGCCAACTCTAGCTGAACGCTTGGTTACCATGTACAACATCTAAGCAGAATTAAATGTTTGAATCCAAAATGCAAGCTCCTTAACTAGACAATTGTGTGCATGTATGCGAGTAAGCTTGTGTCGTCGTCATCGTCGTCTTTAATCTTAGCGGGACGTTTTAAGCTGATGAGATTCGATGCAATTCGAATGTTATGTTAATGAATTTGAAAATTGAAATAGTTCATACACACAGAAGTACATAATATTGCTTAGACCATTATACATTCATATAAAAGCAACACAAGCACATATATATATATATATAATATTGCTTAGACCATTATAAATACATATAAAATATATATATATATATATATATATATATATATATATATATATATATCGGCGTAGTATATGTATATGTGCATATATAAAATGTTGTAATGAGCTATCCTATTTAAGTGAGTTTGTCAAATTTGAGAATAGGAACTCAAGGTAGGTCTATCAGTACCATGTTGGTCCGCTTCGTTAATTATATTTGTCCGAATATACAAAACTCTTTTTGTATATTTTTATATATATATTATATATATATATCACAAGGAAATCCAAAACCATTATACAGTCAACAATAATCCTATCCATACACACACCAACAGAGTTGAATATGCTAAGATAACGGGTTCTCTTAGCCAATATATAAAGAAATAACGTATAATCAAATGATATTACGGGTTCGTGGTCGCGTCTTAATATAATAATATATAATTATAATAATAATAATAAAACAAAAGAAATGTAAATCAAACAAACAAACTATCGTTAACTGAAAACAGAAAGCGTTGGATTCAAATTGTGAAATCAAAAACAATTCAGGTGCAACAATTAAGCGAGTCAGCAAGAGTTATATACATATGTTACAAAATATCAACAAAGACTGATGTTAAAAATCCGTTCAAATCATAAGCATATATGTATATGCATCCATAAATCATCCAAAAACTACCGAAACAGTTTCACAACTAAAACCCAACACTTTCTATATAAAAAAAAATAATGAACAAGAAAATCTTCGTCGCGTCGGGTTCGTTTTAACGGTTTCGCGTATCGCGTTCGCGTTTTATCGTCGCTCGTTCGTTCGCTCGTATTCGTATCTCGTGGTATCTCGTCGGGTAAATTAAATAAAACAAAATAAATAAATAATATTAAAATGCAACTGTTACTAACAAAACAACAATTTACTTATGTAAACTTATATAAAGCATGCACCTGCAAGCATTTGCAATGTCAAAAGTCATGATATTTGAGAATATTTGAATTTATATAAATATCAAGAAATATGCGGCAAGAAGTAAAGTGAATACACAACGCCATGCTATTTCATAGTCTTTATGATATGATCCTGCAGCTCCTACTGGATTTGGAGACTCTGCTGTAGGAGAGAAAATAAGTTACCTCGTAAATATAGATGCTATGTCAAGCGTCACAGGTACAGCTGCGTTTATGTTTTACGCTGTTGTTCTTCTGCAGCGTCCTTCAAATTGAGAGGCGATACTAATAGCAAGAGCTAAGCATGTGTTGCCTTGCTATTGCTGTTGAGGAGCGAAATGTAAATGCAAACATATCAGATCTGGCACCATTCAGATCTGGCATTCTGGGATTTTCCAATGCTTGCAGGAAATTTTCATCTTGTGCTGTGCAAATTAGATACTTTTTTTGTTGTTAAAATCGAAACCCTGATTACATAATTGAGATTCCGTTGATTATTATAATATCTATACGTATTTATTTGTGCAAAACTGAATTAAAAAACGAAACAAAATAAGCAAACCATTGACTGAACACTTTTTTAAAGTATTATTAAATAATTTTTTTTATATAGGAGCAAATGTAATTAATTTGTTGACTGTGTTTTCCTTTTCAACTTCAAACTTCTGCTTTAATCTATGCTGTTTGTACAAACAAATCTTTTAGACTTATACGATTAGGGGTAAAGTGTACCACAAAACATGCAAAAGGTCTTTGAAATTGTCGCGGAACAAAAACCAACTTACTCAAATATTAAAGAAAAAAGACAAAAAAAGAAAAAGGTAAATTTAAGTAATAGTATTAATTGCGTAAACTAAGTTTACGTTTGTGTTTTTATTTAATATATTATTTTCTTAAAGCTCGTTTCGATAAAAAGGGGGAATCGTGTGATAACTTCGGGTCGTTCGTTCGCGTCGCGTTAAACTATACTAACAATTAAAGGGACTTTCGCCCCCGGGTCTCAAATATTGAAATATATAGAAATATTGAAAAATAAAAGCAATTGCAAAACTAAACAAAAACTAACTGAAAAAAAATCGTGATTTCGTTGTACCTTATACCGGATTCATCGCGGAGTCCGGTCGCGTTCGCGTGCGTTTGTATCTCTCTCGGGTGATCTTAGTGATTAGCGTTTAAGCAGTAATAATAATAAATAAACAAATATGAAAGCAGAAAGCAACACAACCAACTATATACACTCACACAAAGACAAGCAAACATACAATACATGCAAGATATATAAAAATTAGATATATATAATAAACATACAAAATGTGAAAGCAGAAAACGACACATCCAACTATATACACTCACACTTATACAGAGACAAGCAAACATAGAAAGCATGCATGATATACAAAAATTAGA
This sequence comes from Hirtodrosophila duncani, assembly GCA_037043425.1. Lineage (NCBI taxonomy): Eukaryota > Metazoa > Arthropoda > Insecta > Diptera > Drosophilidae > Hirtodrosophila > Hirtodrosophila duncani. The sequence continues at coordinate 458,563 of JBAMBM010000437.1, read as the reverse complement.
TATATGTATTTGTGGTTTTCATTCTATATATTTTTTTCTTAAAGCTTCATAGGCACTTGATATGAAATGCTTTCAAAATATAACAGAAAATTTCATGAAGCAAGAATTCCAATTTAGTTTTGAGGTGTTCGATAACGAGAGACATTTCGTTGGAAGTGCGTATGGAGCTCATCTTCGAAAAGTAGCACTGAGAAAAAAAACCTAAACTTTTAGATCAATCAAACTAGGGCGATATATTTAAATCAGCGCAGATTTGTCCAGCAGTAGTCAATTTTTTTTTATTATATACAAATATCTATATAAATAAAAACATATTAAGACATAATGTACTAAAAATTGTTTGAAAATAGCTGCACGTTTAGAACACAACAATTGTAATTTAACACACACACAGTCAAGAAAATTAGCAACACTATTGATTTTCTAACAATCGTCAAATACACCCACACACACAAAGACACAAGAGAGCATATAACTATGAATAATAGGGAAAAACTTTGTATCCATCCTATATAACAGGCATTATATTGTTTTCTTAATACTTTAACTTCAACTAAAACTTTTGAAATTTCTGCAAATCTGTATACACATTTTTTATGCTAGCTCTACTGCAAATACCCATTCAAATTATTTATATATATATACGTATATACAAAAATATATAAAATAAAATTGCATCTTACTTAATACAAACGTACATATGTGTATCTACACAAATCCCTTAATCCATTATTATAAAACACGTATTTGTACTTTAAATATGAAAGTGAGGTACATCTATTTAAGCATTGTGGAGTTCGAAATGTAAACACATGCAAATATTGGTCTATTGACACCTTACCAGAATATTTCAACTCTTAGATCGAGATATGTCTTAAATAAAACCAAATCTCAAAAGTATGTATATCTAATTAAACATGTATGTATAAACCTAAAAATATTGAAAAGCGAATTCTTTTGGTATGTGGAAATATTTCCCATATCTGGTGTTGGTGGCCATACATCTATATCTGAAAAGGTTTCAGGAAATTTTTATGTAAATGATGCATCACGCACTGATCGGCCTGTCACTGAAAAAGTTGATAACATTTTGCAACTGAGGGAGCAAGACCGGCACGGAAGCTGTCAGGAGATAGCGGAGGCACTGAACATCATCCATATGACAGTTTGAAATCATTTAAAAAGATCAGGACTACTCAAGGATGCCGGATGTTTGGGTGCCAGATGAATAAACGCAAAAGAAATTTAATTGAGCGAATAACCATCAGTGATACGCTGCTGAAACGTAACGAAATGAAACAAATTTGTAGGCGAATTATTACGGGCGAAGATCAATGTATAGAGAAGAATGCGAGAATATGCAATGCATGCGATCATGGTGAAAGGCCTTTAGCAAACTTTAGCCTGGATTGACGGCAAGCAAGGTTATGTTATGTTTAATGGGACTGGAAGGGAATTGTCTATTATGAGCTGCTAGAAAATGGTAAAACAGTCGATTCGATCCTCTACTGTGCCCAACTCGACCGTTTGAATGAAACAATCAAGAAAGAGCGATCAGAATTGGCCAACAGAGAGGGAGTTGTATTCTATCATGACAATGCTAGGCCACAGACATCTTTGATGACTCGGAGATAGGTTGGGAAGATTGGATGCATCCACCTTATAGCCCGGACCTTGCACTCTCTGATTACCTTTTGTTTTGGTCTCTTCAAAATTCTCTTGATGCTTACATATATCACTAGCGCCATTTATCGCACGTTCTGCGTATTGGCCCAAATCTAAATACTGGCAAAATCTCTCATGAGAGCTACATGACATAATAGTCAAATTCTTATGATTTTTACATATGAGCAGCTTAAAGCAGAAATATACTAGTTCGCATACTTTATGGAGATGCTGAGAGGCTTCCTTATGTGTGTTACTAATATCGTGATAAGATTTAGAATAGCCTTTGCAATGGTATAAAAACGATAGAGGTTAATCAGGGTAAATCTTGGGTAAATACACCTCTAAAATACATTATGAAATTTAATTGGAAACAATAATATTTATCTGAGAATATGCTTAACTTCCTTTTTTCACATTCTACATGGAGTGTCGACATCTCGAGCACTCTTAGTTGTCTTCGAAGTCGCCGAAAGGCGTACTAAAGAAAATAATCTAAGGGCGCGATTTCGGTGGCCAATTGATTGATCCGTTTCAAATAACCCTCGTTTTTTTCCCCATTGTTTCCTTAAATAACACTAGGTAACAAAATTCAACTTTTTTTGTTGTATCACTTACACACCTACCTCTTCTGATATGTATAGAAAAAAATATCCAAATTTTCAACTGACTTTAGTATACTCGTGACCTAGTAGACTAAACGAGTATATTGTATTCGTGCAAATGTATGTAACAGGCAAACCAAGCGTTTCTCACCCCATAAAGTAAATATATTCTAGCTCAGCATCAACAGCTGAGTTGATCTAGCCCTATGTAGACTCCCCTTTTGGGGCGTCAGATCAAGTTTGTTTTAAAAATTTTACCAACCCTCTTCCAACCCGCAGATCGAAAAAAACTATATCTCCTTCAAGTAGGTTTGATGACTGGTACTTTTTCCGTGGAAGAACTCGTCTACAGTCAGGAGTCCATTAATTGCTATGCGAAATAAATGACAAACACGTTTTTATGGCGCTGGTTCTTATTTTTAAAGAGGAGCCACCGATCCATAAGCCACACAGCAAACAGTGAGCAAACAGTGTAAGGTAATCACTGGTAAAGAATCTCGAAATTAATCAATTTCGAAATAGATTCTGTACAACTTGCATGCTTGTTATTCTGGCAGGACTTACGCGAGCCTCAGGTCCGACCAATTTATGACAGTTTATATCTGATAAAAGTTCAGTATTAATTATTTGGGTGTTGTGGCAGCAGTTATATGGATGTATGGAAATCTAAAATTAATATATTCGATTGTGGTTTAAAATTTATTCAAAATTGAAAGAAAACTGAAATATTTAAAAATTACAAATGGAAAATAGAAAAAAGAATATTTGTATATAGATTGAAACACGAATGGATTATTACATAATAAAAATATACGACTGCAGCTTCGCTGAAGGTTTCATTTAATAAACTCTCCAGTCTATGCAAGCTGGCCGTCGATTTTGTTCGATAGTTAAAGTTGTTGTTGGATTTGGTTTGATCGTTCGTAGTTCTTTTAGAAAATCCAGTTGTCATCATTTCTTCGTAGGGGCCATCATATTCATGAATAGATAGTGAAATCATTTTGCCTTGTGAGGTTCGGGGTCTGAAGTTTCAGCCTGAGAACTTCATTTTATTGGGAAGGGCAAACGGATTGCCAAATATCGCCATAGACCATGTTGGGAGTGATTTTTACAGGCTTCTTGTTGATCTCCACATTTTTGATGCAGCCCTTGAAAGTCTTCTTAGTCCTGATGCCAGGCGCCTTTTGAAAGGCATGGTGACCACCCATGAATAATGGTCGATTCGTTTTGGTCTGAACTGACCCCTCAGTACCCACACCCGGAAGGGAGCTGATGTAGTCCACAGCAATAGTGATGACAAACTTGGACTTGATGGCCTGAATGCTGCGCCACTGGCCATCGCAGAAGCTGCCGTTTCCAGGTAGAGTGTAGTTTGTCACCAGGATATTCTTGGTATCCGACTTCACGGTGAAGTATAGTGAGTTGTCTACCAACTCGAGGATCAAGTACGAGCTCTTGCCGTGTACCGAGAACAGCAAGCCATCTGGTTCCCGAGGACGGAAATCAAAGTTGATGGTGATCTCAGGACCTACACTGAAGCGATCAAAGAGCTTCACATAGCCTGTGGGTTGATGGAAGAATACTCCTGTCCCATCCTCCACCTGCTCCGAGCACGGAACCACATGATAAGCCACAGGTTCTGTAGTCAAGGCACTGCTGTGTACTTTTATGTCCTTTAGGCAGCCATTGTAGTATGAGGTAGAGTCCCCGAAGATAAAGTTTGTTGTCCTCTTGAGATCCGCTTCCAAGTATTTGTTGATGCCACCCACATATATGGGGAATTCGACGTTCAGGATAGGTGACGTTAGACTTGAGCTCAGCTCCACGGAGCCAGGCTGCTCTTGACCATCTATGTTTAGGCTGATCTTGCGTTGGGTGCGTATGAACTCCACGGTATGCCACTCGCCATTATTGAGCTCTTGCTGGCTCGACATGTTTGCATTGAGGGTTTCACCCACACGCAACTGATGGTGCACATGGCCATCCAACAGATAAACTGCAATGAAGTCCTCCTTGTCATGGCTTCCCGCATAGAAGAGCAGTCCATTTGGATAGTCCGTGCGGAACGTGATGCTAACATCATAATGTTTGCGCACCTTCACCGGGAGTGAATTTATCTCCAACCTCTGATCCCGGTACGAGTAGAAGCGATAGCCCGCTTCCGCAAAGTCCACATCATAATTGGGACTCACCGGAAGCTTGCAGCGGTCATCGCTTGGCATATTCAATATGGGAGCCGGACGAGGCCTAGTGGTCAAAGTCTTTTGTGTGGTTGGTGGTCCCAAGGGAGGGAGGTTTGGGTCCTCCTTGAAAATCTCTGGTGCAGAAGTGGTTGTTGTTGTGGTTGTTGTTGTTGTTGTCGTGGAGGTGCTTGTTGTAGTCGTAGTTGTTGGTTGCATTGCAATGGTGGCTGGCCTATATGGTGACCGTGTTGGGCTGGGTGGTGCCAGTTCATTGGCGCCACTAGGATAATACGTAGGCAACAAGCTGGGCTCGTAAGCTGGGGTCAAACGAAATGAGAATGTTACGAAACTTAGACTTGGAATACTTCAGCAATAGGAGGTACATATGTATTCGAGCCTTACCTAGAATATCTTGAGCACAGCCATTTATATTGCCATTCTTTTTCTCCGCACTATCAGCAAAGTTGATGATCTCCTCATTGACGGTGACATCGCTGATGCAGCCCACAAAGTAGGCTAAAGTGGAAAGGGCGCCCTTTGGCGGTATATAATTATCAGGTAGGCCACCAAAGAATATGTCTCCTCCTTGTATGTGCAGAGGCTCGGGAGCATCGTAAAGACTGAAAACGACAATATTTATATTCATTGAGCTGCTCTTTAAGCTGGTGATGTAACTCTTACCGCTTGTCGTCGATGTCGTCGGCTAAAAGTCGTAACTGTTCGGCACTGTGATGAACGGTGACCACATGATCCTCTCCATCACTAAATAGTCGGTTATCGATAACGAGTTCACTGCCCATGCTGCGCAAAGTGAGATAGCCATTGTCGAGGGTTAGACCGATGGTTGAGCTCTGGTCATGATTGGTGGCATAGAAGAGAACGCCATCTGGCTGGCGGGTCTTAAATTTCAGCTCCACATAGAAGTTGTTCTCAGAGGATATATTGGCAGTTCGCAGAAAACCGTATTCATTAGGTGGATACGACAAAACTGTGGAGTATCTGTCTGGGCAACCCTCGACTACTCCTGTTCCATTGACGTACTGCGTTAGATCGACCTTGTAACCGGAAATGCTGACATCATCAATGCAACCATCGAAGTTTTGCTGTACGATCTCTGAGTGGTTACGACGTCCAGGGAAGCCGCCAAAGTACATCCTCTTAAACTTGGGCATTTCCTCATGGGCTCCAAAGGGCGCCTCCTCATGGAAGAGCAGAATATCGTCGACCTTAAGTAGGCCACGGCGGCCATCTCGCTCGGCAACAACGCGATGCCATTTGTTGTCATTGTAACGGTTCTGGCTGCCAGAGGAAACCGTCTCGTTACCCAACTTAAAGCGGAAGAATACGGCTCCATCCACCAACTCAATAGACATATAGTGCCTGTCCCGTCCACAGAAGAATAGCAGCCCATTACTGGCATCCTTGGCGGCCTTAAAACGGAATTGGATACTAGAACGGGACTTAAAGTTGTAATTAGCCGCCTTTAGCTGGACAAAGCCATTGCCCTTAAAGCGCAATCCAGTGACAGGTAGTTGCTCTTCGAGTAAGACAGTGCGCTCATCGGCTCCCTGCTTATCGCCCTCTGAGTACACAAAGTTCCACAGACCGACATTCTCGTCGCCAATGCGGAGATCCTCTATCTCACCAACAAAAGAACTTGAGGCTATGTCCTCGGGTGCTGTGAAGTCTGAGGGTCCAGGATAGCCACCAACAAATAGGCGACTGTTGCGATCCAAGTGCAAGACATTATTTGCACCCTCCAGATAACCTGTTTGGGTGTGATCTTGTATCTGTCCATTGGGCAACTGCTCACGAATGGTTAATTTGGCATTGGAGCCAACACGATCCACAATCGCCTGATACCATTGACCATCAGCCACATGCTTTTCGTTGGTGATACGTTCTGGTCCATTTCCCAAGTCGATAGTCATGATGGGATACCCATTGACAATCTCCAGGGCCACAAAGTCATTGTTCTTTTGGCTGGTCTTGTTATCGTTGCCCAGATAGAGAAGGAAACCGTCCGTATTATTGGTCCTGAAGAAGGTCGATAGTTTGGTCTTCGTGGCCAGCAGAGGCGTCTTCTCCGGAGTCTTTAGCTCGAGCACTGTACTATCCGTGAATTGCACGCCCACCTTGATACCGTTGGCAATTCGTCGGGCGGTTTCGATCTGACGCTTCAGGTTTTCAACATCTTGTCCCAACTTTTGACTGCGTTCGCTTACTTGTTGCTGTTTCACAGTGATCTCATCGGCCAGATCATTGAGCCTTGGTATCTGAGTGTCCACATTGTCCAGCTGAATGTTAGCTTGGGAGATGTCCTTGTTGGTGGCGTCCACATCGCGACTTATGTTCCGCGCCAAGTTGAGCTCCTTGGGGGTCTGGGCGCTAACAGGGCCGAGAATCTCGAGTACATTTCCCAGAATATCGAGGGCATCGCTGGCATTAGTATTTGAGTTCTTCCACATGTCGCGTTGAGTCTCTGCCGGAAGCTGTTTGATAATGATATTGATGTCCTTCAGCTGCTGTTCCGTGTCCGCATTCAACTGCGATATCTGCTGCACCTTGCTGGCTGATCCGTTTAGGCGTGGCTCGAGATCGTCCTGAACCTTTAACAAAGCCTGTCTGGCTTTTTGCAATAGATCTGCAGATTGTGTGTCCGAGTTGCCTGCCCGTTCCTCAATGCCATCGGTGATATCAGCAGCGGTTCCAGCAGCGTTTTTGGCATCCTGGCTAAACTGTTGGGCGGCTTCAACAGCCTCAACAATGCCCGAGTACGCGGTGGCCGCCTTGATTGCCGGTTCCGCACTGGCTGTCATATCCTCATACTGGACTGAGAGATCCGTAGCGCTTACGGTCAATTGAGCGGCTCGTTGTTCTGCCTGCAGCGTCAGTCCATTAGCTTCGATATACTGCTCCTCGCGCTGCGGCAGATCCTCATCCACCCCCTTGTTGACCGTTCGCAGCTCTTGAAGGGCGCCGCGCAGATCCTCCAGCTTTTGACCAATCTGGTCGAGGGTCAAATCACCATTGATCAGATAGTTACCCGCATCTTTGATATTCGTCTCCGCCTGTTGTTGCTGCTCTGATACAGTGTCAAACTTGGAGTTGTCGTAGGCTCGCTTGTTGTCCACATTTAGAACCTCCACAGCAGCCGACTGAGTCTGCGAATGCTCGCTCCAATTATATAGATCCTCCAGCTTATCACTAAAGTCCCCGATGTCGTTTTTCAGAACGTTCAGACTTTGGTTCTGTAGTTTGATGGGTTGCACCAGGTTATCCACCTCGTCGTACAATACGCGCGCCTTATCTAACACCTCAGCATTGGGCTTTAGATCAATTTGGGTGGCATTAATCTGGTCGAGAATGTGCTGAGCTTGGTCACGGGCTGCATCAATTTTCGTGCTTGCTGTGGCCTCTAGGTTTTCCGACAAGGCTTCGACAGCAGCAATAGCATCTCTAGCCTGGTCCACGCTCTTCAGTGCCCCCTTATGGACATCTGTAACATTGTTGAGCAGCACGCTCGATGTGTGTCGAATATCCAGGGCATTGTTAAGCGTCTGGTTGACTTGCTTAGCATAGGCTTTGCTGGCCGCTTCCAGTTCACTATTGAGCGCCTTGGAGGGCGTCAGATTAACGCTAGTTGGATCTAACGCCTTCACTTTCGGTTCTAGCTCGTCAGCTAGTTCGTCATAGTAGTTGAGCTTCTGACTCGTAAAGAAGGCTAACGTGACGCTCTGGAAGTCCTCCAAAACACTGTCAATTTGATAGCGCATGCGGTCCGTAACATCGAGAAGCGCATGATGACAGTTGTTGCATTCTAGACAGCCTTCGTCCTTAATCAGTACCCAACGGTGAGGGCAGGCATCGCATCTATCGCCAATGACTCCTGGAAGGCATTCGCATTGGCCTGTGAATGGATTGCAGCCAAAGCCTCGGGAGTAACCCTGATTGCAATTGCATGGCGTGCATCCGTTTTTCTCGTACTTCCAGTGATCTACCGCACAACGGTCGCACTGACGTCCCGTGACACCTGGCTTGCATGCACAGTTGCCTGTGTGATCATCGCACTGCGTCGAGTTAGATGCGGCTCCGCAGTCGCAAGCACGGCAGCCCGCGCCCGATTCGAAGCCATAGTGATCGGGTTTGCAGCGATCGCATCGATCTCCGATAACGTTTTCGTGGCAGGTGCATTTGCCTACGAATGGATCACACTCTAGCGTACCAAAGTCATCGCAATCGCAGCTCTGACAGTTCTTTAGCTTAACCGCGTCGCCGTAGAAACCGGGAGCACACAGATTGCAGGCAGCTCCAGAGGTATTATTCAGGCAACGTAGGCATTCACCAGTGCGGGTGTCACAAGCGCCATGCTCCTCGGGATTAATATTGCCGGAGCAATCGCAGAGTTTACATGCATCGCCAACATTCTCTGGCTGGCCGTAGAAGCCATTAGCGCAGGATTCGCATCGTGGTCCAGTGTAACCTGGCAGGCATTCGCAGTGGATTTCGTTGCCGGACTCCGAGATCTCACAGCTGGTGGCGAAATTATTCGAATCAACGGGTAGTGGACATGCACAGATCATGCAATCATGTGGTGTACCGTGCGTGGCATTGCCATAGTATCCCTCAACACACTGCTCGCAGTGGTCGCCTCGTGTTCCGTGTTGACAGCCCGTGCAGATTCCTGTGGCACAGTCGCAGGTTTCAGCATGGCCATTGCACTCACAGGGTATACAGTATCCGCCGTGAGGTCCGTTGGGATCGCGGTAGTAGCCGGGGGCACAGTCTTCGCAAGAAAAGCCGGCATAGCCAGGCGGACAGTGACAATGCTCTACGGCCAGGAACTGATATTCGCCGGTACCATCTGGATCCTCATCGGCCAGCGTCAGATAGACATCAGAGAGCTGTGTAATCAGCGTTTGCTCCCAGTACTTGGCCCGAATAAAGATAGACTCTAGATCACGCAGGACCTTCATGAAATCAGCTCGCGACACGGATTTTCCTGACAGTGTTTGGAAGTTGCTCTCCACCATTTGCAACCGATTCGTGAAGGGTAGGTTGCTGCTGGGTTGCTCATAGCTTTGATGAACTAGCACTTCTTGGTTTTTACTTATCATCATGACATCGGGGGCTACAATAGCCTTGCCATCAAAGCCCGAGGTGAGATAGAGGGTGTAGGCCAGCTCACCGCCGTAGGCAGAGAGGTGACTGTTCTGATTGAGCAGGTAGTCAAGCACTCCGAAGTAGGCCGTGCGCGTATCGCTCAAATCTCGCAGTGAGAAGTCTGCCTGAAGTGTGGTCTCGTTTATCATTAGCTCCTCCGTTGGTATGAACCAGCTTTCCAAATTAATGGCGTGATCGCTGAATACTACTGAGTTGATTGATACCTGCTTGAGCAAGCTCACGTTGTAGACCTTTAGGTATGCACTGTCACAGCGGGAAGTCTTGCCAAAGCAGAAGCAAGTGGTGCAGCCCTCGGGATTGCTGTCTTGTAAATTATACGTGCCATCCACACACTGATCACAGTCGCGTCCCACAACGTTCTTTTTGCAGAAGCAGCTGCCATCGATTTTGTCACAGACCTCCAGATCGGTGCCAGGCTTATGGCAGCTACACTGACTGCACCGAGGGAATTCGTAATAGCCATGGGCGCAGACATCGCAAGCGCGCCCCTCAATGTTCTCTCGACACTCACAAGTGCCATTAAACATATCGCACTGAGTATTTCCATTTGCTATTCCCTGATAGTTGCAGTTGCATTCCTCGCAACCAATAACCTGGTGGAAGCCATAGGTGTTTGGCGCGCACTTTTCACACATTGCTCCTATCACATTCGGAGGACACATGCATTCACCAGTGCTTGGTTCACACATGGCGCTAGAAATACATAAAGCATAAGAAGTATTCATATGGTTACAGTCTCCTGAAACTTACGAGCTGGGACACTCGCATGGCTTGCAGTCGGGGAAGCCATAGTAACGGCTGCGGCAAGATCCACACTGGCGCTCAATAACGTTCGGCTTGCATTGACACTGACCACCAAATGGATGACACTCGAAACTCGTGGAGCCTGCATAGTCACAGTTGCAGGGCAATGCGCCGCTATTATAGTCGGCGGTCAGAGAGAAGACGGCCTTTTTACAGAAATCGCTGGCATTGTGGGTAATATGGAAGTGATCTTGACCACAATTTTTGATAAACTCCTTGGTCTGATCGAAAGTCTCTTCTACCAACAGATCGTCGTTGTATTGACGAATAGGCACCACCACCAGGTAATCCAGCCAAACATCTTGAGGACGATTATTCTGTATGATTGGAGAATGGTGTGTTAGTTCTTGTTCGATCATGAAATACTGTTATATCAATGGGGTCCAGAAGAAAACCCACCGTAATCGTGAATTTGAATTCGTCTTCAATGTAAAACTCCATATTCTCGCCAGTGGGACGTATTACTCCACGACAACCGGAGCTCGATGGACAGTGTTGAATATCAAATTTACCATCATATTGATTTTTTCCAGCTGTCAATGTGTAGATTACTTGATACTTGGGATGATTGGGTTGATAGTATTTGACCAGTATCACATAAAGGCCCGGCTCCGAGACCTTTGATCTATTGCGAGAATACACTAATTAACGTAGCTCTACCATATGTCTATGCGAACTTACTCGATGACAATAGTTCCCTCTTCGTTTATATCCAATTGGACCAGCTTTACACGCTCATCGAGTACTGCATATGGCGGCTTATTGGTGGCAATGCGGGACTCGTGATCCGTTTCGAATTCAATCTTCTTTGAATCGGGCACTGAGCGGAACTTCGGCGTGGCACACTGTCGATTGTGCATGACACACACGGGACTTGGATTGATGTAGTCAATGGACCACTGATCAACTGGTATTGCAGTCACCGAAATAATAGGCACCCTATAGTTTTCGTCAGTGTTGCCCTACAACCATGTAAAGGTAAGGAAATGTAAGTATCCCATTGCATATATGTATATTTATATTCTGATCTAGAACTTACGTATAGGGTGACCGGCTTTAGATCATCCTTGTTGATATAGAACACCTTTTCACGTCCATCATCATTAATGGTTGTACGACAAACCGTGGAATACAAGCAAGGATACAGATATACTGCAGAACTCGAGGCTGGATCACTGCCGAGTCGCAGGTTAATGTAGTAGGGCTCTGCTGAGTTCCTTTCGCTTATGTAGTCAATGACAAAGATGTATCGGCCACTTTGCGGCACATCCACAATGTAGTTCAGTTCATTCTGATTATTGGAGAGCAATGGGATATCGCCAACGTGGCTTACAATCTCCAGGTGCTCCGGATCGATGTACACTTCCGTAGGATTAGTGGGTTTGTCGTTGAAGTCGATTATGAATGGTAGTTTGGCTGGCTTAAATCCATCCACGGATGCATATTTGTAGTGACGACACAACTCCATATTGCCCAGCTCACAAGGATTGGCTATTTGACGCGTTAGAATGGAGGCCTCATAGTAGGCAGCCGGCAGGAGAACAAAGTAATCGAGCATCACATTCTTATTGGTCTTGGTGGTAAAGGTATAGCGACCAGGATCTAGCACTACGGCTGCGGGTTTGCTACCTTTTGGTCCTGATACGGTCACAAATTCTGGCTGTGTAGTGGGTCGCAAAAGAACTTTGACACTACAAGGGACACAAAGAAGGCATGCATGGGTTTCATTCTTTTTAAATCTTTTTAAATGGCAATACTCACTTTTGATCCACCTCCAATGGATTTTCGGATTGAATAAGTATACTGGCGGTCACATTGTTCTCGTTGGGATTGACGTAGCGGATGACAATGCGGTATAAGGACGACTTGAACACGGTTAGATCATTGCGCACCTCGTTCTGGATGTCATTGAACACAGCATAACCTTTGCTGTTGAAGCCAGGAAACACTTGTTCGTCGTACTGGTAGCGCACCTGTGCACCTGAAGGCTGTGATCCATCCTCGTATTCATACTGGAACTGATGCAATGTGGGGAAGAAATGCGTCGTCAATGGCCGCGTACAAGCACGTCCTGTCACGCGTGGATGGCATTTGCACTGGCCGCTTGTCTTCTCACAGTCACTCTTCCAAGAGCCTCCCACATCGCAGCTGCAGTCCTTGCATCCAAACAAAGTTGCACCATCCAAATCGTAGGTCCCATCCCTGCATTCTTTACATTGGCGGCCCTGGGTGTATGGCTTGCAAGTACACTGACCCGATTTGGAGGCGCACGTATCTAAAGCTGCAATGGTGCCGTCTTGCCAGCAATCGCAGACTTCGCAGCCATCCGGATGGCTGATGTTCAGGTTCCAGTACAGTGGCTTACATTCGTTGCAAATGCGTCCCGCCACCCTCTCCTTGCACTTGCACAGCTCGCCCACCGGCACAGATCCACAGCCGGCAAATTTGTCAATGACTCCAGCTGGATCACAGTTACAGTCCTCACAGCTAGGGAAGTTGTAGTAGCCTTCCTTGCAAGAGTCGCACTGGCGGCCATCGAAATTGGATTGACAGAGACACTGTCCATCTGTATTACAGGTGACGCCCTCCGATCCATGAGCATCACAGTGGCAAGCTGAAAGTTTATGATTGAATAAAATGGATATTTTTTTCCACCACATACCCTCGCCTCCCCTCTCACTTACGCAAACATTCCGGATAACTGTAAAATCCAGCACTGCAAAGGGTACACTGTTTGCCAGCAAAGTTGCTCAAGCAGTTGCACTTGCCGGTGTTATCGCAAGTGATGGCCGAGCTGCCAGTGGAGGAGCAATTGCAGGGCTTGCAGTCGGGATAGTTGTAGTAGCCAGGCAAGCACTGATCGCAGCGGGGTCCGCCGAAGCCCTCACGGCAAATGCACTGACCCGATTGCTTGTTGCAAATCTCCGACTCGGTTCCCTGGTTGTCACAGTCGCAATCTACAAAAATGATTGTGGAATAATAGGTGTTTTCGGGTGTTTTTATCTACGCACTCACATTGGCAATTGGGGTAGTTGTAGTAGCCGTGTTTGCACCTGTCGCAGCGTTCGCCGCCGAAGCTGCTCATGCACTTGCATTCGCCAGTGACCAGATCACAGTCGTTGCTAATGGAGCCTATCTTGTTGCATTCACAGGCTTTGCACTCGGGAAAGGCGTAGTAGCCCTCCGCACACTGTTTACAGTAGGAGCCTGCAAAGTTGATCTTGCACGGACATTCTCCGTTCTCGGCCTCGCAGTGGTAGCCATGGGTACCATTCAGATTACACTCGCACTCTCGGCAGTTGGGATAGCCATAGTAGCCATAGGCACAGGTGTCGCAGTTTGGTGGCTGGAAGGCCACACGGCACTCGCATTTGCCGGTCTCCTCCTCGCAATGTCCAGTGGAGTAGAAAAAGTCACAATTGCAGGCTGGAAAAAGGAGAACACATTAAGGGTTTGTTGACACGGCTGAAGGTACATCTCACTTACGACTGCACACATCTGTCTCGTTCCAGTACTTGCCCTTGGGGCGGTAAAACTTGGGCTTGCACTTGTTGCAGTTAGTTCCTTCAGTGTTGTGCTGGCAGTTCTGGCACACGCCACCGCCTTCATAGTGACCATGGATGTCTAGTGAGAGGCCTTTGCGATTCACTTCTTCATCGTACTTGCACTCGTTCGTGTGACCATGACAGTTGCAGGCTGAAAGAAAGGGTTATGGAACAACTCTTCGTGCAACTGTATGGGATTTCTCGACTCACGTTCGCAGTTGAAGGGACGTGCGTTGGTATTCTGGCGCCACTTCTTTTGCTCGAAGCCAGGACAGCACTCGTTACACTGAATACCGCAGGTGTGATGCTGGCAGCGACAGGCGAGTATGCGCACTGGGCTTTTAGGATCCTTGACATCGCAAGTATCGGCATGACCGTTGCACATGCAGCGACCACCAATCGAGATGTCCTTAATGGAATAAAAGTATCGGCGTGTCACTGTTGGGTCCTGCCGAGCCACAGACATCAAATGACCCAATAGATTCTTAGTACGCAGCAATCGAATGCGCACATTGGTGGCACGCGTCCATTCCTGCAGCACGGTCGAGTTAAAGTAATTCCTTGATGAAGGACGCTCATTGAGCAACATCACGGGTATCTCTCCATTCTCCAGCGGCACAATCTTTGAATACTCCGTGGTGCAAATGACATCGTCATCCCTTGTTATCGGCTTATATGTGTCTTTGCCAAAATATGTCTCACAATCGGCGGGAGTATCGGAAAAATGTTGCCACGGTGTCCAGGTCTTTCCATAGTCAGTGGACTTTTCCAGTGTCCACAAACCCGGACGTGGTGAGTTGCCCATGCGTATGAACAAGTAGGCCACATGAAATTCCTGAACAAAGGCATGAGAACTTTAATTTTATCATTTTCATATTAAAATGTTTCCAATCAAAAGCTATTAGTTTAAGCAATTAGTTATATCTGGGAGACTGAAATTGCCATCCACGTCGACGAATAGGTATATTAAAATCTGGGCCAACCGTTATATCTTTGCATAAGCATATTTAAGTTTTACTCCAAAGGTCAGCTTAAAAAAACAAGAGAGGAAGGCTAACTTTGAGTAGGCGAATATACCCCTGGAAAGCTAAGTAGCGTTAGACTAATAAAATTTCTTCAACAGTCGCGTAGGCTTCTAAAATGTTTTTCCTTCAGCAATACCAATAGGCAACCAAGCAATCTTCTTTCTAATTTCCATCAAATACTTTGTGCATGCATTCTGATATACAAACACAAACATTCATATGCATGTACATACAACCCACTAGAGAAATAAAACTCTTTCTGACACACAGGGCTATCACAAGTAGCACTGATTGGCATGCAAAAATGTTGTTAGCGCCATCTGTCTTAAAGTGTTCATTCTAAATCAGGCATGCTCGCATTTCCACTTCCGCTTGAATTTGTCGATGTTCTTCGTTCTATCTCGCTCTGTTCACTGGCGCGACAGCATGAAGTGGACATAAGTTCGAAAAACCCAAACTCTCCCATTCACCTTACTTTTACTTTACTTTTCGCAGTGGAAACGGAAACAGGCATGAATATGTATTTTATATGAGAGCTAAATATCGGCTTGTCATGCTGATTACGAATATATGTACTTTATGGGGTCTTTCTATGCGTTACAAACATCGTGATAATATTATAATGCTCCCTGCAAATATGAAATTAATAGTGACAGCTAACACATTTTTACCATAAGATTGGGATTTCAAGATACATATTTTCTTATACGTTATACACTCCTTTTCTATAGCAAATGAAGGACCACTCTAAAAGCATCTTTCCCGCCGCAAGCAAATTCATTAAATATTTATTAGCTTAGCGTACACACATAGTGTATACAGTATATGAGTATGTACGTACTACATATGCCTACATACGTACGAGCATGTATGAGTTGTCTGGGCATACTGAGATGCCATGAGATCATTGAGAAGAATTAACTCCATCGTTCTCCAGTGAACAGACTAAATATGTTGCGGCCTGCAGAATGTTTGTTTATTTTGTACGTTTGCTTTTCAATTTGAATTCAATTGAATTGTGGCAAACTTATACATTAATATGTATATATATACATATATATGTGTATATACGCATATGGGTACGGTATATATGAGCGAGTTGATAGAGTTTCATTTTGGTTTTCGATCGTATTCATATATCGCTTTTATTTCTTTACATTGACGAATATCCATTATTTCCCACAAGGAGAAATCAAAAACCCTACGTCGAGACTAGAAATATCTTTACAAAAGCAAAAAGCAAGAGGTAAATCATAAACTAAATAGGGAAAACTGATATTGAAAAGCAAATTAAGAACATATGATAATTACATAAGCTATATATGTATTATGGTAGAGGCTTACACTAATAAGCCGTTTCTACCTGTATCCCGCAATGTATTAGAATGCAAGGAAGTTTGTCATGTCTTTGTATCAATGCGAACTGCAAGGTTCAAATTTGATGTGCTAATTAATGGGATCGGGAAACGTATTATCCATTGGAAAAGAGGCCATTCGATTGTATGTGGAAGTACTAAAACATTAAAAAGAAGAATTCCAAAGTCCAGTTGAAAGTTGTAATGAAATCTTCCAAAAGCTATTTGTGAAAGATGAGCGCATTTTAAGTTACTTGCCACCAAATTGTCGTACCCTGAGTGTATCATATTTTTAGCTTACTTACAAATCCCAAAGGCTGACTTGACGATAGCTGCATGATTCTCGCATCCAATCCCTCGTTGTCACACTATATAGTATATAGCGTATATATAGCGTTTCCGTTGCAAGTGCGATAAGTGTGACCCCAAAATGTGATTGTTCGAGTATTTAGAACAATTCAAGACTTTTAATGATAAGTGTGGGTAGCTAGCACACACTGAGACAAATTGACAGCGGTAAATGTGGACCACTTCATAACTACTAGTACAAAATATATATATCCTATATATATGCTTGCGTTGTAAAAGTAATATATGTACTATATGTGTGTGCGTAAAGAAGAGTCTTAAGAAGTAAGTGCAATATTTCACTTTTTGGAACTTCATAGAGACACACAAAAAATTTTCATTCTACGTAAATTCTACCTCAATTTATGTGAACTTCCTTTATTCTGTAAAACGGGCGATCGTGATCCTATAAATATGTGCTCATCTGGAAATGCAAATGCTACATTTTCCAGGCATCTAACCAGCCAGTCATCCATAGAGTTTTACATACATATATGTATATATTTTACTGCTCAACTTTTTAAGCATGCGTATGAATTTTACCTTAAATGATAAATGTTCCCAAAAAAATCCTTTCAAGAAGAATTCTTCAATTTCGAAGAGCAGGCTACTGAAATAAGAGTGCACATGAACTATTGAGAAATTTGTAAAACAAATTCTGTTCTCTTAGTGCATAGTTTTTGTTTTAGTACTTTGTTCAGCTTATCTGCTAACCAGCAAGTAAGGCACATAAAAAACGATTCATTTATGTCGCATGCTGAGCAAAATAAGAAAATTGTCTTGGGATTTCATATTCCGCTTATCACAGCACAAAGAAAGAAGTGTCAGAGTCAATGCTCCAGTCCAGTTTCTAAGTAAGCATTGTAAACTGAGACCTACCTACCCATTCAGACAGGCTGAATGTACTATATATGTACTTATATACATTTATACATATGTACACATGCCTGTAAGTATATGATAACCCGCACTTTAAAAAGGGCAAGAGGAAAATAAGCAATTCAACAGCTCAGCAAGATTTTGTAACTTCATACTCTTTGGTGTGGCTACATGTCAAATAGAAATTATTTAGTAAAATGAAAGCTTAACCATTGTAGAAATTATAGATATTTAGTGATAATCGTGGTTGTTCCTGATGTACCGTTTTTTTTAATATAAACCATTTCTCTTCAGTCTTGATAATAGCACAGATACTCTTTGGTAATTTTTCGAGGGAACAGGAACAGGGTATGGTATAGTCGGTTTCCATCGCCTTCAATCTTAACTTTTTGTTTCCTATGCCTTAAAACTGCAGACAACAGACGTTGGCGTAGACGTCGATATTGAAATGAAAAACCATTCAAATTGTTTTCAAATTTTACGAGCCCGTCGTCCATCGTTCATTTGTCTACACTGAGAAGATCGATGCCATATCCACACACTGGTATGTTGCATTCATTGACTTGTTCTGGTTATCTTTTGTTGTTTTTTCCCTCTTTTTTGGTCTCTTTTATATATACACCTTTTTCTTACTTCTTTGCGTCCCCTCTTTGGTTTTGGCTTACCTGTTCAAAATTGATGGTCAAATTGACTTCGTTGAATTTCATGCCTCGGGACAAGGGGGGGCTCTGCCACCAGGCTTCCGTGCCATCAATTGCATTCTCTGGCGGATGATTCTTCTCCGGTATGCTCGGATCACAATAATCGCAGACCTAGGTCATACACATGTGTCAAAAATGGAAAAACATTTGAATTTCTGTTATTTTTAGCCGTCCAATTTGTGCTCGCATGTGGAGCACATGTGGGGCTGTGAATCGAGTAGAATTTAGGAAAGCAGAAGCACCAAAAATGTGTATGTATACGCATGGGCGTTAGTGGGAGCCATAGTGCATTGCAAAGATACACATTTTCGAGTTTCTGCTGCATGCTTAGCTTGATGCTGCTCCTACCTGTCCTTGTATAACCGAATAGTCGATGTGATCATTCTCCGTATTGGCTCCAACTAGCTTACAATATAGCTCTGGTCCATCGGTATCCTCGCCACACGTGGCCGTGGCGTAGATCTTGCGCCCTGTGGCCAAATTAAAATATGGCGGCGTCAGCTCAGCATTACAGATCGCAAATAGCAGGCTTAAGCCCAGGGCCAATCCAATGGCACAGGGTGGGGCTGGACATAGCCCCATTGTGCCAGTACTGCTCACGTATGTCCTTTCTTTATCACTTCCGGTTCTGAGCTCACACTTTATGTATATGTATATGTTTCACTTTCTTATCTTTTGCTGGGCCACTTTTTCACTTTTTATACTCGTACTCTAGTAGAATAAAAGAGTATATTGTATTCTTGCAAATGTATGTAACAGGCAAAAGGAAATGTCTCTCACGCCATAAAGAATATATATTCTTGATCAGCATCAACAGCCAAGTCGATCTAGCCATGTCCGTCTGTCCGTTCGTATAAACACCTACATCTCGGAGACGATAAGAGCTATGGCTATCGAATTTGGTACGTAGACTCCCTTAGTATGGCGTTAGATCAAGTTTGTTTTAAAATTTTGCCACTCCCCCTCCCGCCCCCACAAATGGATAAAGGTGTTATATCTCCCACAATTTTTGACAGATATAGCTTATGTATGTATTAGCAAACAATCTATTGATTTGCCGAGTTTTGTTAAGATCGGATAATAATTGCAGACAAAAACGTAAAAAAATACAATTTGCATGAAAGCACCCAACCCATCTTTTGGAGTGTGTCGAATATTAAATAAATGCTGAGTACAAGTATTTTATAGTCAGAATATCGCCGATAGAGTTCTTACTTGTTCGAGTTCTTTTCCATCCAACCAGACTGGATGCCTTTGCGAGAGCAACTGATCACGCTGCAGCGAGAAGTTTTCCTCGATACCCCAAAAAAGTATCTGAATCCGATGAAGTCGTCGGCTCAATCGTTCGGATCGTCGTCGTCGTCGGTAATGTTAGCCGAAGTTCCCGTCCTATTTATGTATGTTTTCTGTACACAGACACAGGCGGTTATACATGTGCATACATATTTATATTACTTCACCATCTCCCAGCTGTGCCGAGAGCACGATTTTCTTGAGTTTGTTTTGCTTGTGCTGTTTGTTTATGTTTCTGAGTCTTTTATTTCGTACTCTTCTTCGTTTTGTTGCCCCTTTGTGCTCTCTTCCTCTCTTCAGCAAAAAGCCGGCCGGGAAACGATATGGAATCGAAATTAAACAACTGAGAAACTTGTTTGGATGTCAAAAACGAATTCTTAACAAGCATTTCAAATCCTGATAGCCCAGAGATCACATTACAATAGTTTTCAAACAAGTAAGAACGCTATAGTCGATATTCCGACTATAAGATACTCGTACTCTTTATTTATTTTATGGGGGCGTGGCAAAATTTTAAAACAAACCTGATCTGACGCCTCACGTAGGGAGTCTACCTACCAAATTCGGTAACTTTAGCTCTTTAATCTCCGAGATCTAGCAGACGGGCAGATCGCAACAAAACTATGTATATCTCCTACAATTTTGAAGATATCAGCGTGTAATTAAAACCACTTATAAATGTGATTGTTTCCTATTAAGTAACCAAATTTTGTTAAAATCGGTTAAGCAATAACGTCAGAATTAGCATTAACATTTAACTTAGTTTTATAATTTACGCCAGCAAGCTTGAATTACAATGTTTCTATCTCCCTCCCACTAGCAGATGTGCTTGTTGCTGCTGCTGCTGCTTGATTGGGTGAACTGAACTTGCTTGTAGCTTAAGAGGTGGAAGGGGGATATAAGCAGGCGCTGCTAGTGCCTTTTTTGCTTTTTTTGGGATGAGTTAAAGAAAATCAATTAACTAAATTTAAAGCTGTGTTATTGTTCTTATTATTCTTGCTATTTATGATAAAGACGCTCTGCGCAAACATAATAAGTACATTTTCCTCACACGTGTTGTTGTATCAGTTTGTCCTTTGCTTGTCCAGTTGTTGCTTTTGACTCAGGCAATGGACAAAGGAAAATCCCAAAATTTTAGGCACTCATTTGTTCATAGATATAGCAAGTCGCGGTCGCGTGACATTTACTGCGGCTATATCAAAAAGGGTATTTTTTACCTGCGTATAGCGTTCTTACATGTTTTGCTATGAAGCTTGAAAAACACAAAACAATGCACTTCCTACCATATAAAGTATATATATTTTTGATCAGCATGACGACGGGATTTGATTTAGCAATGTCCGTCCGTCTGTGTTTTATTTTTACCATATGCTTCTTTTGTCTGCACGCTGGTTAAGTTTGAAATTTGTATTCGGTTGGTATCCCTTGTATCCACCGTTGGTCCGACCAGATTTGGTCTAGATGGGTTATATATTTACAATGTGAATGGTATATGAGCTTCGGCTTGCCGAAGGTAGCCTTATTTTCTTGTTATTCATTAAACAAGATTTTTTAATCTTTTTTATTTACTATTAACGATTTTAGACACTGCTTTCCCGCTTTTTATTTAATGATGGGTAAAGAATTTCTAAAACATCGAATATCGATGTTTGGAACATTTGAGCGACATCGATGTATCGATGCTTTCTCCAGCACTAGACACTGGTGCTTTTTATTTTACGTCAACGTGTGTGGGCGCCATTACCTTCAACAAGAATAATCCAATCCCAAAGTATGTAATTTATTTAATCTTATAACAATCACTATTACTATACTATGTACATCTACATAGAGTTCTAAAAATGGAGCAAGAGGAACCTAATTTCGAACAGTTTTTCCCGGACTCAATGCCAAACGCTGAAGAGTCTCTGCAGAATGTCACAGCCGAACTTAATCAGCTGAGTTTGGCTTTGTGTGGAGCCGATAATGAACACGGTGAAAATGACATTGGTGCTGTACTCAAGCTACTTCAAGAGGAGAAGAAAAAAGTCGAAGATTTGCAATTTGATCTCGAAAAAGAAATTGCCAAATCCCAGTGGGCAAATGCAATAAAAGAGCGTCTTACCATACAGCGCGATGGACTTTTGCTCGCTATAGAACAGGAGGAGCAAAAGGTCGAAGCCCTCCTGAAAGAAGTGGAGCAGCAAAAGGAGCAGTCCAAGTCCCTGCAACTAATTCAGGCTCTTCACTATCAAGAGTTTCAACAAAAGATCACCGATTTGGAGAAAATGCGTCAGTCCTTGCTTGAGCAACTCAAAGCGCAGGACGAAGCATATTTGGCTCAGGTGGCCAAGCTTAAAGAGGAACTGAATGATAAAATTAAAGAAAGCCTTAAGTTGCAAGCCGAAATTGAAAATGAAATGGACAGCATATTGTGTCCCATTTGCCTATGCAGCTGGGAGTCATCTGGAGAGCATCGTTTAGTGTCGCTACCATGTGGCCATCTCTTTGGGGACAAGTGCATCCGCTCATATGTACAGCAGATGTCAGAATGTCCACAATGCCGATCTGCGGCCGATTGTGATGGATTGCGCTATCTCTATGCCCGGAATGTGTAAAGAGATCCAGTGAATATTTTTAATATTACATGAAAGTATATGAATGCTTATATATTCCAATGAGAATGCTGAAATAAACAAAATTGCAAAAAAAAAAGCCAAACGAATTGGGTATCCCAATAACGAAATTCAGAAATGAGCTGCCGGTTTTGTTTTTTTCATACTTTGTATGTATGTTTGTGTATGGTGGCAATTCTATTGCAAGTCGATTAATAAGGTGCCTAACTAATTAGGAGTCCCCGATAAAGAAATTCAGAAATGGACAGCTGGCTTTGTTTTTCTTACTTTGTATATACTTATGTTTGTATATCTGTTAGTGGTGTTTGTCTGCTAGTGGTGGCAATTCTAATGCAAGTCGATTAATAAGTTTGGTTTCGACTAATGATCGAAATCCCGATTAGTGTCTTCAAAAGAAGTTCATATTATTACTTATAACTAACTAGCTTATAAGTATAGTTATAACAAAGAAACTTAAATAAATAAATGCATATGTGAAAATTAGCAAATAAAAATATATTAATAATATATTAAAATATATTCAGCATTAACCGCTGAACTAGCTCGGTAGTTCATTTCACTGACTCTGACTCGTTCAATTGAATTCCCTTCCGAACGCAACGACCTAAGTAGCAAAATCTTTATATAGATGAACCCCAGTTCGTATTAATTCAAAAAGTAACTGGCAGAATAAGTTTGTCTTTCTAGAGCGGCAACATTGCCTAAGTGTTGATTGTGTCAAAAGAATTGTGTCTTTTATTTTATTTTTATTCTATTACCAATGTCTCCCTGAGTTATCTCCCAATGAGAAACATTCGAGTGTTGCTTCGGTAACGGAAGGTGTGCCGGCAATAATATACATATCATAGTTTCATTTTACATTCAATCAAAGTAAGTTTATTTATTAACATTTCGAATTTTTGCTAAATATTTGTATGCACTTCCTTTTACGCAGTATTAGTGCTACGTTGATTGAATTAGCCGCGGCTAAGCTCATACATATGTGCACGCAAGCTGGCAAAGGTGAATAGCAGCTTAATGGCTCGCTCGGTTTTATGAACCCAAACCAGCTTTGGCTGGGCCAAAATATAATGCAACACCACAACCACCAGTGGCACAAGCCGTCTAACCTACAATCGCCGCAAAACTTGAAGTTTATTGCTAAGTATAACGATTAAAAGTGCCGAAGCAAACCGCTGCGACGACGAGCTTTGAAAATCACGATCAAAAAATTGTGCAAAATTCATGACCAACGTTGTTGACGTTGGCAGCGAACACCTTATTGACACCGGGGACTGGGAGGGGGAGGCTGGCTCACTTCGTTTGGCGGGTTGCACGAAACTGGCAAATTTTGGCTTGCAATGACAAAAATAATCGTATACTGATAAAAAGCACTGCATTTGCAATGAGTGTCAGACCAAGTGGCCAAAATGTTTTTGCCCTCAATCGCAACTGGTGGGCAGCTTCGGCTTCGGCTTCGGCTTCAGCGCAGCCGCAGTTACACTCCCAGCATTGATGCAAACGAGTTCTGATGTGACGTAATTCGCATTATGTGTTTGATGCTGTTGTTGTTGTTCTTGTTATTATATCTAACTTTTTGCAAGCGCTTAAAGGCTTGTCGAAAAGATGTAAATATTCGCATAAACGAGTATAAAACTGATTGCAACATCAACGAGAAGTTCTTGATTTGTCTGCTGTTATCGTTTGCACAGTGGTACTGTATCGTGAATAACTTGTTCGAAACAAAAATGGGAAAGTGTTAAAGTTAAATTTGAACATTTCAATGATTTATTAGAATGTTCCTTAAATAAAAACATTTTCATTGTAAATATATAACAATGGTGTAATTTAACTCAACATTTCTTGCAGTTATTTAGTTCATAGCTTCACGAAGTAAATGAGAGACACGATATTTAGGGCTCATTTGGGCAGCGGTATTTTGCAATACCCTTTTTACTTCTCGTACCAGCGGGCTCCCTCGGGTCTGCTATTGCGTGCCCTTCCCGTTCCACACCACGATATGATGATATATTAGTGATTGTAAAAGAACGTTGAATGGTCCAATATACTTACAATTTGCTTTGTAGCTAAATGGCATGGTTGTCTAAACTGAATACAATCGAATCCGGATGATTTTTAAGCTTTTTAAACTATAAGCATGGCTTATATTTCTTTGTTTGTATCATGGAATGATCTTTTCGCTTGCCTACTAAGGTGCAATCTGAGTGATGAAAGAAAAGTCTGGCTTAGCAAGCTAGCTATGCCGGGTAAAGGTGCGGTCACACAGGTCGGCAAAAAATTACGTAACGTCATTACCAATTACTGTGTTATGATATAATTTATAATATATAATAATATAATATATAATATTTATAATTTCATACCATTTTTAATCATTTTGATCCACTGTACTGTCGCTGCCGGCGTCGACGTCAACGTTTACCGTTCACTTGTCGCTTTTGCTTATTCGCCATTGCATGTTTGAGTTGGTTTTCAATTTGGTTCTAAGCCTCGGCGTGTGTGCATTGACGCAGTTCTTTCGCCATGGTCCTATTGAAAGTGATCAAATATCTCGTCGGTTAGTGTCTAACGGTCTGCAAATGTACTATGGTGTACTCAACATATTTTCATCTATTATTATACTTGCATGCACTCTCGCATCCTTTGGGGCAACTTAGGCTGCGTGGTTCGGGTCTGTAACGAGCTGTCCCAGAACATGAGTTCCTTGAATAAAATGTTTAAATATCATTTGCTTGAAGCGTATTAGACGACCCGCTCCCATTACCAACGCTCCAGTTGAAAACTTGTTGAAATATTAAGAACGTACCGAAATTGTTTTTGTACTATTGTCTTATGCATGCCAAGCAATATGCCAAACAAGTTTGTGTTTAAGTCTTTTGTTTGAATACTTTGAAGCCCCAATAAATCTGTGAGCTTAAAATAAATTACACAAATACAGTGCCTTTTTATTAATTAGTTGCCAAGTTAACTCGACATCAGAGCGCACATTTAGTGAAATACGAGAATGGCAAGACATGTCTATAGCCTTCAAGCGTTGAGTTCCTTGCGCAACCCACAGCTGCCTTGGGCTAACACTAGCCTAGAAAGCAGCCTGCTTAGCGTCTCTCGATTTCAAGTTGAGTTAAAGTTGGCCAATTCTTAATACATATGTTTGTGCGTGGCAATGACGATTGCACCGAGTATCCATAGACCAATATCAAATTAATTTCTGACTGGAAATTACGCTTCAAAAGGAATCCCACTAGACATTCGCCCAGATCAGCCATGATCTGAGACAACCCAAATCGTATACTCTACAACAAGGTTTCATTTATAGCTTATTATACAAACAAACAAATATGAGTATATAGCATTCATTTAAATATTTGTATGCATGCAAATTAAAATGTGTGTCGTTATATAGGTAGCACTTTGTGGCACCTTATCGCTGTATCTGTGCGCAGTATCTTCGTTTAAATTTTACTCTCGCGTCGTCATATTTAGGAGAAAACTAGTAAGAATGTTATAGTCGGGATTCGACTACAAGACACTCGTACTCAGACCAGTTTGCGTGGACAAACCCGAGTTTTGAAAGTGTTTAATTCGATGAACTGTAAATACAATTCCAATAACTTAACATCGTCTGCTTAACGTAACTAAAAGTGAGAAAGGTTTGCACAAAAATGAAATGAAATAGCAATGAATGTATTAATACATATGTGTATGCCTCTGATTATATATGTATGTTCGATTGCATATATGTAGAAATACATTTTATGGTGAACGCTTTTATCGATTTTGCCTTTAGTTCTTATCCGATCTTAATGAAATTCGAAAGATCGGAAGATAATGCTTATACATGTACCAGTTGAGTTTTAACTAAAGGGAGTCTACATACCAATCGACTCCGCTAAATCGGTTATTCTGTTGATGCTGATCAAGAATATATATATAGTTTCTGGAGTCGGAATCGTTTGATTTTGCCTGTTACATACATTGGCACGAATACAATATACTCACTCACTCTATATAGAGTACGAGTATAATGAGGTAGATAAGTGGTGAAAAAACCCCTCCAAATGCGACGTCTTGTCTTGTCGATACAGCTGTTTGGTGGTGCTACGTCATTTTCAGTTACGTTCAATAAACTCATTCATTAATAAATATGAATTCATTTGGGCTTGGAACGACGCGTGCGTTGTTAGTGCCAACGTGCTTTTGCGGTATTAAGATGGATGATTTATTAAACATAGGTCAAGTGAATATCTGTTTGATGCTACCTAAAATTCTTCCGATGATAAATTAGCATTAAACAAGTCAGGCTCAGCGTGGATAGATCTAAAATTGTTATGTATTAATATAATCAACTATCGCGTTACTCAAATCAACTTTATAGAGCATAAATAACACCCCAGTGCAAGTCTTAGACAGACGAAGCGTAAGTCCCTAAGTAGGTATATTACTTACTGCCCAATCCTTTAGAAATGCTTTTTAATTTTAATTAAATACAAATTTTACACTAGAGCTAGTCTGAAGTTAATGACCACCGCTGCATTGATTATATAGTGATCAATCGGTACCTCTGCATTACCATTCGCCAGTCCTTAATCTGTCCATTTGTAAATTTCGTGTAAATGCTCAAGGGCTTAATGACGATTAAAAACAAAAGGCAAAACTAGAAAGGAAGGCTAGCTTCGGCTTGCCGAAGCTTATATACCATTCACATTGTAATTATATAGCCGATCAAGATTAAATCTGGTCGGTGGGCGTGGGGCTACAGTGGTTACAATACGAATTTGTTTTAATTTGGAAGAAAAACAGAAAAGTTGTGCTCGTAAGTGTTCATTCCGGAACAATCGGTTATATGGGAGCTCTTTGATATAGTTGTCCGATCTTAATCAGTTTAGCCCAGTGGACGTGGGGCGTTCTAAAATTGATACAAACCGAATTTGGTTGGATTTGTTCATTCCGGAACAATCAGTTATATGGGAGCTAAATGATATATTATATCTTCCACAAATCCTAACGCATTTAGTGGAAACTCGGTTTGTATATGTATAAGCACATAAACTATCGAGTTTTGTTAAGATCGGATAACAATTGTAACATTTTTTTCATACTATTGAGTTTGCCGAATATTGAATAAATGCTGAGTACGGACTATTTCATAGTCGGAATATCGACTATAGCGTTCTTACTTATTATTATACAAGTGTAGTGGCCTGGTAAGTATGCAGTTAAATCTGCTATTTTTGATTGTTGCAAAACGATTTTTGACTCTCAAACCGCTAGCATTTCAAAGTTGGTTCAATGTGGGAAAGAAGCAAAAGGTTGTCCTACTTACTGTTTATTTCGAAGCAGTCGGTTGTATGGTAGATATATGATAGTTGTCTGATCCAGATGAATCTTGAACATAATCAACGAGCATGTGGTTGCCCAAGTATAAAAATTCTGTAATTTTGTCAAAATGAGATATTCCATAAGCAAATGTAAGAAATTATCCTTAAATTAGACATTTAAAAAGGAAATTTAAAAATTGTTTAATAAATAACAAATTCAATAGTCAATATACAATTTTTAAAGTAATAAAGAAACATTATTGACGTTTATATGCTTAATATAACATACTGCTATGCTCAGTCGGCGTTTCGGCAGTCGGCGTCATTGTCTGCTAAAGCATTCTGATTTACTCAAATTGTGTAACAAATTGCTACTCCTCAATGGAAAACATATGTGCAATTAAATCTTGTTAATTGTTTTGAACAAATGATCTGCCGAAATTAATAACGCTACTGACAAAGCCCAACATAGAGGTGATCATTGAATGGGCATGCTTCGAGCTTTCTGTGGTAGTTGTAGATTTTTTGTTCCTTTTCGTTTCTTTCGGTTTCTCGGCGCTGCTAAACAGTTGATCCAATCTGGGTATAATAGGCTTCCTTTCCAACTCAGCGCTAATCTCGTTGATGCGGTCATCCTCGCTGCTAAATTCATCGAATGGTAAACGTAATGCTTTCGCTTTAAAGGATACCAAATGTTAATGTCAATCTCAATCAGACGCGTATTCGCTTAAAACTTACTCATTAGAACAATTGCGGAAATGATTATAAACAATGAGAAGAATTTATGTGGAAACATTTTTCTATGAATTTCTGATGCGACGCTTTGACAAAACTTCGACTGAATGAATGTGGAACTGCAAAGTTGATCTTTATAAGCGTAGCACTTGTGGCGGATGTCAGTGGGGAGATCTACGTGATATTCGCTCGAATACCATCGGAACCAATAATGCACACGTTTCGCCAAGCGATTTACTTTTATTTTTGCATTTCGCTTAAAATACTCTTAAACTCTATAGCCATAACCATAACAAACAAGATAATGCTCGGACATAGTGGAACATTACGAGCTCGATTCACATTTTGGTTGTACTCCTAGGAAGGTCCTCCATTGGCTTACTGGATTTTTGATTGTGAAACAGTTCGTAGGCATTATCCAGTTCGGCATCGGCTAAACGCTCATCGGACACAGGAGGTGCTTGGCGGTATAGTTGTACACGTTCCGCTTTGGACAACTCTGATGTGGGTGGTGGCCTTCGGATCGATCCTGAACTTAAACTAGGAGCTGTAATTGGAAATACCTGAATTGAATACTTTGACTAAAAATAGTGCATGTTACTCTTTATAGCCTTGCAGAGGGTAGGATATGCCTAATAGGGATGGTCACTTGCAGAGGGTTGGATGCTCTGGAATTTCTTGATGATTTAAGCATGCGTGAGGCCTGGATTTAAGACTTTCCGAAAGTATAAGCCTATTTTGTTGAAGCTTTCGGGATGAACTTTTTACCATAAGTTTCCTATTATCGACAAGATCAAGATAAGATGAGAACCCAAGAAGATCCCACGAAGAACGCATAAATAGAATGATCTTGGGACAAAAGCTTAATAACCCTTAAGCTTCACATTTCCAACATCACCAACTCGGTAATGCGAGGAGCTCGGGCTCTGCAGTTGTCCAGCTCTTTCACGCCTTGGTGCGCCTGCTTCGGATATTCTGGAAGATGCTACCAGTAAGTTCTACAGAGACCAGTAAGATCCACGAAGATCATAAAAGACTTTTAGACATCTTTAAACGTTCCAATTCCACCTGATAAACTAAGGGTCAAATTGACCAAAGCGTAGCCTCAAGAGGGCCGTCCGATATTAAGTTAAGCTAGGTTAAGCCTTCTTCATATTTATGACTGATTGTCTATTGGGTTCTTCATTTGCGGCTGACAATAACGCGGTCGGCAGACACCACTTTCGTATATTTCATTAAAAAAGTGAGGGTGAGTGTTTATCTAAGCTTCGGCTGGCCGAAGATAGCATTTCTTTTAAATATTTTTACTAACCGCAAATGAATAACAGAGCCACGCAGCACATTGTAAGCGGAACGGAGTTCATGGCACTGCCTGGTATCGATTCGTATGATTATATCAAACTGACAAACGCTTCCAGTTGTGCTAACATTTTATACTGAAGCGTATTTACTTATATTGAGTCTTTCTCGGTCATCTGTCTGCTGATTGGCGCTGGCCCAAAGCCAATCAGGGGAGGAACCAAGTTCGCGGATTATGCAAAATGCCTCAGCGATACCCCAAAAATAAACACAAAACGAAGGCTCGAGGCGATTTGCCTACTGGTCTTTGACGTCGCTCTTGCTGTGTAACGATTCGCGACTTGATTGATTTGAAATTCTAATTTTATCTCGCGCTAGACACAACCTTTATTTAGCGATCGGGTCAATCCGTCTCGTGACCATAGAAGATAGTCCAGCGTTCGTATGTTGGCGTCATTTCGCACATGTAGGTCTCCAAAGCGCAATATACGTCACTATAATCGGTATAATCTGTAAAACCCAAATAATTGAATTATTGATCATTAGGCAGATATCTAAGAAAGTGGCGAATGTATGTTATTATCTCATGAAAATGTATAAATAAACAAGAAAGGAAGGTTAGCTTCGGCTTGTCGAAGCTTATATACCATTCACACTGTAAATATATAATTTAACTTAACATTTCTAATTACCTAATTACAATTGCTTTATTTCTTGCATTAAGATCGCGTTGTTCGCGTGGTTATAAAAGAATGTTGCATGGTTCAATATTCTTACAATTTGGTTTTCAAATTCATTATATTTTTCATAATTTTTACCATAAATAAATTTGAAATAAATTGTTTTCACGGAGTGCTTTATTTCTCATCTGAAAAATTCGTTTTATGCAGGCTTAATGACATGGTTGTTCAAACTGAATTCAATCAAATACGGATGATTTTGAAACTCAATCAGCGAGCAGACATAAGGAGCACTTCGTAAAAATTCTTCATACTTCCTATTTTTCGGGTTTGAAACACACAGAAAGACAAACATAGGGTCAGACGGACAGACGGACATAGCTATACCGAATCCTCTCGTCATGCTGATCAAGATTCTATATACTTTATATGGTGGGAACTGCTTTCTTTCTGCTTTGCAAACTTCATGACATAATTAATATACATTCACATTTTTTATAAAATTATTTTTTTGCTTCATAGGTTCCACTACTTTACGAACTATTCCCCTATATGAGGGCCACGTTGTTTGTCAGCCCAGCTCAAGCACCTATTCATGGCAATAATATCAGACTCTGCCGATTTAGTTTATATGTATATGGTATATTAGGCATTGTTTATATTTACTTCTGTACTCCCAAATTGTAATAAAAACTTACTTTTTTGCTCTTGACAGGCAGCAATATCCATATGACATTTGGATGTGTATTTTTCTATGCAGCCACGTTCCTCATTTAGACGGCAAATGGTCTGGTTTTCATCGACTTCGCTGCAACTGCTTTCCAATGGACACGATCTTATCGATTCTACTATTGACGATTTTGGCTTTGGCACATATGCCGCTTGGGTACACGCTGTAGATGAAAATTTGAACATTTTTTTTCCAGACTTTAATTTGTATTTTACTTTTTATTTACTTAGCCATAAAATGCAAAGGTGAATCCAATACATTTGTGTTATTATTGTTGCACCTTAAAACGTTTTACCCAACTTGGACCGCAATGCGCAACTAAACCATCTACCGTATTAGCTAGTTGATAAGTGTGTATAACTTATCATTAATTTTCAGGAGATTAGATACTAAACATTGAAAATTTCTATGAAAGGCAACGATAAGCCATAAATTAAATTCAAAAGGTTAAGCTTTGTATACTCTTCTAAATGCCTCTATCATGTTATATATGTTTTATACAGTTTATCCGGATAAGACCACCAAATCAGTTAACTCTCATAGAAATTATAGATGGAAAACGTTTTATTCATACGAAAACTGAAAAAGGTCCAGGTATGACTCCAAGCCAGGACTTTTCGCCTCTCACTCATTTTAGTGTGTGCATCTTGGGCAAACAACGCCATTGCCGGGCACTTCAATGTAATAACTCAAAAAACTACGATATGATGCAATACTTGTTATTGATCAGCTCTAAAATCATAGCGTTTAGCCTAAACTCTGATAAAAGATATTTTTGTCTCCACCTAAAAAAAGCGGGTCTCCGAGATCTAGGTGTTCAACCGGACGGACAGACGAACATCTTTAGATCTACTCGGCTGTTGATGCTGATCATACTTTATTGGGTCGGAGGCGCTTCCTTCTACCTGTTACATACATTTGCACGAATACAATATACTCGTTTTCTCTACGATTAAATTAAATTCCGAATTGGATAAACACCTGCTAACATCGATATTTAGGTGATGTAGGTATGGCAGAGGCACCTCAATACTCGTGTATACAGGCTTCATATGAAGTTCTTTCCAAATTACGTAGCAACACTACCAAATACC
Organism: Hirtodrosophila duncani; assembly: GCA_037043425.1. Lineage (NCBI taxonomy): Eukaryota > Metazoa > Arthropoda > Insecta > Diptera > Drosophilidae > Hirtodrosophila > Hirtodrosophila duncani. The sequence goes on along the minus strand of JBAMBM010000437.1, from coordinate 426,505 downwards.
AGTACATATTAATATATGTCCTTGCTTGTTAGGTATGAGTAGTATCTTCCATATATGGGATACTTTCCAGTATCTTAGGCATCCTATAGATTCCAGAATGTTTTCAAAAATCAAAATCTTCAAGTTAGGAATCGATGCCCCGTAGTTTGGATAGACAAATGACTCAAATAAGAAAATTGCTCAATTGCGTTAGATTACACTGTTGATGTATTCGAATAATAGCTCTGTGCTTTTATCTCATTCTTCGAAAGCTCGATTGTTGCTCTGGACATGTTTCTTATATACACTTTGAAATCCTCTGGACCAATATCCCTTGGATAAGGCTTCTGCCGGCGTTAACAGTATTAAAAGTGCAATTACGAAGGTGATCCAATTGTTGCAAATTTTATTATTAACAAAACCACTGAGACCGAAGCCAGCCTCATTTTTGAAATGTTAAAACTGTGATAACAATTTGACTAAATAGTCTGACAAAGAGTTTGTATTGAATGACTTGCTAATAAAAGAATAGAACAAATGTACGAACAGGAACTGGTTCGATGATTGATAGAAGAGAGCCCTAAATACTTCTTGGGCCACTACAATTTCAGTCATTTGACCATTTTGGATAATGTGTCACATAGCAGCTATACAGAGCATGTTTAAAACTTTTAATGTCATAACCTTAAGTTACATTTGTTATGTAAAGGCAATACTACATTACTACTACATTTCACGGTTCATTGATGACTTTGAATGATTTGGTTTGTAGATAATGCATGGTCTTTGTCTTGGGGGTGTGTGGTTTGTGTCTTGACTTAATGTGCATTTCATCCTTTCATTGCATAATTTGTGGCGCTGTGTGTTTTTGTGCCCACTATTCAATACATTTTGGTTTGACTGCGATACAGCTTGGCATATATGCCATTCTTGGCCAAAAGCTGAGCATGTGTGCCCTGTTCCACAATGCGGCCCGTCTGAATGACACAGATGATATTCGCGTTCTGCACTGTCGACAAACGATGGGCAATCACAATGCAAGTGCGCCCCGAGCAGGCCGTGTCCAGCGCCTGTTGCACCAACTGGAAGAAAGTGGAATTTGAATTGACATTTGCTTTACATGAATACAATGCGTGTGTTGGCAGCTTACCCGCTCACTTTGCAAGTCCAGCGCTGAGGTGGCCTCATCGAGAAGTAAGATCTTTGGATTTCTCACTATGGCACGGGCAATGGCAATGCGTTGCTTCTGTCCACCCGACAGCTGAGTACCCTTGGAGCCCAGCAAGGTTTCATACTGAGCTGGAAGCGTCATGATAAAGTCATGGGCATTGGCCATTTTGGCTGCCTCTATGATCTGTTGCATAGGCACCGCATGTAAGGTGTCTCCATAGCCAATGTTTTCGGCAATGGTTTTCTCAAAGAGCGAAGGTTCCTGCGAGACGATACCCAGGCGACGGCGTAACGTTTTCAGTTCCATGTCGTGATGTATGCTCTCCTGATCAATGAGCTAGAAGTTGTAGGAAGCTTAAGAAAAAAGTAAATGGTAATATGTTCCACAATTGTTTACAATCTTGCCCTCATCTGGATCATAGTAGCGTAGAAGCAGCTGTACACAGGTGGACTTGCCCGAGCCAGAGGCGCCCACCAAGGCAACCGTTTGACCCTGCTGTATATCCAGATTGAAGTTCTGCAGCACCCTGTTATTGGGTCGCGACGGATACGCAAAATTGAGTTCGCGAAAACTAACACCCTGCTCCACAGCATTCGTTTTATAAACCATGCCGTTGCCATTCTGCTGCAGATCCAAGGTTTTGGGCGACTGTATTAAAGGACGCCGATCGATAATCTCATACATGCGCGTAGCGGAAAGAAGGGCTGCGTTGAAGGCCGGTGTGAAGGCCAGGGACTGCGCCAAAATAAACAAACCATACAGCATCGTATTGGCTATTCTACGGAACACATAAATATGGTTAGGCTATGTGATATGTAGGCAGGATTTCGGGACACTTACTTCATGATCGTCTCAAATCGAATGCGGCCTTCTGCGCACATGAAGCCACCATAAGTTAAGGTTACCGCGTACCCAAAGAACATAATGGACGAGCCCAGTGAGTTGACCACGCCACGCCACTTCAATCGGCCCTTGATTTGCAGACGATATCGCTCAACTTCTGCATTGTAAATCTTAATCAAATCCTCCTCTCGACGCAGCGCAGCCACGGTTCGTATCTGAGCGATTGCCTCGGTGGCTATGCGGCTTGTTTCCTCCATCACTGCCTTCTCCTTCAGAGCCGACTTCTCCGTAAACCTAGCCTCAAACACTATTGCGGCGATCATAAAGGGCGAAGTACTTAAACATATGAGAGCCAGCTCCCAGGAGTAGGTGAAGGCAATGTAAACGCTGCAAATGAAGTTTGTAATCGCTTGGATGATGTTGCTCAATGGAAATCCAATGGCACCCTGGACGCTAGCGGCATCCCCAGCGAGCCTTGCCGAAAGTGCACCAACGCTGTTCTCCTTCTGGTCGAACCAGCCAACCTCCTGTTGCATAATAGACCCAAAAGTCTTGGACCTGGAGAAGGAAAAAAGATATGCTGCAGCAGATTAGAGGAAATAGATATGGAAGCACGCACCGCATGCGCATGGTTAACCAGACTCCAGCCAAATTGAAGAAATACGTCTGCACGAAACAAACAATGCCGGCGCAGATGCCTATCACCACACTGACTATGGACATGGAAGAGCTGTGCTCCAGCACCAGCTCATCGGTTGGCTCAGCCAGAGAGCCGTAGAGTTCGGCTAACACAATCGAGAAGGCGGGCATTGAACAGCCATACAGTCCAGCGCAGATGGCGCCAATAACCAGGAAGGCCCACTCCGGACGTGCCCAAGCGCAGATGCGGAAGAAGGTTCGAATATAGCTGGCCTTGGGGGTCTCCTCTTGCTCAGTTGGCTTCTTCTTCAATTTGCCATTCAGGTGCTTCAGGTGAAATTGAGCATTCTTGTTCAGTTCCAACGAAGCAAGCGAACTCCGATTGCCCAAGTGGAACTGTTCTAGATCGTAGGAAACCTTGTGTTCCGGGGTCAGCGCGGCAGGCACATCTTCCAATTCATTGAGCAGCTCTTCAGCGGTGTCATTGTACTCGTGGGTGGTAATCATTTTGTGATAACTCCCTTGCAACTTCATGAGCTTCTCATGGGTGCCCTGCTCCACCGCCTTGCCGTTCTCAATGTAGACAATGCAATGGGCATGTTTAATGGCGGATAGACGATGGGAGACTACGAGAGTAGTGCGTCCCTTGCAGGCCTTGTCCAGGGCCTCTTGCACCAACTTCTCCGAGTGGTAGTCCAGAGCGGAGGTGGCCTCGTCCAATAAAAGAATCTTGGGCTGTTGTATGAGAGCCCTGGCAATGGCAATACGCTGGCGCTGACCACCAGAAAGCTGTACGCCCTTCTCACTAATCTCTGTGTCGTAGCCCTGAAATGTGAAGGTTTAACCTTATATCCATGTGCAAGGATTTACAACATTGGTTACCTTGTGAAGAGCTATAACAAAATCATGGGCATTGGCAGCCTTTGCTGCGTCCTCGACTTCCTTTTGTGTGGCATTTGGCTTGCCATGGCGTATGTTCTCACCTAATTAGGTAAGTCAATCTCATGAAAAATCAAACTAGCCGAGAATCTTGGCACTCACCAATCGTGCCCTGGAATAGTACCGGCTCCTGACCCACCACGGCTATATTGGAACGCAGCCAGTTAAGGTTATACTTGCGCACGTCCTCGCCATCTAACAGCACATGGCCGAAAACTGGATCATAGAAACGTTGCAGCAGCTGGACACAAGTTGACTTGCCGCAGCCAGAGGAGCCTACCAAGGCAACCGTTTGACCCTCTTCAATCACCACATTAAGTCCACGCAGCACAATGACATCTTCCCTAGCTGGATATCGAAAGAACACATCCCGAAACTCAATGGTGCCCTTAAGTCCGAGATTGAGAATTTTGCCAGACTTGGAGAGCGGATCAATGGCAGGTGTGCGATCGATGACCTCATAAATGGCCGCTGCAGATCCTCGCGCCATTGCAAATGTCTCGAGATAAGGCGAAGTGCGTGACAGCTGATTCGCACCCACAATGATGCCCGCAATGACAATCATTACAACAGCTGGCGTATACTCACGCTCAGGGATGGGTATGCTCTCGTCGCGGTAAAAGAGTATCAAGTTGGCACCGTACCAAAACGCACCGGCGCCTGCAATGAACATCATGGCCTTCATCACCGTATCGCTGAGACCAGAGAAGATGCCCTTGCGCCTGCCAGCCTTTAGAGCTGGTTCCAGCAAGGTGTCATAGCGTGCTGACTCAGATTTCTCGCCACCAAATGCTACCACTGTACGTATGCCGGAAATGACCTCCTCCACCACGGAACTGGCTCGCACATAGGAGTTCTGTTCCCGAGCTGTCAGCTTGCTTTGGTACTGAAAGATATAAAGAGTATTAAATCGAGTTACCATAAGTGTGATGGGTTTCCCCTTTATTTACATGTGATACCACGACATTGACTACTATTGTTAGGGGTATGTAGGCACACACGGATAGTGCTAATTTCCAACCGTATACAAAGGATATGACAACACTAATGATTACATCGCACACAATCTCAATGAAATGTCCCAGATTTTCCGCCACACCACCGCGTACTTTTTCCATGTTGCTGAAAGATGAATATGTAATTGAATAAGAGAATTGTAAATAGTTTTGATTTCATGATTTTATGAACATTGAAAGAATAACCAATTATTTCTCGATACATATATTATTATATATATATTATATCATTCGCTCTCTGATTTTCGCTGAAGACAGTTGGTTTTTTATCAATCTCCGTTTAAGGTTCACTGTCATTAATTCCAAGTGCTATAAAGCATATTTGCATCGCTGTAGAGTTCAATTTTCTCAGGACCCAAAACAATTTCATATTATTGTTAATTCAAAACGTAGAACTTCTGTCCTACCTGTCCTACCTTCTTCATTGTTTTATATAAATACTAAAGCAAATACAGATCAAGGCATTGCCAACTTGTTTGCAGAGTTCTTTCATACAACTTATTCCTTTTAAGTATCGCTCTGATCAGATATACCCTTATAGCTTACACAGGTCTAATAACATCCCACCTCCCCTAGTCACTAAAAGATTATTGCTTAATGAACTTAAGTCTACTAAGCCTAACTTTTTTCCTGGTCCTGATGGTGTTCCGGGGTGTATTCTCAGATTCTGCGCTGATGAGCTTTCTAAGCCGATTTGGAAGCTTTTTGATCTATCTTTGAATTCTTCGTCTTCCCCTTCTCACTGGAAGGAGTCGTTCATTAATCCTCTCCATAAAAAGGGGAATAAGTCGGATGCCCAAAAGTAAGCTAAGCTTCACAGTTACAACACTCTTGTGGTTCTATAATTTCATCTGCTGAGCATGGGCTTACTTATTCATAAGTTAGATCTCCTTGGCTTCCCATTCCATCTTCTGAAGTGGATCTCCGTCTACCTTAATCTCAGATCTCAGAAGGTTCTTTTTAATAACCCTTACTCTAAGCCCCTTAGGGTTACATCAGCTGATCAAGAACATATATTCTTTACGGGATGGGAGGCGTTTCTTTTTGCCTGTTTTCACGAATACAAATTTTCAAAATTTCAAAACTATGAAACACAGACAAAGATGATAACGGTTGATTAAAGTTTTTTATTTTAAAATAGATACACGTATAGAGGGTTACTAAATGGCCTCCTTTTAAGACGCCTCGTTTTAAGACGAGACTGTAGTTTCACATAGTAAATAATAAGTGAGAGAAACAAATAAATATGCTTTCAACGACGATGGTCATATTCGTAAGGACCCTCCAAACATTTTAAGTAAACGAAGAATTCCAAAAACCAATCAAGTTCCTTCAGCAACTTCTTGTAGTAAAAATCGTCTTTTATAAAAGTCAAGAAAATGAATATCCATTTCATTTGAAACTCTAGTGGCTCTTAAGTTTATAAAAGCCTTTTTTGTGAATTATACATTGGCTCATTGATAATCTCGTATTTACTCTCCTTCGAGTATTCTGTAAGCTCTTCATCCTCGATATCAACGATAATAGCGTAGCATTGGCTAGCCAATACAAGTAAACGTTCTATCCTTGTATTTATTCTTTTCGGAAGTTAAACAGAGCCATACATTTTCATTAGATCCAACATCGATGGTTTTTTTGTTACATATCAATAGCTCTGCCAACAGCCCTGTCAATTTTCAGTAGTTTTAAAACATTTATTTATTTGTATCTCTGCTGCATCTAGAAAATATACTCATTGATGTACGTGCGGACTTTATTGAGATTCATAAAACATATTTTACCCATCTGATAATTTACATTTCCTGAAACAATTTGAGCAGCTATGGGAACAGTACGACTCCCTACTGATGATTCAAGGTATGAGGGAAGAGGAGTTTCCAGAACACCTCAACAAAAAGGAGCAAATGCGCCGGGCTTTGTTGGCCCAGCTGAAATCGCAAGACGAAGCGCTCTTAGCTCAAGTGCGTCAACTGAGAAAGGATCTAAATGACAAGAATAGGGAATGGCCGAACCTAAAAGCAGAAATTGAATAAATGCTGGAAGACAAATTGTGTCTTATTTGCCTATGCAACTGGGAGTCATCTGGAGACCATTGTTTGGTGTCCTTGCAATGCGGCCATATCTTTGGCGATAAGCGCATATTCATATTCAGCAGAGTTTCAAATGTCCACAATGCCGAGCTCCAGCAAGTGCCAATGATCTACACAAAATCTACGGGAGGATAGAAAGACTAAATTTTAAACATTTACTTTTTTACTTTTTGGGCTTTTAGTTATTTTCTTTTAATGTTAGGTTTTCCATATTTTTCCTCATTATTATTGATTATAATTATATTCATTTAGTTAAGCAATATATTTTAAGCATATCCCACGTTTTACACTTTGTTAAAAAGATTGCCAACGGCATCAATTACACTAGGTAATTCTTCTTTTGAAATCATTTTAAATAATTTGTATAAATTTATATTAAATCGGCAGCTTCATAATTTGTATTTTTGGTTAATTTTTCGAGCTTTCGACTTTAAAATTCAGGAAAAGTTTGAAACTCAGTGTCGTATTAGATGGAGGCTGGATATTATCATTTTAGCGAATGCTGGAATGCACACTGGTCGGAAAAGCCAAAATATGTTCAAAAATTCAAAAAATACTTTTTTGAGGCAAAGGAAGAAATCGTTGTTGATCTAACAGAATATACATCCGCGCATTCTGTGTTCAGTTTTCATTGTACATTGTACTCGTACTCTAGTAGAGTAAACGAGTATATTGTAGTCGTGCAAATGTATGTTACAGGCAAAAGGAAGCGTTTTCGAACACATAAAGTATATATATTCTTGATCAGTATCAACAGGCGAGTCGATCTGCCCATGTCCGTCTGTCCGTCTGACCTCAAAATAGGCATTTGTTTCACTTGAACAAAAATCTCTTGTTGCCAATCTATTTCTGCAGGTTTGAAAATATAAATAATGGTAATATCTGGAGGATATACAACTGGATTTCCAACAAATCAATGTTGACAATATCAAAAAACTCAGAACTGCTAATTGATGTGAACGACTCCGAGTACAATCCAAACAAATGTCGTCATTTTTTTGGGCTTCAGTCACACCTTGGTCTTTATTCTCCAAGTACTTTTCTGAAATTATCACTCGGTTGCACTTATGGCCGAATATCAGCAAATGCGGCACTCATCTAGCATACAGCTTATAGTTTTCCATGTCCAAATATTCGTGTAGAATTTTATGTACCAGCACAGTTGATGTGCCTACAGCATGGACGGACGGAATACATATACTTTATTGGGTCTTCTCCATCTGCCTGTTAAATACAATATACTCGTGTTGATCTACTAGTGCACGAGTATAATAATGTTTAATTGGTACCGGAGATTCACTTTATCCAATTTTCGAAAGTTTACAAGCTTGTCTGCTTTTATTGCTATGCAAACACAAGGTAAATGAAGCAGCTTTCTGTAATATTCTAGAAGTTTGTTAACATACTCAAAAAAGTGAGCTTTATTTGAAGCTACTACGAAATCGATTTCTAACACAAGGCAAAAAGACAATAGACAACATGTAAAGGTTGAAGTTAAACGGACTAGTAAAAGTCATTGGCCAACAATAAACTCAAGCCATAAGTTATCTCGTAACCTAATTCTAATTCAACTCCTTTCGAAATCCTGGACCAAACTGGGGAATCGCAAGAGCGGAAGGTACTCGGAAAAGCACTTTAGAAGTGTCCGTATCAGCTTACGACAAAGTCCAAGCAGCGGCCTATAATAATTCCTAACGTTACGCAACATGCTGGAGGATAACGACAACTATAGGAAAATGGCGAGGGTAATCATTGCGGAGGGAGTCCTGTTTCACTACCAAATGAAAGAAGCACTATTTATATTTCGGGAACTGACAACACTAATGCCAATAGCCAAAACTGGCAACACCATAATAAATAAATCTACAACGTTTTGATGTACAAGTGTTATTTGCTTTGTTAACAGTTAGTTAAGAATATTAATTTGGTCAAAAAATCGAAATTTCAAGGTTTTCGTTGGATTATTTTTCAGAATTTCACTCAGTTGGGTGTATGGCGATAAAGCACCATCAAACACTACAGAATATCGCTGGTATAGTGAATTCAATCGTGGTCGTTTTCCGGTCGCCGACGAATTCCGTGAAGGTCGTCCAAAATCGGATACTGTGCCAAAAAAAAATCAATACAGTGCGTGAATAATGAAAGATCGTCATGGGACATATCGTGAGAAAAAAGCAACCTTGCGCATTAGTTCCACTTCAATACATACGATTTTGCATTACCAGTTAGTTGTAAAAGAAATTTGCTCTCGTTGGATACCCCATAGTTTTATCAATCGCTCAAAGAAAAGCTCGCGTCGATTGGTGCAAGGAAATGATTAAAAAGTTCGACCGTGGTGCTTGCAAAACAGCAATCTACCGTATGGGCATTCAAAGGTGAGCCAAATTCAACAAAAAATGTTCGAGTATGAAGAATAGCGAAGCAAGTGGTCACCTGTTTCTTCGGACGAATAGGTCATGTGTCTACTGTTCCGCTTGAGCAAAGTAGGACTGTCAATTCTGAGTGGTACATGACCAATTGTTTGCCGGAAATCTACGAAGAAATACGTAAAACCAACCGCCAAGGACGAATCAGTCTTCATCATGACAATGCGAGCTTTCACACATCTCATCAAACAGGTGCATTTTTGAGCAGTCAAAAGATCAAATTGATGATTCTCTACAGTCCTGATTTGGCACCCAATGACTTCTTCTTGTTCCCGAATATAAAAGATAAGCTGTCGTAAAAGTAAACGTGTCGAGGAAATGCCATATGTCGGAATGGGCCTATAGTTGAGCACTATAACAAAGTCTACATTAATGTGTCTTTCACACAATCTTAAAGTGTAAATCATAAAACTCCAGACTGCAATTAAAGAAAAATATGAAATAAAAAGCTATGCGGGTAATTAAAAAAGTCGCTGACTTATCAAACTACCCTCTGAAGTGACCGATAGCATTCGCCGACGTTGCTAAACCGAATCGAAAACGACAATTAGTAACATCACAGTGCAATGAGAGCCAGCTTGCTTGTGATACCGGCGAGATTTGTGCTTGGTTCTTTGAGATGGAAGGTGGTGTGTTAACTATGGATGCGTTTTGTCAACTTACTCAGTTATTCGCACTGCGAAATTCTGATCCTTGGCCATATCATGCCAACCAATCTCCTGCCGCAGCGTTGCCTTGAAAAACTCACGCCGCAGGCGTACAGTAATTTTGAGCGCCAAATTATTGAATATATCCACATAGGCAATGCCCGAGAGAAACATCAATATTGAGTCCACGGTCATTAGTATACCAAAAGAGATGCTATCCTTGCGCAGCTCCTCCATATTCTCCTCATGGCTGGCATTAGTGCTGAAAATGGATGATTATGGAGCACACGCAAAGCCGTCTCAATTTTTTTTACTACGTACAGCATCTTGCCGCCACCGAACAGGGGCAAGGCAATGGTGCCCGAGCTGGTGCCCGTGCCTAGGGTTCTGTCAATGAACATGGCCACAAGTTCGCTGTACACCACTATTGCAATGGGATAGACTAGGGAATGGAGTAGGGTCGCCAAGAAGGCACCCAGTAACAACAAATAATCGGAGAAGCTGGCATAGCGAAATAGCTCTCGAAATGTAACCGTCGGCAGTTGTGGTTGCGTCTCTTTGGTCTTCTTCTTCTTCTTGGACGTCTCCGCTGCTCCATCATTGATGCTCGTGTTGTGCTCTGGCATTGACGTTGGTTTAAATAACTAAGCTAATATCGCATATACACTCATTGACCGCCACCGATGGGGTCAATTAATAGTTAGCGTTCGAAACCAGCTAAACCAAAATCGTAAAAAAAGTGAATCTCAACGAACTTGTACTTAAAGCTTATTAACTCTTTTTTTCAGCGAAGTGTACTGAGATGTCGATCACTGGTTGGGAATTCTGTTGCCCTTATAATTGATAAGCATTTCGAAAACTGCCGCCGTTGGAGAGAGTGCCTCGGTTGAAATTTGAATCGCAACTGTGGGTTCCGCGATTCATCTGACCGTCTTTTATCGCTTCGGTTCCTATTAACGTTCAAATAGACGAAAGAGCAAACATCTATGGGAATGGGATGCAAGCAGTATGAATTCTGTAGACTGTTCCTCGTCTGGCGTATTCTCTTATGTCAGTTTATTATTAATATCAATTGAATTGATTTTTCTCAAGGCTCAGCATGACTTTGGCAAACACATAACATTCACATAGGTGTGTGCATATTCTTACAAAGTATGATTGGAAATATTTCCACCACACCATTGAGGTCAATGAAATGCTGATCGAAAATATAATGAAATTTGCATTAACGGTTTGAACATGCATAATTTATTCCGAATATTATGGAACTTTAATATATCTATCTATATGTATCCCGACAGTGATTGGGGAACAACACACAGGCGGAGTTGAAGTTTGTATTTATGTGATGATGCTTAAAGTATGCCACATATTATATAAGAAATGGATGATAAATTTACTATGCTTTTATACCAAACGTAGACAGAGAAGCGTAAAAGCAGAATGATAGCTTGGTTTAACAACATGAAGATAAGCATCTATACGTTTGCTGGTTGCGCCTACCCGACGTGGTACACTTTTTGAAACTTGCCCATCTCTGTTTAATTCAATGATTACTGATGGCAAGAACTACTAAACAAATACTCTGGCATACCTGTAGATTAATGTTAGATGTTCGGCAAGCTCCTACATATAGTGAGCATAGGAATATAATATATACGAAAAGCTCTTCGTTTGGCTTCGGCAGTTCGCAAGCAAGCAAGACATCATCCGAAGTGTCTGTTTTTACGCACACACGCTATTGAAGTCAGGCTGCATACTAATTAGCAGTTTACCCCCAAAAGTAGTGTATATATTTCGTTCTGAATTTTATGAACGCTTTTAATCAAGATTATATGGCATGGCCCATGACAGTGACACTCGCTATTGAGGTTTATTTGATTGTAGATGGTATCTCAGATTTATTTTTTATCACTAAAGATAAGATGTATAAAATAATATAAGTTACACGTTTCCAATGTGCATTTTAGTAAAGATATACGCAGATCTTTTGAAACTCTACGTATTTATGTTTACTGTAATTTGTTTATTGCTACTTTTGTTTAAGGCATTTTTATCTCCAATGTATATAATGTGTACCTGTATATATCTGGGGGATGTCAGTCAAAGCCACAGTCTCCTATTTGGATCTTATGCCACAAGATCAACGTTTATAATTTATATACCATTCGTATGGTAACTCTCCAGTTCATAAGGTTCAGTATTTTTTTTGTGGTAATATCCGACAGACCAAGTCCTATATTCCACGTAGACTGGAGAAGAGACAAGATAAGGAGACAATTTCTGTACATAACCTGCTTATACGTATACAAAGCGACTAAATGTGTTAAAAATTGTGGGAAATCTATGTTTTTTTCGATTTGCGTGGGTGGAGGCATGGGCAAATTTAAAAATAAACTTGATCTGGCATATACTAGTGTGTTCTGCAACTCAGCTTTCAGAATAAATTCACTATAAATTTGCCAAATGGTGCAGAATATATTGATGTCTTGGCAAGAAAAATTATTATATTGCTTTTGCTTTTAGCAAGCAAAGTCGAGGGAAATAGTATTTCTGTTGAAAGTGATAAATAACGTTAAGAGTATAGCTATTTTTCAAGAAAGTCAATGCAGCCCCCTTTGTAAGAGTATTTTTACTCCAGATACAAGTATAATGGAACTAATGGAATGAAGCTATTGCTCATGTTGAAGACTGTGTGTTGTAAATACCAAGTGAACTAAGAACTTAAGATGTAGTACTGGTTGTATGAATCGTGCTTACCACCAAACCTTCTCAGGTATGTACAACGCCTTAAATTGATAGCTATATTATTATTTAACACATATTTGTTCCCTCTATATAGCACTGTGGTCTCACCAGAAAGTAGGGCCAAGACAGGACACCCCACCAGAGGAGTTGAGGAAGCTGAACCTGCAGCTAATAATAGGTTTGGATGCTAACGCACATCACAGTGTGTGGGGCTGCATCACTTTTAGGCTGCATACTAACCTAGAGAAAGCGAACGCTGCGGAAGACGATCTGACACTTCATAAACTTTCATTCTCAGAACATAAATCATATTAAATTTGTATATAGAATTTAATAAAACAGACATATACTTAGAAACCCAAGGAATGTCAAGCTTCCTGCACTGGGTACTATGAAATCCACTAGGTACGAAAAGAAGTCAATAGAGAATCTTTCCCGGAATCTGCTGGATGCATATCATGCATCATGCCCGACCATGCGTTCTAAGAAAAAGGTGAAACCATTATGGTGGAATCGAGAAATACCTTTAGAGAGAGGCAACCTCAAAGAACTCTTCAAGCTTTCCAAACAGTCGAACAACGAGGTGGTATATATGGAGTACAAAGCTCTACTGAAAGAATACAAGAGAAACATACGTAAGGTCCAAAGAAGCTCTTATGCTCCAGAATTGAGAGCGTCTCCGAGACGGCAGGACCCCGGAAGCTGCTATCAAAGCAGCCAACCATACAGAGTTAGATCAAGCGAGAGAACGGCACATGGACGGAGAGCAACCATAAGGCCCTTGAAGAGCTAATATAAACTCACTTCCCAAGCTGCACGGGAATCAATGCCACTGAGCACCAGAGTCTTGCAGTCAATACACAAGGCATACTAACAGAACTTGTCACACCAGCCGAGGTCCAGTGGGCCATAGTCTCTTTTCATCCATTGGACTGGATAGAACAAACATAAGCTCACTCCATTTCTACTCGCAATATTGAGGATTGTCTTCCGGCCGAAATCAGGCAAATGCCCACATGAGCCCCAAAAATTATAGGCCAATAAAGCTCACATCTTTCTACAGAAAACAATGGAGAAGCTTCTGGAATTACATATCAATCAAGCTGTAGAGCACGCAATGTTCGCCAATCAGCATGCCTATGCAAAAGGCAAATGAGAAAGTATTCTATCACCATCAATATGCACTAGTGGTGTTAGTGGACATCTCAAGGGCATTTAACAATGTACCAACAACGGCCATAACGGATGGCCTTTAAGCGACCAATACAGTTTCAGGCGTGTACAATCATATTGGGGCTCTGCGTCGACGCTAAAAGTGGCGCACAGCGGCGCCCCCAAGGCGGGGTTCTATCGCCTCTACTATAGAATCAAGTAGTCGCCCCCGTAATAACTGTATATGCCCGAAATAGTCGGACTCAATTTCAATGAAGACAAGACGGACCCCATCCTCTTTACCAAGAAGTATAAGGTACAGCAATGGATCCCCCCAAAAATTGGCATCATTCAGCTGAAGCCAAAACTACAAGTCAGATACCTAAAAACAGATCTGGACAACAAGCTGACCTGCAAGTCCAATGTAGAGGGGAGGAGGGCTAAGAGGACCGACCACAAATGCACTTTACACATCCAAAAAGATGCTATGCAGCACATGGGGTCTTTCTCATGCACTGGATATACAAATCAATGTTACGTCCTGGATATCCATGCCGGCACTGTCTCTAGCAAGAATGAGACATCTTGGTGTACCTACGTTGGCTTCTCTACAGGACATGCAATGAACTGAAACCGGAGTCGGACTCAAACAGTTTCTCGGATCAACTAAGATCCTATTCTGGCCTATGCATGAGGAGGGTTGTCCGAATTAACATTAACATATGTTGGAAACAAATGAGTAATGGAGGTGATCAGAGACCTATTATGAGAGTATACCGTTGCGAATTCTCTCTAAAATTGTATGCATTACTTAATATATTTGACTTGTGTATGAACAGTATGGTTTCTTTCAAGAACTCTGAGCATGACATTTGCAATCCGCATGGCAACTATTTCATTACCGCTGCTTCAGCCCACTCTGGTATTTCCAGGAAAATAAAGCAAATGATTGTTTGACATTGCATAGGACATAGGACTTACAGCAACATGTGGATATTACATCATAGCGGCAACGCAGAGTGAAGGGCTAATTCAGAAAGTTCATATGCATGAAATAAACATCCAGTATAGCTTTTAACAATCTTTTAGCCAAAGCAAAATAAGGTCTATATATGAATGGTGCACATAAATATAATTTTGTCATGGATTTTGCAACGTTTCCGACAATATAAAACATATAGATTATTTTTAAGCATGACAAGGGGAGTCGATATAGCTATGTCCGCCCATCTGTGTGCATGTCCGCCCGAAACGCGTGCCATGTCTGGAGTGACACAACAACAACGCGATCTTGATGCAAGAAACCAACCCAGCGTCGGACGATGTAATGCAGTAGCCTCTCACAGCGTAGCTTTCTTTACTTGTTTCTTTTTTTTTTAGCAACTTTGTTTTGAGTGTTTTTGAAAAAACTTTGGTTGATTCTAGTGAGTCCTGGCTTTTCTAGTATTTATTATGTGTTATTTATATTAAAAAATGTTTTGGAAGCAATATAAAATCTTAACTTTGATGAAACGTAATGCAATAATGGGCATCCAGAGGCATTTATTGCTTCTTTTTTCAGTGATCTTTTTGGGTCTTGTGCAAACGAGCATAGATGCCGCCCTGGCCAATCAGCTGCATATGTGTGCCCTGCTCAACCACTCGTCCACCTTGAAGCACACAAATAACATCCGCATTCTGCACGGTGGACAATCGATGAGCAATCACAATGCAAGTGCGACCCGAGCACGCCGAGTCCAGTGCTTGCTGTACGAGCTGCTCGCTCTGCAGATCGAGCGCTGATGTGGCTTCATCCAGCAGCAGGATTTTTGGATTTCTCACCAAAGCGCGGGCAATGGCAATGCGTTGTTTTTGTCCACCAGATAGCTGAGTGCCACGTGAACCCATCCGGGTATCATAGCCGTTGGGCAAGGAGATAATGAAGCTGTGCGCATTTGCCATTTTGGCTGCCTCAATGATCTCTTGCATGGGCACAGAGCGACGATTGTCACCATAGCCAATATTTTCAGCAATGGTGCGCTCAAACAGTGATGGCTCTTGTGACACAATGCCCAGCTTACAGCGTACTCCCTCCAGTGTCAGATCATGTTGAATATCATCATGATCAATGTGCTATGGGTGATAAAGAACGTAATTTCTAATCCAGATTGTAAAGGGATTAAGCCATTCTGTGACTTACAATGGTGCCCTCATCGGGATCGTAGTAACGCTGCAGTAATTGTATGCAGGTTGACTTTCCGCAGCCAGAATGTCCAACCAAGGCCACCGTCTGTCCTTTTGTAATCTGCAGATCCAGGCCATTGAGTATTTTGGAATCTGGACGCGTCGGATAACGAAATTCAACGCCGCGGTAACGTACACCCTCAAAGAGATTCAGTTGCTTGGCCAGCGTGTTCTTAATCGTGCCCATGGGTGAGACGATACGGGGCTTGCGATCTAGAATTTGGAATAGACGATGGCCCGCCACAAGGGCGGCTGTGAAAGCAGGGGTGAACGCCAGGGATTGGGCTAACATCATAGAGCCATAGAGCAGAGTTTCAGATACTCTAAAACGAAGAGCTTGAGGTAGTAAAAGATTTAGGTGAAGGCAACCCATTGACCGTTAAATACTGCTTGGACCAGAGACATGAGCGATGCTTTCCGCAATCTTTTAATGGCCATTTGGGTCATATAATCTTTCAGCTGATGCTCACTTGATAATATCCTGGAATGGCACTTGACCCTCAGAGACCAAGACGCCGCCATAACAAAGGGCCACCGCATAAGCAAAAAACGCTGAAGCCTGCATGGTGGAATTAAGAACACCGCGCCATCGCAGCTTTTGACGGATGAGCACTTCCACGCGCTGTATTTCCTCACTGTACTCTCTAATAACCTCCGCCTCGCGTCGCAGACCAGCTAGAGTACGCACATTGGCGATCGCTTCAGTGGCAATTCGACAGGCCTCTTCGAGTACCTGCTTCTCCCTTATCATGGCATTGGACATCATTCTGTGGGGATATAAGTATAGTATAAGTTTAATGTAGATATACCACAATTATATTTACTTGGCTTCAAGGATAACAGAGCCCACAATGATGGGGCAATTGGCCAGACAGAGCAGGGCCAGCTTCCAGTTGTAGTACATGGAAACCGAAACGCCGGAAATAAAGTTGGAAAGTGCCTGTACCATGCCGCTTAAGGGAAATCCAATGGCACCCTGTACACCCGCCGCCTCTCCAGACAACCGAGCCGACAAAGCACCCACCGAGTTCTGCTCCTCGTCGAACCAGCCTATCTCCTGTTTCATTATAGAGCGGAAAGTCATGGCGCGCATGCGCGTGGTAAGCCAAACTCCCGCATAGTTGAACAGATATGTTTGTAAGAAGCAGATAATGGCGGTGATGAGTGCCAGGCCCAGACAGGCCCAGGAGAGAATCGCGGTACGACTGAGGGCATCTTCTGGCTTCGTTTCTGCGAGGGCTGCGTAAAATTCACCAAAGATTATAGAGAATGCCGGATAGAGACAACCCACGGCTATAGAGCTAATGCCACCAAGTACAAGATAGCACCATTCCGGACGTGACAATTGGATAATCCTTGCGAAGGTTTTGAAAAAGTTGGGATGTCCAGCCTGGTTATCCTGGACCTCAGCATTGATATCCTTGGCAGGCTTCACAAGGGGCTCATCAAACTGTACGCTATTCTTCTGATTCTTTTCAAAGTTCAGGGGGCTAGTCTCAAAGGACTTCTCATAGAGCGCCAGACTTTTACCTATAAATCGATCTTGCATTAGACTTTTAAGTTACCACTGTCCTCCATTTAACTTACGCTTGACCTCGTCAATATTCTCTTCCTCCTTATCCGCTTCCTCTGGCATTTTTATATCTCCAGCACGCACCATGTTATAGTAGGCTCCCTCCAGGGTCATCAACTCATCATGGGTACCTTCTTCCAAGACCTTACCCTCCTCTATAAACACAATTTTATCTGCACCACGAATGGCTGAAAGTCGATGTGAAACGACAATGGTGGTTCTGCCTTTGCTGGCCAGATCTAAGGCCTGCTGCACCTGCTTCTCAGATTGGTAATCCAGCGCGGAGGTGGCCTCATCCAAGAGCAGTATTTTCGGGTTCTGTATCAGAGCGCGTGCAATGGCAATGCGTTGCTTCTGCCCTCCCGACAGCTGGGAACCCCGCTCTCCAATCATAGTGCGATAACTCTGCATTAGAGGCGTTTACCAGAGGAGACATTACTACTACTTATTCTAACCACTCACCTCGGGCAGACTGGAGATAAACTCATGGGCTCCAGCTTGAGTAGCAGCCGCTTCGATTTCTTTTTGAGTAGCATTGGGCTTGCCATAGCTAATGTTTTGTGCTGCCATAGAATCAGGATTGTGAAGCGATTAGCTAAGTTTCAATGGAAGCAGGCTAGACCCACCTATAGTGCCCATGAATAAAACTGGCTCCTGACCCACCACAGCAATATTGGAACGAAGCCATTGTATATTGTACTTGCGTATGTCCAACTCATCGAGCAGCACAGCACCAAAAACAGGATCATAGAATCGTTGCAACAGCTGTATGCAAGTGGACTTTCCACAACCAGAAGAACCGACCAAGGCCACTGTTTGTCCTGAGCGAATCTTGATATTCAAGCCACGATGCACGATGACCTCTGGGCGTGATGGATAGCGGAAGAAGACATCCTGGAACTCAACATCTCCGCGCAGACCATAATTTAAGAGCTTGCCATCTGTGGACAAGGGATCGATCTTGGTGGGTAGATCGATGACCTTAAACAGATTGGCGGCGCAGCCGCGGGCAGTGGCGAATGCCTCCAAAAACGGAGCGGTGCGAGCTATGTTATCAGCGCCCACAATAATGCCGAAGAAAGCCTATTAGATTGGTATTTTGATAATTAGGACAGATCAAAGCATGCTTGTTCATGTAGACTTACGATCATTAATATAGCCGGTGTGTATTCCTTATCCTCGATCTTGTCACGATCAGCTAGAATTAAGTTGACACCATACCAGAAAGCGCCAGCGCATGACAGGAAGAGCATAGATTTCAGCACGGCATCGCTGACACCCGAGAAGGCACCCTTCCATTGACTGGCCTTACGTGCCGGCACCAGAAAGTTCTCAAACCGCTCTGCTTCCTGTTTCTCCCCACCAAAAGAGACCACAGTTCGAATGGCACTTAAGATCTCCTCCACCAGATTGCCTGCACCAGCGTATGACTCCTGTTCACGTGCCGTAAACTTACCCTGAAACTAAGGGGTCGTAGATTTAGATTTAGTATCAGATCTGGGAGGTTAAACTTTTAAGCTGCTTACCTTGGCCACATAATAGTTGACCACAATCACCAGTGGTATGTAGGAGCTCACAGCTAATGTGAGCTTCCACCCATACGCAAATGATATGGCCACAGTTATGATGAAGCCCACAATCAGATATAGAAAGTGACCAACTTTCTCGGAGATGCCATCGCGTATCTTTTCAACATCACTGCGTTGGGGGATTAGTTACTTAGAGTAGTAGTAGAATAGTAAGATGACAACAAAGGTTACTTACTCGGTCATGCTTTGAGCAAAGTTCTGCTTGCTGGCCAGATCATGCCAGCCAATATCCTGACGCATAACAGCCGTAAATAGTTTAATTCGCATTCGGGTAACCTGACGCAGCGCTACAAAGTTGAAGATGTCCACCGAAAATATACCGGAAATGAACATTACCACCGAGGCAATGGTCAACAGTATGCCATATGATATCGAGTCGTCATACAATGCCTCATTATTCTCCTCACGTGTGGCATTTACTCTGAAAGATTTGTATACAAGTTGATCAGCTTCAGATGTAGTATTTTCGGCTTAGAACTTACAGCATCTTGCCACCTCCAAATAGCGGAAGAGCATGCACCTTTGAGCTGGTGCCGTATTCCATGGCACGGTCCACTAACATGGACGTGAACTCGCTGTAAATGATGACCACGGCGGGCAAAGTCACCGCTTTGATGCAGCACATCACGAAGCCAATGAGCAACCACAGCAGTTCAGGCCATGTGGAAAAGCGAAACAGCTGCCAAAAGCTGGTGGGCGGCGTTGGCTCTAATCCAGGGGCCAGAAGTACCTCTTCCGCAGACTTACCATCGCTGGCCGTAGTAGAGCCCTCATCCCGATCCATTTGCTAACTGTCGGGCGGACAATTATTAAATGCAATACATTTTATTACACAATAGTCGATCGATCAGATCATAAAAATTCCGCATGCACAGCGAATACAACTGTATAGACACCCCACCAAGAAAAGGTTAATTCAATTAAGCGACACTCCGCGAGTCCGTCCTCGAGTACCCAAGTTAAACGCACATACGGCTATACAAGCCGCCTCTGGTTCTAGTTGCCTTCGAGTCTTGCGCTATTTCTTCTTGACCCTCGGGGTTAACGAGTAAGGTGACATATGTGTACGCACATATACGATCAGTGCCCACTGTCTATGAATATCTGTACATATTTCCATAAATTCGATCGTGCCACAAACACCTCGGAATACGAGTACCAGCTTCAGCTGCTATTTGTATGTTTTATTTCTGTCACAAATGTATTCACCTCTTTCCACCGATTTGTATCCTTTTGAAAGAGTTCCAGTCTTATGTGTATAGCACTACCAGATCTTAGTTTAATTGCTCGTAACAGCTCGATCGCCCAAGCTCGACTGACTGCACAGCATCAGTGATTGCCCATTTAAATTTCTTCTATACAGTTTTCCTCATAGTGTTGCCCAGTTACGAGTAAGTATCAAAAGCAACAAAAGCTAGATTTAAAATAGCAAACCGTAACTACACTCAGAAATATTACTAGACTAAAGAATTTCGGTATGAAAAGGGGGCCTAAGGTAGCTCAACTTCTAGTATAGACATTAAAGGGTATAAAGCTTGAAGAAAGTTTTAAATTTTGTCATGATATGTGCAATGCATGGAAGAAATCTCTGACCTACTCAATATATATTCGTGATCAGCATAACAAGCCGAATTTACAGAACATAAGAGCATGTTCGCTTGCAAAACAGAAAAGAGCTGGCTGCTTGTACAGATCAAGTAGTCGAAACTTTCTCTTCAGCAAAATAACCCACCCATTGTTATCATCATACATCAGTAGTTGGAATTGTTTGTGAATTCTAAGCCATTAAGTAGGAAGAAGGATATCTAGCTAGTGGCCTTGTATAAGCCTATAACTGCGTGACTTCCGTTTGTTCAATACTATTAGATATTTTCTTTTTACTAAATAAATAGTTAATGATTTCGTTGCTCGGTTTATCGGAAATTGTTTGGGATCGGTCTACTATATCATAGAACTAACTTTCAAAATTATATCTTTCGTTTCCAACTTTCATTTTCATAGAATTTAGTACTAATATTGGTTTCTTTCTTTTAATAAAATATCCAATTTATTGTTCAAACAATTTCTTAATGAAAAGAAAAACTATTCCAACGTTTCGAAAATTGGTCTAATTTGACTAATTCTACCAATTCGCCCAATTGCAATAATAGTCTCGTATAAGAAAATACTGAAACTTATTCCGAAAGCGAAACCGCAAGTCGCTTAAATTTAAATATATATCAAATATATATAATCATATATATCATATACATATTATATATATTCATATATATAAATATATATAATCATTTGAAAGCCGATGGTATTACAAAGCCGATGTTTATTAAGGCTTCCGATCCGATTTTCAAATTTTTCATAATATACTTGACAATTACTTTTTGTTCTTTAAGCAATTCTAATTTATTGTGAATAATACTGATTCAGGCAAGTTTTTAAAAGTGTACGCGTATTGGTTCAAATGTGTTTTCATTAATTAATATATTTATTTAAAGCAATAAATACAAATAAGTACATGGGCTTGTTTCGTATAGGGAAAGCTTCTGTATCGGAAGGGCCCATGTTCTAGTATCAGCTATATGAGTATATAATACTAACTACTTTCCCGGTGTTGCCCGGGTTTCTTTGGAACATCTGTAGGTGCGCTCAACAAAATAGAAAAATAAAAAAAAAATGTAAAAAGCAAAGCAAAAAAATGCGCGGCACTGTTGTGGCCTCGTTGCTTTCAAAAGTACTCTACAGTTTTTGCCTAGCAGTTATCGGAGATGGTATAGCATAACGCATGCACTGCTCGGAAATACTTATAAGCTATAAATAAGTGTATTAAACATAATATGTGTTTAATTTGTATAGTAATTTATAATTTGTATAATTTTGCATATAACTTCCAAATCAATCCGTAATTCTACTCAGTGCTATCGGAAAAATTCGCAATTCAACCGGTTTGTGAACATCCTTTCTCTACGATTGTCATCAGCATTTTCGTACGAAACAGCACGGACGTGGGCGTGCTTCGGGTCTCATGTGTGTAAAAAGGTGAATCTGCCCCGGTCGTTAAATAAATGTCTGCGGTATTCACCCACTTTTGGTTCGAGTTGAATGCTTGTGATTTAAACACATTCCTTCTAGCGGGAAATAAGCAGAGTTGTCAACACTATTTGTTGAACAACAGATTTCGATTTCATAAAGTGAGGTTTAGGTTCTAATTGAACTTGCTCTTGAATCAAAATCGAAGAGACTCAATTGATACGTAAAAGAGTTTGTTATGGTTAGATGTTTATAGATAACGTAGGTGCGAGTTCTCTTACTTTGCTGCATTTTCTCTACCGCAATTAACCCCAGCTTGGAATACTGATTTTTACATATTTATTAATTTAAGACATTTTGATTGTAGAGCAGCTACAGATTTGTATTTGTATTTACAACGATAGAAGTTTCGCATATTATATTATAATCATAATAAGATTAAATGCTAAAACTATTTAGTATTTATCGTCATTAAAAATCTATCTTGATTCAAATCCCATATCACATATTGTGTTGATTTCTATATACACTGCTTGTACGATACAGACTAATTATAAACATAGTTGCTATTTATGCTAATTATGTCAATTTGTCAAATGCCAAAACAAATCGAAAACATTATTTATCATTAGGCAACATACAGATGTACATAAGATATTGATATAACATGCATTTCTCACCTTACAATATGATAACATTATTTAGAATTATTGTATTCGTAAAGCATATTGTTAGGATGGAATTGGTATTGCTGAGCAAATTCTAAAGATTTACATAAATTGTTTCAAATAAAAGAGATTTCGTTTTCCCCAATCGATAAATATCGATAAACGGTTATCATATCAAAGATTCATAATTAATATAGAACTTGTCCATCTCAACTGAACAAATGACTCAATATAATAGGTTGGCCATTCCACAGCTGGCAAGCTAAAGATAATGTTCAGAGTTTTTGTTTTAAGTCTCGAAAATTATCCTAGCGTTGACAACTTTGTATTTTGGAAAGTAGCATCAAGACTTCAATGCTTTATGACCAACCAGAGTCAACTATCTTGTCGACAGAACATGGGTTTCATAAAAGTAAAAATGTAACAAGGGCATACAACTATTTTAAACCTATTTTCATACGAAAATATAGTACTTTCTTGAAAAATCCGAAAATATGTGTTGTTATATTGTGAAGTTAGACCATGAAGCTTAAAGCCTGAAAGCCATAATATCAAACCGGATATTCAATTGAACGGTTGCCATTGGATCCAAAACACATACATTGGAATCAGAAATGGAATGGACA
This sequence comes from Hirtodrosophila duncani, assembly GCA_037043425.1. Classification (NCBI taxonomy): domain Eukaryota; kingdom Metazoa; phylum Arthropoda; class Insecta; order Diptera; family Drosophilidae; genus Hirtodrosophila; species Hirtodrosophila duncani. The sequence continues at coordinate 403,152 of JBAMBM010000437.1, read as the reverse complement.
CAATACTCAGTAGAGTATCCTGAATCTTTTTTGCAACTGTCAGCCAATGATCAACGCCCTCTTTCTATTCTCGCTCTCTCCCAATCATTACAGGGAGAAGACAACGGGTGGTAATGTGCAGCCTACAAATGTTGTAATGGATGACAAGTCGCACTTCAATCCGAATGAATGCTAAATGAGAAAAATGCCACTTGGAAAAGTATGAAAGTATGAAAATGAAGTGTAAATTCCTTAGTGGTCGAGAAGGAATGTACTCATACATATTGAAACCGTTCTGAAAACAAAATAAGCTTGGAAATATATAGTTCAAGAAATGTTATAACTGATTGTGGGTATCCAAAGATAGGCAACTAGTAATGCTCTTTTGCTGAGAAAATGTTGCTATATTATTCTAAATAATATCGTATGAAGGGTTCTGGGTGGCACTGTGCCAAAAGTACTTAAGATTACGATGATGACCATATCTTAATTGTAGGGAATTTTCACTCAGCTTGCTTACTTTAAATGGGCAAGCCATTGCAATTGTAAAGGATTGCCTAATAGCTATATCCATTAATTATAATCACACATAGACCTCGCCCGTTTTGGTGTCGGGTATGTGCTTGGCCAGTGTTGATGGCGCCGAGGTGGTAGCGGCTCCACCTCCACTGCTCGGAGCTTCTTTGAGTGTCACACTGGCGGACGTGTCCACTGTATCTGTAGGTCCCGACGAACGCACTGAGGAACGTTGATGTGGATCCTGCAGATTTAGACTCAGATTGAAGCTATTGTTGCGTGAGAGCGAGACATTCGGGTGGCCATTGAGCGCCTTTACTGAGAGCAGGGCTGTGGTGGTGATGCCGGTGTTGCCGCTACTGGAACCACTGTTACTGTACCCGTCTTGGCCTTCACCCGTCGTGCCACCAGTTAGCTCCACAATAGAGAGAGCTGAGGGCGTGCGTTGAATGGACAACGAGACCGGTATGGTGGCTAAAAGATCATTGGGATCGTAGCCACTGGCCGTTGTTGTAATCGTTGGCAACTGGGCATTGGCCGAAATGGGCAGAATACTCAAGGTGCCCGTAGGCATAGTATCCATACCGCCACCACTGCTTGCCATAGTGAAGGGGAATGAAAGAGTGGTTATATTGGTCGCTGCCGGCATAGCTGGAAGATTGGATGTAGTTGGGTTAAAGGAAACGCATTGCTTATCTGGGTGCACTTACTACTTGCTGAAAAGGTATCTTTGAGGCTGTTCGGCATAACCGCCTGTGCCAAGGCCGCCGTTGTCGGATGCCCTGGAATCAGAGTGTTATTGGACGATGAGCTATCCATCTCTTTAATGGGAGACAGTAGCAGTGTGCCCAACACTTGCCCACTGTCCTGGTGCTGGTGCAGATTCGTGCCGCTGGTTGTCGTGCTCGTTGTGTATGAAGGATAAATGCTGTGTGTACTTTGCGTGCTCAGCTGTTGTGGTGACATTATCACCGTACTATGGGCTATGGGTGCAAGTTGTTGTACCGATCAATAAAACCACATGTTCTTATGGGTAATTACTTTACCTGGAATGGTACTGCCATCCTTGGACACCTCGGGAGTGGGTATGCGTGGGCGTGTCTTGGGCACATTTACATTTAGGCCATTTAGTTTGGAATCTGTGAAGGATAGATCAGGAATGGAGAATAGTAGATAAAAAGGGAGCAGTGATTGACAGTGTTGGGTTGATAACTAAAATCTAACAGATTTTAATGGTTTTGGATTTAAGTTTTAGCTTTAAGAAATTTAATTTCATGCGTTCACAGAGAAAGAACAGCTTTCTCATAGGTATTGACTTTATGAAATCGGGAAATTGGAAGTTATTTGGCACTTTTATATCTGACGATAAATATACTCCAAAAAGGATAGAGTGTAAATTGAAACTTACTCTGTTTAATCAATTGACGTTGTGCTCGAAGCGATTTGCGATGGACGAACTTCTCATAGAGACTTGGCTTAGAGCTTTGCTGCAGACCTGACTGCTGCTGTTGTTGCTGCAGTTGCTGTTGTTGTAATATCGATAATGGCAATCCAGATTCGGGACTAGAGTAGACGGAGTTCAGACGGTGGCGATTGAAGGGCAAACCGCCCGAAGAGTAGGCGGTCGATTGGCTGCGCATAGAGCCCATGCGGGAGAGCTGGCGTACGAGCCAATTGTTCTTGCGACGCTCCACCATGGGTGTGTCCACGCTTTCCTAAAGGGTTAAGCATAAGTATAGGAAATTCGAGTGATTAGATTACCCCGGCTCACATAATCCGCATAGACTTCGTCGCTGAGTCCGCGCTTGTTGCCGCCTGGCAAAATGTTGGCATACATGGCATCCTCCTTCTTCACCTTGTACTTCTCGGCAGAGCCTTTGGGCTCCTCGCGTCTATAGTGCTCCGACGCCACAGTATAGGGCAAATCTTTGGGCACCACACACTCCCAGTACTGATCTCGCAACAGCTCCGGATGCTCCTCGTGCATTTCGTCCACTATCATGTAGGCGGCCTGCCATGTGGGAGGGGGGAACACAGTAGATGAATTAGCGCGTGCCAAAAGTGATCAAAAGTGGAGCAATGAAATGAAACGTGTTTGCCATTTCTGATACGAGAGTACTCGAGCTCGTACTTGATGTGGGCAAAACCTAATTACATCACAGACCCCGTCCACAGTGCCGGCTCGTAATGGCCGCAAAAGAAAAAGTGAAATTTTCAATTTGCTTATGATTTTTTAATTGTTTCATAATTTCAGCCAAATGCAACCCACAATCCCAGCTGCAAAAAGTTATTATTTGCCAATTGCTTTCAGCAGCAATTTATTGTATCAAGTGTCACGTTTGGCTGTGTGGCACGAAGAAGGCCAAGAAATCAAAAAACCTAATTTGTCTAAACCATTGTTATAGTAGATGTGTACTATATCCCATATTTAATTAAAGACTTTCAGTTGAAAATCTTTTCGGTAGCATTTGCAATTCCTAAATATTTCAATGTAAAAGGTGGTTTGTGTACCAAAAAAGTGAGCAAAACAAAATACTCAATGATAAAGCTCTACAAAAGAGGTTTCAATGTTTTTCAACAGAAAACCTGTTTTCAATTTACTTTGGCTGCTGTTGTTGTTGTTGTTGTTACTGCTGTTGGCTTTTGTAAATAATTGCAAGCAACAACAGACCCCAAACACACTGATATACCCAGCACATATGTATACATATTTATGTATTTTTATACTCGTACTCTAGTAAACTAAACGGGTGTATTGTATTCGTGCAAATGTATGTAACAGACGGAACGAAGCGTCTGCGACTCCATAAAGTATATATATATTCTTGATCAGCATCAACAGCCGAGTTGATCTAGCCATGTCGGTCTGTCCGTCCGTATGAACACCTAGATCTCGGAGACTGTAAGAGCTAGGGAGACCCAATTTGGTATGTAGACTCCAATTGTGAGGTGTCAGATCAAGTTTGTTTTTAAATTTGACAATTCAATTTGAATATGGAATAAATGCTGAGTACGAGTATCTTATGGTCGGAATGTCGACTATAGCGTTTTGACTTGTTATATATTTGTTTGTGCATACAGATACATGCAAAAATCTCCTCTACTCATACAACAACAGCAGCGATAAGTTCAGAGCCCAATACTTTTGAACAATGACAAAAACAACGTCTAACTTAGCGGCGCTAGTATGCATTTGTGAAATTAGACTATATTTAAAAAATTGTAGTCCGAATTATATCATCTATATGAAAGTAGATCATAAGAACGTTTTCTCTTTAAAACTATATGTATATGAAAAGGCAAAGGCGTGTCGCATCTTCATTTTGCAACTATAATAGATTTCAGATCCTTTGCTATCTTGCCTCTAATGAAATTGTTCATAATCATTCTCACTTTAAATACATGTAAGCTTTTCAACTGAGTTCCCACGAACAGAAATTGTTGTTGGAATGACAAAACGATCAATCTTGAAATCCATGAAATACTGCTTCAAATATCTAAGAAGGCGAGTTATAGTTTTAGTATCATTATTGCTTAAGGACAAAGAGATTGTGAGCAAAAGCATAATTTGCTTAGGCTGTCCAGAAGACTCAGCATTTGGAGTACCATCCCACTGAGTAACAATAGCAAAAATATTAATATTTCAGAATCTATCACGCACTTGCCCACAAAATAATACAAGCTTGGCAGTCCGATTCAAATTTTGCCACGATCTCTTAATCAGAAGCTTTTGCTCAGCAGAGATAACATCAGGAGAGATCAGCGATGCAATCAAAGAACAAAGTTGTTGAACGATTTGGTGATGATTTCACAGAAGATGGCGAGTATAGTACTTCAGCACATAAATTATTGTGGATCGTGAATGAAAAAAGAAAGTCCTGAATAGGATCATTCCCTAGCCTGACGTTTTCTTGTATTAGATCAAATGAAGAGTTTGTAGAGGAAAATCATTACAGCTTTCTATTTTTAATATATAACTTGTATATAACCTTAGAATTTTGTCGTGTTGAGGTGTTTTTAGGTATCAACCCATAATACTTTTACAAATTAAATAAGTGAATAGAAATTTTCTCAACAAATCAAATTAGCATACTTGAACAGTTAATAAAAGGTAGTATATACTCATATACTATTGACAGTTTCCTATAAACATTGTATTATTCTAGTTTTTGTGTTTCCATTTAAAGCCAGAAACTTGTCTTTAAAATAACTTGATTATGCGATTAAAAGGGTCCGCTATACCTGGACATCTGCCCTTTAAATTGCTACCGAAGGCCATTTGGTTTCCCCAGACCTTTCACCCGATATTCAGTGGCACGTGGCTATTTTCTCTTCATTTCAGAAAAATCGTCATTCCAAAATCTTGGCATACTCGCACTCGGAATTAGCCCGCTAAACTCATTTCCAGCTCATCTAGCTGAGCTTCAAGGTTTGCACAGTCTATTGCCAAAACATTGTTAAAGACTAAATGCTGTCGACCTGACTAAACACGTTGAAATCGCAAGGCTCTTCAGATTTTGTTGCCGGTTCCTAATTAAATATTTGATTTCATATTTTGTCTAATTCATGTTAAATAATAAATAATTGTGGTTTTGGAATTCACTTGAAATTATTCCGGTTTATCGGGTGGTTTTCTTCTAAAGCGATTTCTATGACAATGCCAATTGTGTAAATGAATAAAATGAATAAATAAGATTTGTAGGAGACGATGGGCCAAACGGTTGCTTCGAGCCAATTGTTTTTACGTAAGCCTATGGAGATTGACATCGTGAGGGGATAGGTGTAGAAGTATATCAAATTAGTTGCATATCCAAATGCAGCACTAATTCCTGTGTTCTATATGAAAACCACTGCAGAAATAAAAGCTATTGAAAGCTAAGTGGTGTTCCCATACATTTAACCAGCCATTTTTGTATTTCCCAAAATTTTAAAATGGAATGTAATTTTTCAGATTCTTTTGCTTAATAAAACCAAACTAAAAGCTGAAGAGTTACCGTGTTCCCAGTGTATAATACTACTATTGCAAGTACTTAGTTGAAAAAGAAATAATTTTTGTAGTTGCCTTTGGAATTACATTTGTTTATGATCGCCTAAGAAGTCTTAAGAGTCTTACTCTGAATATGAGACTTGCTTTTGAAACTAGCCCATCAATTTGCCAACTAAGAAGTTCTTATTAGAAAAAGTTTAAACGTGTGTGTCTGCCTTAGTTTTCAAATAGACTTATTTTAATCAACCTCCCATCTTTAGAAAACTGTGGAATTATGCTTGGTCACATCTTTATACATAAGTTAATTAACGGCGATGTGGATTCTTCGAACTTCACGAGCCAAATTAAGAGTTCAGTCCAGTTGACCAACTGGGCATTTAGCCCCCGTCTCATCTCCTCTCCTCTCTCCTGTCTCCTCTCCTATCTTCAGTATTGTAACTCTATTAACGTTACATTAAGGCAATGTCTATTGATAGCTCTCTTTATACTAACAAGACATGCGTATAAATATACTTAAACCAGAAAAGAACGCTATACTCGATATTCCGACTACAAGATACTCGCACTCTGCATTTATTACACAAAATGTTTTTATACAAAATGTTTTTTTTTACGATTTTGTCTACAATTATTATCGGATCTTAACAAAACTCGGCAATTCGGTAGAATATGTGAGTTTCAACTCAATACGTTAATATTTGTAAAAGATGTAAGGTTTTGCAGTTTGCGGGGGCTGGAGGGGGCGTGGCAAAATTTAAAAACAAACTTGATCTGACGCCCTACAAGGGGAGTCTACATATAAATAATGCTAATCATTATACAATTCACAAAAACTGTGAATGTATATTAATTTTGTCATGAAGCTTGCAACGCACAGAAAGGAAGTGTTTTCTACCATATAAAGTAAACATATTCTTGATCAGCATGACGAAGAGATTTGATATAGGAGTAAAGCAACTTCAAAATACTTCTGAGCTTGTGTTTCGGGAAAGGCATGCAAGAGCAGGCTCGAGAGAACCCGCTTGTGCGAGAAATAAGGAAGTAAATTGCAAAATACTGCTGGCCATTCATCTTGTCGAATGAGCTCTAAATATCGTGTTTATCAGTGGTACGTAAATGTATGAAATGAGTTCAAGAAATGTTAAGCTAAATTTAACCGTTGTTATATATTTGCAATGTAATTGGAATGGTATATATAACCTTCCTTCCTTCACTTTATTCACACTCACATAAACAAAAACACAGTTTTCAACAGGTTTTAATCGGTTTCAATCGGAATCTGCGTTAAACTAATCCTTTTATTTTTGCTTTGACAACTTTCGCGCTTGATTCTCAATTCAATACGGTTTCGTACTTGACCCTTTCAAACCCTTTTATCCTGGATTCGGTTTGAAATTTGAATTCCGAATTCAGAATAAAATCAATACGTTTGTGTAGAAAATGTTAATAATTTATTTTTAGTCTTTCTTTCCTTTGAAAGTGAGCGAACGAGTTTGCGATTTTGTTTCTTTTTTCGCGTTTCGTGTCACATGCTGTGCTGTAGTGCCTCTAAGCCGACAGCGCCATTTTCGAGGGCTTGGTTCGTTGCGGGGCCACTTGAGCATACTGTGGTGTTTTGGTTTGGAAGCCTCAATGTTTTCATCGATCTGGATGGTTTGAGTAGCGGGGTGTAACTTCATGTACTAACCGTCACTGGACGGCGGGTTTTAAAATATATCCCTAATGCCTTTGAATGTATCTTTCTTAATGTGTGAAATTTCTCAACCAAGTGGAAGATGAGGCTGTGGTTGAGTGGTCAAGTGTTTGGTTGAGATGGAAGGCTACACTACCAGATAAATATAATAAATCAAAGTAATAACAAATAATTCAATAATGATAACTAATTTACAGTTTTTTTTTACTTTGGCGTTACCAAAACGAGAACCCTTGTTTGACTATCCTGCTCTCCATTAGCGGCAAAGGAGTAGAATTAAACAACATTAGCGATATCTATTTATATACAGATTGAAGTCGCAATTGTTTCGTCAATTTGCAAAACACAATAGGTTGCATACTCAAACATTCAACATCATTAACTCACCTTTATGTGTCGGTCAATTAGCCAGTTCAGCTCGATATCATCATCATCTTCGCCAAAGGGATTAATTAGCACCTCGGCCACTTTTAGCCAGCCCACATAGAAAACGAACTGCGCAACGTAATTGAATTTGATAAGATCATTTAGTCAGCATCATAAACATGTAATGACATTATATTAATTAAATCTAAGAAAAGATTTCCTATGCAATAAATTAAGTTCAGTCTCGCTCGGCGAAGACTAAGCCGCTCTGTTGTTTTTCTTGGCTCAGCCCTAACAGTTGTTATTAGCGCTTGTCTCTGGTTTTTATCGCTCTTTAACCTAAAAAATTCAACTCAAATGCCAATTTATTATTTTGGACGTGACTGCACCTTTGCGTTTCGTTTACATAACGCAAAATAATAGCAAAAAAAAAAAAAAAAAACACTTGAAATATGTCTTTGGGCAGAGGGGGCAGAACCGCAAAAACCGACAACAATAACAACTGTAACTGCCATATCTTGATATAATCGTATCGGCATCTACATCGACATCATCGGCATATCGGTAACAAGGTATAGCCATTACACTTAGCGGTAGCCGAATGGTCGACTCATTTTCATTTGCGTTTGCGTTTCAGTTTCAGTATCGTTAATGAGCCAAAAATAAAAAACCGCAACACTTTTTAAAAACATTTTGCAAAAACGTCGAGACGTGAAATTTTCTATGATTTATGGTAAATAAAGCGGAACGTGCAAATCATTATAATGCCAATGTTCGTAATTCATTTTGCAATGGCTCTATTTACGCGCAGGTTGCACGTCAACAATTATATTTTTATACGAACTACTTATGTACTATATGCACGCTTTGTGTACCTGTAACACGGTGAAGAGGGGGAAGAACAAGTCAGGATCTTCGCGTCCATTTTTATCCAGCACATTGGGAAGCATTTGGCGGCCCATTACAGCGGCGATAAAGTAGGTGTAGAGCACTAATGTGACAACCTGTGTATAAAATATTCACGAAAAGTTAGTTCAGATTCGTAATAAGAGGGTTGTTCAATCAAATTCACGTTTCAGTCAATCTGATTATGAAATTGATTATATTCCACAAAAATCGAAAGTTCAACTATGTATTACTATGTATCAAGATAAGGTTTAGGGAAAATTTCGATACCACAAACTCAGAATTCCATGTTGAATTCACGAATTTCATGATTTCTACATATGAGCCACCCACCTGAGTATAAACCAAGGGTACGCAGACAGTATCGTAGCCAATTAGGCCACCCAAACGTCTACGTATATCCGATAATTCTACCAATATGGTCTGCACAATGTGATCCGAGGCGATTAGTCCATCTTTCCTTGCCCGATTGATGATGTTGGTAGCCCAAACAAGCGGCATCCAGTACTTGGACATGGGACTCTTTTGATTGAGGGCCTCGAAGATTTTCATTTCCGATTCATGCATGAAGCCCGCATCCACCAGATGCTGAGTGGTGGGAAAGCGACGCTTCACGCGCAGTGAGATGCGCTGCAGGGTGATGACATAGGCCAGGACCATATAGCGCATGATATTTCGTCGCATTAGGCGGCCTGTTTCATTCTAAAGAGTAGGCGGAGTTGGAGAATAATTAGCATATGCTTTTGTTATAAATGTAACAGCACTTCCACTCACATTGGCGGAGTTGGAGTTGGGTATGGCGGCACTGATGAACAGCGCCAGCGTATCGGGCCAGGGCAGCAGGCGATACTGTTCCCACCAGCGTTTGACTATTAGATTAACATAGAAGCCCAGCACAAAGGACATGGGTATGCTTTCGCTCTGCTGACTAAAGTATAGGCGTATTTTGTTGAATATTCTGTAATAGTTTTAAGATAATAAGACCGCCGATCTAGTAGGAGATATGTGGGGAATAGGCTTTCAGTACTCACGTCTGTTGGTCTGGGGTCAATGCCAATCTGTAGACGGCATTAATTGAATAGTATAATAATAAATAGGCAATCAATTCACGCCAGATTAATTTATAAACACTTCCGCGCCATCTGTAAAGGAATGAAAACATATATAAGTATGTATATTGGCGGCATTTGATCAATGAATCTGTCACACATTAGATGCCATCAGCTCAGCTGTAACCAGTTTTCTTCTAGCTCATACTCATATCCATTTCTACATAACTCAGCCAGCTCAGTTCTTCAAAAATTATTTCGACATATATCTTTGTGTGCTTATAATTATCTAGCATATTAATTTCAGTGAATTCTTTATAACTTTATATAGTTGCAACATAATAATCGGCGTAACCCATATGTCTATGCCGAGAACTGGAATAATATTCAATACGGACTTCTCCACTACGTTTTGTTTTTGGGGTCTCTGTCTTGTTTGTTTCCACCAAGGTTTTCATATGAATAGAATTTGGGTTGAATAATAAATTGAATATCATATTTTTTGTTATTGTCATCTATTCTGACAGACCAGACAGTAAAGATTTAGTCTGAAGATGAAATCCACAATTGTGATGTGTTTGATAAAGATATGGCTGGTAAAAGAATGTTGTTAAATCTTTATTTGCTAACGAAGAAGAATTTTCTTGAATAAGCTAACTTCTACTTTATCTATAAGTATATAATACCAATATACAATTATCAAGAGGTTTGCTTTGAATATTTCATCACGTCCTTCAGTTTTGATAAACTGAAACAGCTGTTTAACAGAAAACAGAAATGTAAATACAATAATGTATAAACATATATATAGTAGGACATTGCATATACATTGCAGACATTCTGGAGATGGCAGAAGTTGAGAATGGGGTGAAGAAAATTTATTACCTTGAGGATTGTTTTTGTAACTTCCTCCCAAAACCTGCTCATTCAGATTCAAGTTCAGGGCGCCAGACTTCTTGTACTTAAGAACGGAAGCTCGTTCGTAACAAGTTCCGCGTGAACCGTCTCTTCTCACATGTATAATCCTTGCAAATAATACACGAAACTCACACCAACCATTGTCATAGTAAAACACTCTATTTTAAGGAAACTTTGATCCGTTTAGTAGGTGAGGATTATGTTCTGCTCTTGCTTTTCACATACATATATATTTGTGTACACACTGTACCTCCGTTTTAGCTGGCTAGAGTAAAGCCCAAATTGTCGAATTCTTGAACCCAGCTGCATATGTTAGTTCGGTTCTGCTTAACCCACAGGCTCTCAGGGGAAAAAGTCCCACTTATTTAAAGAACACCTCTTATCAACTGATCATAAATATTGTTAAGCTCAAAGCTGTCAAACAAAGAATTCGTAATTAAGTTTACGCAAACTTCGTGTGTTAAACAATAAGTTTATATAACTGAGTCTCAAGTTGGTTGCTGGCCATAAGCATTGGTAATTCAATCAATTTCTCCCAGAACTAATATCTAAATTCTGTTGAACTATTTCGTTTTGATTTCCCAACTTGGAGAGTTTCATAAACTGAGATTTAAGCCACTATTCAATAGCAAATGGCGATGGCGACGTCTGGCATCTCACTAGAACTGGAAATGCTGTTCTGGCCCGGCCCTGTTTCGGTGGCTTGTTACGAGTGACTGCACTTTGGAAACAATTAATGCGAACTGAGGTTTTAAATAGTAAAATACATATACGATGCTAACTACGTTGGTAAACAGGGATGACTAATGTTGAAATTTTCCAACAAAACCTACTCATAATGTTACCATTGTTGTTACATTGACAGATGTTTGGACAATTCACAAACAAACAAAATTTGCACAATGTTTCGAAATAATTTCTGTAGTTTTGCCCTTGCAGAGAGCCCTATAATTTGATCATGATATTTGTAACGCATAGACCCCATAAGGTATAAATCAGCATGACAATCCGATTCGATGTAGCCATGTCCGGCCGTCTGCAACAGGCAAAAGGAAGCGTTTCTTAATCAGCATCAACAGCCAAGTCGATCTCGGAGACTATAAGAGCTAGAGTTACCAAATTTGGTATGTAGACTCTTGTGGGGCGTCAGATCAAGTTTGCTTTAAAATTTTGTCATACCCCTCATGCCACCGCAAATCGATAAAAACCTTATATCTACCACAAATCTCAACTAATTTGCCAAATTTCATTAACATCGGATTATTCTTGTAGACCGATTGGGAAAAAATATTTTTGTATGGGGTCTTAGACGCTTCGTTCTGCCTGTTACATACATTTGCTCGAATACAATATACTCGCTTACTCTACTAGAGTACGAGTATAAACATCAAATCAAAAAGTGTTGCATCCTTTGAAGTATGTCGAATATAAAATAATTAAAGAGGACGAGTATGTTACTCTCGGAATATCGACTATGGCTTTCTTACTTTTTATTTAAATCCATCCAAATGTTTCTTAAAGATAAAAAATAGTTTTGCTGTTCATGGCAAGTCTTATCTTAATTCGAATTAGTAAATTAAATTTTTTTTGAAAAAACGCTTTGTACTTACTTCCATAGGATCTTCCAGAAGCAGCCAAAGCTGCTGGCGTTTGGCACCTCGCCCGTATAGGAGATGGTCATATTGTTTGTTGACTTAGTGTTGTTATAATTGCTTTTGGATCAATTAGGGGCAGTTGCTGTTTGGCAAGGCCAAGACGATAAGGTGAGGTTGGGATTGGGTTTTGCTATTTTGTTTTTGATTTTTGATTTTGTACGCGAGTTATTTGTAATTTGTCGCGTCATTGACAGCGGCATCGGCATCGTCGGCGCCGCATTGACCACCTGTCTATCACAACTCCCAAGCACACAGAGACACACCCCCTCAACCGATACAGGGGCCAGGTGACGACGGCGTTGGGTCTGCGCTCAGCTGCTTCTGTAATGCAAACGCAAAAACAAAGCACAATTTATCAGACAAAGAGTAAGGGGGCGACGGCGGCGACGCGCGTACAAAAATGTAAAGAAAAGAAAAAAACAGCAACAATTTGGTAAAATTATTCACCAACACAAGCGCAATTCATGCAAATACACTGCAAACAATGTTAAAACTTAAATTCCAACACGTTTTCAAAGCGACGTCGCATTTTATGCTCGTCTTGTTGTTGCTGTTTTCCATTTTATTTATTGCTTGCATATTATTTTTATTGTTGTAAATCGCGTTTGTTGAATTATTTAATGCACTTTCCAGTTGGGAGAAATGTTTCAGTTTTAAGCGACGTATTTTGATATTTCTATGTTGTATTTTAAGCTTCTTGTATTTTGTATATAAGTTTTATTTTTATAATAATACAATTTTAGAATTCTTTTTTTCATATTTGAAATTTGTTACCTATTTTCTAAACTCATTTCTAGTGTTCTAGTAGAAAAGAAGCCCACACGTCTGTTGAGGAAATCGGGCTGCTGAGCTTTCCTTCCTTTTCCTTGTTATAGTTTTTAGTATCAGGCCTTGCACTGAAGAAAGCTAACAAATTGTTTTTAATTTCCGTCTGTACAGTGCTCCACTCTCTAGTCCACTCAACCTACCATTTATACGGCAAAACAATGCGTCCCCGCAAAATAAGTTGGCCTTTTGACCATCGTTAGATATATTGTATTGAAAAAACCTATCCCAACAATGCAAAAAATGCTTATATACTGACTATATATTCCGCTAATACTTATATTCCCATACAAAATTACACAGTTGCAATAGGACTTGAACTAGTTAAAGCATGGTCTCATTGTCAGGGGTCTGAGTCGAGTAGTCCTTTCTTTTTACAAATAGTTGGTATGTTTCAGTTGCAATGGCAAGCCCTGTATTCGCTGGACTGAAATCCAATTTAATATAAAGACAATCCAACTCTTAAAGATCGAAGTGTTATAGAATATTCTGACACATAAATGCGAGGCAACTTCTTTGAAATAGATTCCCTTATTGATTCGGTTAAGTCGCCACCACAGCTTCACTGATGGTGACCACTTTAAACAATTCTTAATCGATCAGCCTAGAGCCTCGTAGCATTTGAGCTAATGGCTCATATTGTAATTATATTGTAATGCATTAATGTAAACATAAAATAAAGCCCCACTCTCTTTCTGCAGCTTCTCTGCTTGGCGTTCTCTGTAAACAATAGCCCCAAATCGCCAACTGAGCCTTTGCACTTTTTTGTCTTAGAATTATAATTCAGTTGTAACAAAGCCACAGATCTAACCAGTACGAATAAACGCAAAATTAAAAGTTAAATTCGAGTGCTGTATTATTTCTTGGCATACATCTCAAATACATATAATTCGCGTTTGCATTACACTACATGATGAACACCCTAAAACATTAAGAAAACGTGGTCGGCATAGCTTTAGCTGTTTTTATAAAGGTTTTCTCAATTTTTCTTTATAAGCTACTCAACTCTGAATCCAAACTGTCAGGGAATAAAATTAACTTGAAAAATATCTTAGGCTGTTCTTATAATTTTGCATGTTTGCACCTTTTTTATGGTTTTAATCAGACGTGTAGTCAAATGATCGTTTAACTGAGGAAGAATAAGTATATGAAAATTATTAGTTTGGTGGAATTCTTAAATTTGTTGAATTCTTAAAACTGATTGAATTATTCACCTATGAAACACAAGCAAGGATTATTATGATTGTTATTATTACGCAACTGATGGAAATGAATTAACTATTGTTTAGTGGCTTAGAATAATCGTAGTGAATGTTTATCGTAAGCCTTATATTTAATCTTAGTCAGTCGTTAATGTTCTTATGATTACGGTTGAGTTCAACTGAGGTTATTGTTCTTTCCAATTTTCTGCATCTAGGTCAAGGCTTACCCATTTGAATATTATAGAAAACTATCTACATTGCGATGTTGTTGGAAAACATGGGGAGAAACCCAAAATTATGAAGACCTTTTTAATTATGCCCTTTCAGTATTGATGATTATATTCTTGTGCGGACTTGCCCGCCTTCTATAGCTTTTCTCTTTTTACAAAATTACCATAGCCCTTAAAACAAAACAAGACACACTAATTTGAGTGTCTTCCTTGTCATCTCTTTACATCTCCATGCTGTGTAATAAAAAATCAACTTGTTGCCAGGATTTCCCCATGTACATTCAGACTGCTCACACTTGTGCAAATATTGGGCGCGTTTCTCATGTCTCAAAATGTTGATTGCGGGGGTCTTTTAAGTTTTTATGTAGAAAACCTTGAGAGTTTCGAAAAATTTGCCAAGTCAGCGCTGATATTCGCTGCTCGTTTCCCGTTTGGCCCGTTTTTTGTTTTCTTGTTTACTTTTGAATTTTTGGTATTTCTTTTAAGCTTAAGCAGCGTATTTTGATTAATCGTCGTACCTTTGACTCCAATATATATATCAGAAAATGCTTAATGATTTCTTTTGACATTTTGTATATATTTTGTATATATGTGAAAGCTATATATATATGTATATATATATACATGACGGTAATGAGCTACAAAATCAAGTGTCTAATTATTTTGAAACCTGTTGCTTTATTATTATTTTTACTCCTTAGCGATAGTCAGGCGTCTTTAAAAGCTGCAAATATTTGCATAATATTTAACACGCGTTCTGAATTGAGTGTTAGCATTTCTCAAAACGGGTTCTTGGGGGCAATTTTCACTTAAGCGTGTTAATTCGTTTACAAACATGCCGGTGAATACATTCTGTAGAAGTATGTACATTATACATACTCGTACATTTGCATGTAGTATGAAGAATTTCTATACAGCAAATGGTTAACCGGTTCTTCTGCCTCTAACTATTCGTTGGCCTTAGCTTTAGTCACGCTGCGTTTTGTTTTAATTGCAGCACCACCCACCACCTACGTGTCCCTCAATTTTTGACCCCCTGGCACATATTTTCATGTAATTTGCACATCTTAATGAAGCAAGTGGCTAGTGTGGAAAGTAATTAAAATTCTGATTCAAAATGTGTTTAGTCCCCGGTCGACTGGGCACTCCTTCTCCGTATATAGCAGTCTCTAGCCTAATGTTTTATTTGTGAATCCTCGAAAATATTGGAAATGTATAAAAACTGTAATTTTCTATTATTCTTTTAATTGTCTTGCGGATACGCATCACAATCTTTAAAAACTTTTCTACAACAATTCCTAAGACAAGAGCATAATCATTTTTTCTCTTTTACAAAGCCTTTGTGTAAATGCGCATTACCATTAACAAGAAGTTGTGTTCACAATTACACCAGCTGTTACAAGATTTGCTTCAATGACAAGAGCGTGAAATGTAGGAATGTTGCATTAAGATAACTGCGCATATGCTAGACTTTGTCAACATCCTAACTATTGTTGGATACTATTGGAAAAATGAAGTTGCTGATATTCAAATAACATTGCAACATTGGGGGAAGGCTCGCCCTGTAATAGTACATAGAGAAACCTACATTCTTCTACATTATACACCGCAAACCAAAGCGAACTGCATATTTGCAACCTAAGTGGAGTTAGAATCCGCAATGCATTCTATCCGTAGAGTGATATTTTCTAGATGGTTCTGGTTTGTGTATAATATGTCCTCTTTTTATATTCATCTATTAGTAGGGCTGATATGATAATTCTATAATAGCGTTCATTTATTTTTATTTATCTTTTGATGGATAATTGTCAATGTGCTTTCGTCACTAGTGCGTACTGATGTTCGGCATTTTTAATGCAGCTTAGTTCCGTTTTCGCTAACATATTACAGCTGTGGTGGGCATGTCTCTAGTTGACACCAAACACTATAACAAAGCAGCTGCTGAACAGTCACATTTCACAAATCACAACATTCAGAGTTGATGCACACTCATTTTTGTTGTAACTGTTTGAAGATCGAGAGAGTAGATCTAAGCTGTTTTCAATTGCAAATGCCAATTTATAAATATTTTTATAAATATTTTGTTTTTTAAGTTCATAAATAAACAATTGAGTTAAATATGAGATGAGCTTTGCGACTCTTGTAGAATTGAATTTGAATATTTACATATTTGCAAATATTTAACCTAAAGAATGAATATTTGGCAAATTGATAATCTTCTACATCCAATGGGTCTCAAACATACGATGGAGATATTGCATTTCCTTACGAACTTTGACACTGATTTTAAGGTACTTGAGTACTAAGCGTTGATCTCCAATTTGTCGGTCAATACAAAAAGTTGAACATAAATAGGTATCTTAAAATACCATCCCCTTAGTCGTATTAGTTAAGTATACAGAACACCCTTATTCACAAAATGAGTCATTAAGTAAATATGGTTAGTTTTCTATCAAATATATCCCTATCTCTCAGAGTAGCCTTCATAAAATTATTTACCCATGACCCCTTAGACAAATCTCTGCAAGATAGATAAAGCCCTGACTCTCCAAATCGTCTTGATATACACAAACAAGCTGCTGCACACAAACACATCAACTCCAACATTTACAACAAATACCAACACAGAAGACAGTGAGCTTGACACAATCAAAGTCAACATGTTAATAATTATACCGCAGTCGAGACTAGACGACTACAGAAATGCTCTGCAAGCAGATAATTTGTAGCACATATTTCAATTGAAATATTTAGGAATATTGCGGTTCTTGTTAATATATTATATTACAACTTAATAAAAGTTAGCTTTTTTGCAGATTTTGTTGTGATAGGTAAGTATCTTATTTTTGATCATTTTATAACACAAGCTTCTCATTGTAAGCATTTCTATATGATGATGCAGTTTCTTGGTTCTTCTTTGATCTATTAATTATAATTCTATTCTTTATCTCTCTCGTTGTCCTTATGTTACCTTTTTGCATTTCGTTTTCTTTATATTTCTGAACTTTTCTAATACTTTAAAAATTGCCTTGTTACACTTGCTCTAATATGGCGAGCGTATCAAACTTTCGCATCGTTCCATCTGTACAAACAATATGCATAATCTTCTCCATTTTAAGAACAGCGTATATATAAATGATCAATATTTATATTAGTAGATAAGTGCTTATAATCTGCAAGATCAGCGAAACGCCAAAAATAAGATCGAGGCAAAGGCGTACCGCAATCTCTTTTTTAATGTAGATTGATCGATGACGAATTCAATTCAAACAAACTCAAGTCAGCCTTTTCACTTTCTTTGACGGTTCAGTCGCATGAAATGGAACCAATTTGTTTACATAATGAGTCAAAGTAAAACGGTAAACACTTTTAAGGCAGCTGCGGCTGGCTTTGTCGCTTCCACTTCCTACTCTCACTCCCACTGGCCATTTTCATTCTCATTCCCACTTGCACTTTCCTGAAGTTCTTGTGGGAGTCGATTTCATTAGCACACAATAAAAGATGTAGATACTTTTATAGCACAATCATCTAGACATTGAGCTGTTGTTAGCATTGTTTGTTATTTTCCATAAACTCATTAAGTATTTTCAAATTGATTTAAACTGAATTTGTGTATACAAATGTTGTGGTTGTTGCTTATTAGGTATTATATTGAAGTATTAATAAACCTTAATTATTACAAATTAACGAGCTCGTTTAATTTTGTGAGCTGCTATTTTATTTTGCTGTCAAAATTTTATTAATTAGTTCTCATTGATTAATTGTACACGTAACTTAGAGTAAATATTATGAATTGCACTCTAATTTTGATCTACTTAATCAATCAGTTTTCCCATATGGAGAAGCCAAATGAAATATTTAATATAAATACTTTTAAATAATTAATTATACATTTTCCCAGCAGACTCATATCGCCGTGATGCTTCAATATCAAAATGGAGTTAAATGACAGCAAGTGCAACTAGGTTAACAGAGGGCAGACAAGAAAAGAAGATAGCTTCTGGCAACTGGAGCTTACACTCCCTTGCAGAAAGATGTACTTCATTTAAAATGAAACTGAGAAAGTACATCGCATGAAAATAGTAATACAAACCTATATGCCCTTATATATACACTATAAAGGTAGGGCATGCCTTTTCCACGCGTTACAAATATTGTGACAAACTTATAATATCTTCTGCTGGGGTATAGACTAATAATCCTACTACCTGAAGATGTTCTCAACGATATTTACGAGCATTATTGCAAGATAATGAAGCTCGTTTTTGTCTAGTTATTTTTAAACAAACAATAACCTGTGCAAAAAGAGTGACACCGTACTATAGGGAATAAGTTCTACATATTTGGCTTGAATTGAATGTGAAGTTATCAAATCAAACTGGTTAGGTTTTGCATGTATAATATACCAGATATGGCTCCAATCAACAACTATCTTTGGTGAATTTGAAAATGAAAAAGTGCTTATTAGCTGACAAACCTGCCCGTCTTCTACGACTATTTATCAGTATCATTTATGATTACGAGTATCTTCATTATTATTTTGCATTCAAAGATTTATTGTTAATTTTCCTATTTTTTATAAGAAAAAAATAAAAAATATTGCTTCATCAATGAATTACCTAATATCTATATACATATATATTGTCTAATTACTCTGATGCTTCAATGTCAGTCGATTAATTGAAAAATTGCACCCAAATTTGGATGTGGCGCGCATTTGGCCTGAGAGCAGCTTGGGCACTTGGGAATGGAACATGGAACATGTATATGAACATTCATTCTTGGAATGCCACTGAGACCTTAAGCCAACACAACTGAGAAAACTTGTCCCGCTTAGAGCATGGATTAGAGCCGCCTGCCTAGACCACGCGGTGGCGTACGTCGCGTTTACGATTTCAGATACAGATACTCGCACAGTCAATAGATACAGATACGTGTATCAGGGTTTCACTAAGCCGTCACAAGTACTCAGAAGACTTTGGAGTTGTCATCGTAAATATTTACTTAAAGCTTTATATATTGTTATTATTTTGGGATTTCGTTGTTTGGAAGTGCACTTGCACACTTAAGCTTCAGACGTATTGCACATTATTTATTTGGAATACGTTGTATATAACGCACTTGTGTTTTAACTTTTAACTCTTAGTTTCATACTTTTATACTTTTGTTGATTACACAAAAACAGCAGCAACTACAGCAACAACTAAAATGTGTCTGATGTTTTTTCGGTTTTTTCTTTTTGTTTTTGTTTTTCGTTGCCCCTCTGCGCCGCGTTGGCTTCTGATTGTTCCGCACGATCAACTGGCGACGAACAGCGAGCCACGAGTGCTTCCACAACTTATATCGGCTTTTGAAAACGTACCCGCACCCGACAAAAACGCCGACAGACGGGTTTAGGTTTTGTTTTTAGCTATATGTTGGCTGCTGCTTCTGGTCCAGATCCGGTGCCGATCGCCGATCACTGATCGCCACAACCTGACAGCTCGCAAAGCTCAACTAAACTGCGCTCCAGAGTTGGGCGCAGGCGGCTCTTAACTTGATTTTCACAACGTCGCAACTCTAAGCAAGTGAGGAAAGCCAGCTTCGGCCTGGCCGCAGCTCATATACTATTCACTTTGAAAAGATAAAACTAAAGGGAGTCCGCGGCCCCATATGTTCGTATGTTACTCCAGGCCATGTGTTTCGGCCATGTGATGCACATGGCTCCTTTTAATACAGGTTTTTTTTTATAATTTCTGTAATAATAAAACCATGTGAAGTGCCACAACAAAAAAGTTGTGGCATGCTGTTTTTTCATCCTATGCTACCAATTGTGTATTTTGAGCCGTTGGTGAAATTTGGGAATGAAATTTAAACTCAACCAGCGTACAGATATAAAAAACTAATGGTGAAATTTCAGCTCTGAAGCGTTTAAGACTTTTGGGGTATTTGTGTTTAAACGGACAGACATAGTTCTGTGCGTTGAAAACTTCATGAAAAAATGAATATACATTCAAATTTTCTGGTGAATGGTATAAAAAGTTTAGTTGGCAACAGGTAGACAAGCCGCTTTCCAAGCGTTTGTGTGTGCGTGCGTATGGGTAGGTGTCTCTCTCATACTCGCTCTCTGTATTTAAGCGTGTTGCATTCGAGTCTGGCGTTGGCTTTATGAAGTGTGCATCAGCTGATTGGCTTGGCCTTAAGCCAAAATTCAAATGAGAGATTAACATGGCTCTCTGCTGAGAGTGTAAGAGAGTGAGAGTGAGTATTTTGGAGTGCACTAACCAGGGCTGGCAGAGTGACATGATTGAATTTTGAGAGAAAATATTACAAAACTCTCGTTACTCGCTAGTTCGATATTATCGAATCTGTTTTATGAAGTCGTCGAATTCTAGGGTGCAGAATCTTGAGTTATTTACACATACTTATGAACGAAACCCCAAGCCGAGAAGATAAATTACTTCAAAGCAGGAGCGAAGTTCGAACTGAAAAAATTTTTTAAAATATTCCTTGGTCCACAACTTTTTTTTTTTATTTTTGATGTTTTCAAAAAGCGAAATTTATCTATAAGAAATATTGTCAAATAAAACAATGTTGAACGATATAGTCGATATTCCAACTATAAGATACTCGTACTCAGCATTTATTTAATATTCGACTCACACAAGTATGCAACACTTTTTGATTTTTATACCCGGTACCTTAGGTAAAGTGTATAGTTTGTGAAATGTATGTATCAGGCAGAGAGAAGCGTTTCCGATCAGCACAAGCCGAGTCGATCTAGCCATGTCCGTCTGTGTGTCTGTCCTTCCGTTTGTCCGTATGAACACCTGGATCTCGAAGACCATAAGAGCTAGAGTTACCAAATTTGGTATGTAGACTCCCCTTGTGACGCGTCAGATCAAGATTGTTTTAAAATTTTTGCCACACCCTCTCCTGTCCTCACAAATAGGCAAAAACCTTATATAGCCCACAACTTTTAATACATTTAGTTGAAATCCGGTTTGTATATGTATAACCGATTGCCGAATTTCATTACGATCGAAAAATATTGTTGTTGTTCGTGTCTTAAGAATTCCAACCGATGTGTGATTCATGGATAGATAATATCGCAGGTGCGATTCCGATATTCCGAGCGTATGAAAATAGTTTTCGTGTTTCGGTAGGCCATCTGGGGATTTGTGGCCATCTGGGGTATTTTTGTAGAGAGCAATTTTTATGAAATCTATAAAACTGTAAAACTGCCTTAACGCACTCGATGTGATTGGTAACATTATTTCTCGTCCTGATTGATTTTTGAACACATTTCAAGTTTGTCTTCTAAATGTTCTTAAAAATTAAAATCGCCACAATTCAATTGTTGTTTTCAAAAGCAATTGTCGGAACAAAGTCGGTGACACCCACCGAATTATCTTAATCCGCAAAATTGGGTGATGGAAACACTGTCATATCCATCAGAGCATACTTTTAGGCTCGCCGATCAAATGCCCTCCCAGACGCAGTTATACAATCACTTGAAGAATTCAACTAAATAGTTTAATAATTAACTAACTATTCATGTAAACAACATCATATAATTTCTAACATATGTACACTATCTTAACCTAAGCCTTGGCTGGGGGCTTCTCCGGTCGCCGCGACTTGTATCTCAGTCCGTGCTCCATGTAGGTGAAGGGAGGATTTGGCTGCGTTACACAGAAGTACAAGCCCTTGGCAGTGGGTGGATAGATAAGTCCAATATTAAGGGTATTGTTGACACTACAATCGTCCTGCCGGAACTTTGCCCAGCTCTCGCATTTGGTGGCGGGAATCATAACGCCTTCGATCAGTGCCTGCGGATTGTAAGAAATGAATTTTGGAGAATTGAGAGGAGAGTTGCCTCGGGAGCTTACCTCCATGAAGAGCACAAAGGGATACATGTGACTGCAAATCTTGGTCTCGCAGCCCGGTTGCAGCTTTCGCCTGGGGAAATAGCCAATGCCATTTGGATAGATATCTACATGACCCAAGGGCACACGGACGCCAAACACATGGCCCTCTCCATGCAGCACTATCACCTTGTTGGCAACGCCCTGCCGCACCATTACATCTGTGGTCCTGCACATTGTGGCTGGATCAATGGCAATCAACTGGCCCACCAATTGCTTGCATCCCTTGGCATATAGCTCGCCACCCAAGGCAGCAATGTTGGCGCCCACCGAATGACCCGCCAAGGTAATGTCCTGCGCCGCAATGCCCGCATCTGTCAAGGCGTTCAATATCTTATAGATGAAGTAGCCCTGCACGGAGAGATGATGACGCACGGCGTAGTACAGTTGCTCCACATTGGCGGAAAAATCCACCAAGACTACGTTCAAATCCCTACGGGTTGTCTGCAGCAGGGCCAGATGCTCTTGAACACTGAAATAACTATCGGCCGTGTAGAAGGCATTCACATAGAGCAAGGTCTTACGGTCCGGCTTGATGTCATAGTCACGTAGCTCTGATATGGACCTGATGGGCAGCTCAACACTCTGATTGGTGATGGTCAAGACATGCAAACGGGCATCACTTGGATTGATGCCTGGGAAAAGTGACATGACACCCTCATCCACGGGAGCGTCACCTTGAAGCACAAGAGGTAAGGTATCAGATTAGAGATTGGGCATCCATAATGTTAGGGCATCGCCTTGAGACTTACAAAAAGCACTCCAGCCGCGATGTAGCTGTTCTGATAACAGCTCCAGGTTGCGTTGCTGTATTTGATCTATGCTCAGTTCAGATTGACAAATAGCCTTTAGCTGCACAGCCAAGGTCAGACACAGACCAACTGACAGCCAGATTCTCATGCTTGGAGCGGTGCTTTGGGCTTGCATTGTTGCGGCTGATCTCCAAATGGTGGCTGTAGTGCTTCGCGCGCATCCAGTGTCTTTTATAGCGAAAGACCAACTGAGACGAAACCAAACGCTTATCGGTGGCAATAGATAATATGCATGCCTGGTGACCGACGCTTATCGGGTTACGATTCGCTTACGACTTTATGATGATCGCAGCACGTTTGATGCTCCACTTGGCTTGCTGGCTCACATTGGCGTGTAAGCTGCTCTGGCTGGCTTTTGGCAGCGGTTCCGCTTGGTATCGATGTCTGGCTATTAGGTAGAGCCAGAGGTAAGACTTAAGGTGCAGCTACTCGATAAGCTCTGCACGTTTCGCAGACGATGTAGTTTTAGTTTTGGTTCTCGTAGGTGTTTATATAAATTTCAAGTCGTATCTATAATATTTGCCAGACGATTGATTATCGTGTCTCTGGCCAGACAAGTCTCAGATCGTGCCTCAATAAGTATATACTTAACTTACCTTTCAATATCTGAAATTGACGGATGTTTTTTTTTTTTTTTAATTTATTTGCATTTTCATTCAAGTTTCCAGGCATTGATAATTTGGATCGAAGTTTGTATATTTTATTATATTGGGTGCAAAAAGATAACTAGGTGTACATTTTTACTATAAAAAATGTGTTACATATATGATTATTTTAGACTTTTGCTGTAAATTTGACTAGCGACCTTATAAGAGGTGCGTTTTTCATTCAAAATTTACGCTAATGAGGTAGCTGCGGTTGTTTTGTGAACTCCTTAGAGTTCTTTTTTCAAACTGAGTGTTGTCTTAATATTACATTGTCTTCTAAAAAGGTAGGTTTCAATTCCGATCCCCAAAGAGTACCAGAGAATTTCAAATAATAAAATTAGTATTTATGATAATCTGTGAAATTTTGTTATACAAAAATTTAACAAGCTAACACTCTGGAAACTGAAGGCTGAAGATCAGTATGAAAAATAAATTATATAAAATATTGAACGTGCTTACGTTAAATCCCCAAAAACGCCTCAAAAAAGGAATGAATCTACTAGCCATTGAACTTTTTCTCTGTCTTCGTAGAAAGACAGACAAACCAATTGAATGGAATTTTTATATATGTATTTCTTAATATCTCTGCAGATTTCCGAAACACCCCCAATAGAAGTGAACTTATTACAGGACTGAAGACATCCTTGAAGAATTGCAAATATTCCCTTTACGTTAATTTGGCCGTATTCAACTGCTTTTCATGAAACGTTCTATGTATATATGTATGTAGACCTTGGTGCTGACGGTAACAGCTAAAAGGCCGAATACTTTGAGCAACCTAGTTTTGAAGCTGTAAGAAGGGGTTTTGGTTAATTCGAGTTGCATATCGATCAATGTGTCCCGATTGGATCGGGATAGTATGATTAAGCGGACCAGGGCGACGTCGGCTAAATTAGCTACATTGAAAATTTTGCATTCCACCTAGATCTTCATGCCCCACGCAATTTGCGAAACTTTGTTTATCACCCAAATATGTAAACATGATTTGTAAATATGCCGACGCAAACAATAATAGATGAATAAGACTACTTGACTAAGACAAGTAGAACGAGATCAAGTGAATAAGAACAATAGAGATAAATTAAGAGTTTAGTCTGAATAAGTTTAGTTGATCATTTCACCGACCTTTTCAGTCAACTACAACTTTGGTAACATGCATACGAGTATGTGTTCTCATTTTGATTAATAAGATAATAGATATAGATCAGAAATAATAGACGGAAACTGAAATGTTTATCTTAACATATGTTTGACAAAGGTCCATCAAATGGTATAAAAGTAAAATCAATTGATGAAGAAATGCTACTTTTTATTACCATAAATATTTTTACTTTAATGTTTATTATTTTCAACTTAAAATTGTAAAAGTATATTCGTAAATAACACAAATAATTTTTCTTTAAATAATAAATAGTATAAAGAAAACCCACTAAACTTAAACATTGGTAGTCAAAATACTTTGTTCTATGAATCTGCTTCATTGCATTTGGATAACAATTTCAATTCTCCCTGCCGTTGCTTCAATTTGACTAAAATGTGCTTTGATGGAGGCTTTCCCCATATGTGTGATGTTTTACTTTCATTATTTAGCTATTGTTATAGAAACTGCTTAGAACTTAAGACCGGCCTGGACATCGGCCATAATGTTGGCTGACTTCTGCAGCTGCTGGACTTCGGTTTCGGTGAGAATCTGCTTAACCACGGATGTGACACCATTGGCATTGAGGACGCATGGTAGCGATAAAAATACGTCCTTATCAATTCCGTGTTCGCCCTGAAGAATGCACAGAGGAAAATGTTAGTTGCAATCTTTGGGTTGGTATTATCATGGGAAACTCACCAAAACGGACGTGGAAACGGCCGCCACGCTGCTAGTGTTGCGCAAGATGGCCGAGGCCAGGGAAGCTGTGCTGAGACCAATGGCCCAGGAGGTGTAGCCTTTTAGCTTGATAACCTCGTAGGCAGAATCGACGACCTGCTTGTGCAACTCGTTCCACTTCTCGGGATCCTCACCGGTGCCCAGGTTGGGATTCAACTCGCGTAGACGCACGCCGGCAATGTTAACGCCAGACCAGACGGGCACGGAGCTGTCGCCATGCTCGCCAATGATCCAGCCGTGGCAAGACGTTGGAGCCACGCCCAAACGCTGTGACATCAGGAATCGGAAGCGAGACGAGTCCAAGTTAGTGCCACTGCCAATGACACGGTTCTTGGGCAGACCCGACAGCTTCCAGGCCACAAAGGTCATAATATCCACAGGGTTAGAGACCATCAGCAAGATGGTATCGGGACTGTACTGTGGGTGGAATACATTTAATTAGACAAAGGCATAGTCCAGTGGCGCAGAAAGACTTACCTCCACCAGCCTGGGTATGATGTGCTTGAGAATGTCGGTGTTGCGTTGAACGAGGGACAGACGCGACTCCCCTTCCTTTTGACGGACACCAGCTGTGACAATGCACAGACGCGAGTTGGCCGATGCAGCATAATCGGTGCTGGCAATAATCTGAGGATTCTTTAAGAAGTTGGAGCCATGCTGAAGATCCATGAGTTCACCCTGCAGCTTATCGGCACAGACATCGATCAGGCAAACCTCCTTGGAGACATTCTGAGCGAGAATACTGAAAGCGCTGGCCATGCCAACTTGGCCAATGCCCACAATGGTGACCTTATGTCCAGAGCTGGGCAAGACTTCGGCAACTTGGGCCAAGAGATTGTCCTTGATGGCAGCCATGGCTGGATAAGAGACAGAAGTCAATAAAGGTTAGTTTTTGTGGGTAAGGTAAAGAGATTGAGGCTGAGCCACATTTTGAGCCATATTTTCATGCGAAGTTGGGAAAGGTCACAACACCTCTGTGGTTAGTAAGGCTTAATTTTAGGGAAGCGGGTTTGCAAGGTTAATAAGGATCTGCTACGTTAAGGCATGGTTACCCTTGTCTGGTCAGAGATTTTGGCGCGACACGTGCCTCAAATTTATGGCAAACACAATTTCCAAAACATTTGCTAGTCGCCAAGATAAATTGGGAAAAACTCTCTCACACAGCACACATACGAGTACTACTTAGTTGGCGTTGTTTAACCTTCACGAAGGTCGTTTTAATGAGAAAACACCGATATTGCCACCGCACGCAGCCGGAGCGAACCAAAAAAACACTACGCAACATTTGCCGAAATGGAAAATTAACGAATTTGCTCTTGCTTTTTTTTGGACCGCTGTCATTTTATAGCAATTCATAGACCACTTGTGACGGCTGGCGTCACATGTTCACTCAAATTCAAATTGTTGTGCCGGGGTTCCATTTCAGCTAATAAATCTAATTAAGCCCCAAATGAGTATTTTATCAATGAAACCTTCAGAAGAAATGCACGAATATATCGAGACGCTACGTATTTATTAATGCTTCCATCGAAACGAATTGCAATCAGATTTCTATATCTTATCGTACGGAGCAACTCATACTCGTAATTGAGTAAATCCAAGCATTGTAGTTAATTGCTTTACCTATCAGTAGGAGGGTGGATTGGGTCTAGCTATTTATCATCATGACGTCACGCCCGTGCTTAATAATTTTAATCATGGGGTGGTCCCCTAGTTAAGGGCATGGGCGTAGTCGGCAGGGGAGAGCTTCACCATTTCAATTACTGAAATGACAATCTCCTCAACTGCGCGTTCAATATAGATATATCATAAATTTGCTGAATTCCCAAAATAAGACAATAAAGAAAAACAAGAAATAAAATAATACATTGATATAGATTACATAGATCAGATAAGATTGCGTGGTATTACAACTGCAATTCCATATATATACTGATATATTTTGTCTATCAGCTAAAGGCCTGCTTATGTGCATTAACATATGGCACGTTTTTATTTAGAAATTCTAATAACAACTATATACACTGAAATCTGTTGCTGGCTATATAAATATGAGCGTTTTCCCAGTAGTTTTTTATTAAACTCTGGCAGTAGAAAATGTTTGACGGAGAGTTTACCCTGTTCGATCATACGTGAAGACTCATTTTCTAGTACACTTTTGACTACTCTGCTTTAATCATAACGTAAGTGGAAAATTATTGAGATCCAGATTTCATGAATATAATCTTAGCATATATTGAACACATGAGTTGTTTCACTTGTTCAAAATTTAACAATTTCAATCTTTGCAAATTTTGAACTCAAGTTTCTTTGGCTTTTTATTCGGATTCACTCAGACACAGTTTTGAACTCAAGTTTCTTTAGCTTTTTTTCGGATTCACTCAGACACAGTGAATACTAGATTCAGCTCAGCAAAAACTGAAATCAGTTTTAATATACTTCTTATAATAACCTTCAATGGTCTCCTTCAATTCATAATGACCTTACCCGATTTAATATGCTAATAGTTGCTATACTTTACTAGGGAACTCTTTATTTGGGAAAAGTGTATTCGGCATCATAGAAAATATGCTTAACAAGAGAGGAAGGCTAACTTCGGGTATCCATATCTTATATACCCTTGCAGATCTATCAAAACGAATGAAACGTTGGTAGCCCAACAAGTTTTTTATAGGCAGCGAAGCCATCTTCTAATTCTTCCTAATTACCTTCAAGTATTTTGTGCGTGCATTGTGATATAGAAACACACAAACTTTCATATACATACATGTACATTCAAAGTATCGTGACATATATATAATATAATCTGCAAGGTTATACAAATAATAAAGATCAAGCTTATAGGCTAGTGACGAAATATTTGAAAACTATTGCTCAAGTAAGATCTCCCTCAAAATAAACTAAGAATGAGCTTTAATACATTGGGTAAGACATAATATAGCTATAGATACTTTCACTCACTAGACCTAGAGCTAGCTAACAAAGCAATGTTACAGTAAAGGTATGTAAAAATCGAATACATTTATAATTTACATATTTATAAAACTCCTGTTAAATATAAAATAAAGATTTTCATCATCGTAACCTCAAAGAAGTTTCGGTTATAAAAATACATACGCACGTTAGCACAAGACTTATATACTCCTTCAACTCTTTGGAAACAGAGTAAAATACATAAACACGCTTTTGTTTATACAATTTGTGCATTGATATTGGTTTGTTTGGTTTCATGAGTAATGGGTTTTGCAATTAAAGAAATAAGTCTATGAAAAACCACAGCGCTGCGATGAACTCAGAACCTGGTACGTGGGTTTGGAATTTGGATTGTTGGGTTGTACAAACACCCCAAGCTCTACGAGAAAAAATCGCTGGGCATGCCCAAAAGAGCAAATGTCACTTATAGGATCAGCAAAAGATCCAATGAATTTCTGACTGAGGAAAAACGAATCTTAAATTAATAAATCAAACCAGAGATCGCACTGGAAAACTATGAAAACCCATATATAATGAATTGTAAATTGTATCTTGATAAATATATTTATACTATATGATAAATTTATATAGGGTTTGTCATATCTCTTGAATTCTTGTCGACTAGATTTATATGAATATTATTTAAATGTGTTTTTAGCATACAGTGACACTGTATTATTAATTAAAACATTTTTTCTAAAATTCTTAGAAAATATTCTGAAACCAATCACTTGTTGCAAAACACCACATCAGCTAAGTCCTTAACAAAAAGCAACCAGAACTCCTTCGCCAACAATGACCTTCTTTCAAAGTCAAATTCCATTCAAAGAATGGGTGAGTGGGCGACACTGGTTTGTGGGGGGACAACAAACAGCTGTTTTACAAGACAGAGCATGCGCTTTGTTCAATGAAATGAAAGTGAAAGTGAACGGAGGGCAACCGGCAGCCCAACCTTAGGCGCGAAAACCCCAGGAACAGGAAGTCCTCACCAATGAATTGAGTGTGTGAGGCCAAGGGCGAGATACCGTTTGGGAGTCGGTTTGCACTTGATATAAAATAAGTTGAATGCACTTTGTTGAGCACAGAGTATGTCGAATCACTAGGAACCTTTTATGATGTGGTAATTTTCACATCTACAGATACATGTACGTATATATATATAGATGGTTAATGTTTCCCAATCATGCACTGACACAGATTATACAAAATTTAGTATCTGCTTTTGTATTATTTGGCTTATGCTTACGTTTTTTCTGGTTTTCACTTGGATTTCAGACGATTTTCACTATAAATTATATTTCTATAATGTTTTTTTGCTTTTGCTTTTTGGGAGCAACCGTTCACTTTGCGCGTTGGGAACTGTATGCGAGACTTGATGGAATTTAGCTGCCGCTGCTGGATTTTGTTAGCTGTGCCTTGTCGATGTGTGTGTGAGCGTGAGCTCTGCCAAGCCATGGGCAGCTGCTGCTCTGTCTCTCTACTCCGGCCTCTGTTTCACCACCACCAGCTGCGCCGCCAGGATGAATGACGAAACAGCCTATGAGGCATTGTGAAAGTCACCAGCGCTCTCTGCCTCGTTCTCACTCTCACTCGGCCATTGCTCTCCAGAGTTTCTTCAGTTGGCCAAGTTAGTCAAGGTGACCTTTTGGAACGCATTCTCTGTTGCGTTTGCTATTTATATTTTAAGCAATTCTTTTTTGTGTGTTTGATATATGTATATTTCTCCTGGAGTGAGAATTTTCTTCTTTTATTTGAAATGTGCATTTGCAATTCCAATTTCTATTTCTAGGCTGTGCTGGGATCTGCATTTCCATGTCTCCTCAGTGGTTGCTTGCCTCGTGACAGCTGGCTTGCGTCTGCATCTGTAGCCATAAGTCGCGACACGTGCCATTGACCATAAATATAACAAGTAACCTATAGTCGATATTCCGACTATAAGATATTCGTACTCAGCACTTATTTTATATTTGACACACTCGAAAATATGCAACACTTTTTTATTTCATATACATATATATATTTTTTTTGGGTGTGGGGTGCTCTCATACAAAGCGTTTTCTTTTCTAAATTATGTCTACAATTATTATCTGATCTTAATGAAATTTGGCAAATCGGTAGATTATGAGCTAATACATGTATAAGCCGAGTTTCATATTTTGAGCGTGGAGCTGTGAAGTGGAATCCGGCTTGCAATTTATAGGGAAAACGCTCTTGTAAGCTATCCGACTATGCTACAGCCGGCGTCTACATAATACCTAATTATATCCTCGAAGCTAAGAAAATACTTTTGGCGTAGATTCTCTTTAAATCTTAACATTTAGTTAGGTACACAAATTTAGGCGTAACCACTATAATTTCTAGTATAACTGCGAAGCTTTTTAATTTTAATTATACCTTATACTTCGGTTAGGAATCCACGGGAATCCGAAAGGAAAACCTCTAAAACCACTAAAATTAGCAGGGTTGAGACCAAAATACGTTGTTGTTTATATAAACGGAATGGATATCGAATAATTTGACCATCTCCATTCCGGAGTTTTCTTTATCGTATTCTATATTACAAAATATATTATATAGCTAAAGTATCTTTGCTCATATAGCTCAATTTTGGTATCCCTTTATTCAATAAATTATAACTAGGAATCCAAATATGCACTCGTGCATTCTTATTTCGATACAGTTGAGTTCTAGCATATTTTCAACACACTCTACCTAACCTGTGTGGGGTAGGGCATAGTTTCATATTAAGAACAAGTCAATTAACATAAACTCGCCAATTCCATGCTCCCCTCTCTCACGTTATGTCATTACAAATACATTCGATTTGGGGCTCTCAACGCATTTGCCTGACCCAATATTAAATGAGAGAGATAGATAGATATTAAATGTCGTGTGGGGGTCTCTCCCCAACCACATTCATCATCAAGCGGCCGGTATTCGTGTCTTGCCGCACACACACGCTCGTGATTCATACTGCATGCACATTATTGCGTTCAGCCAGCTCGTTCACTGGCCTTCACCTTCCCTCAACTTGTTTCACAACTATGCTCATTCACTACGTCATGTTGATATCATGCATCAGCCTGTAGCTGCTTGGTGGCTTACGTTGCAATTGTCACGCTTGTTGTGAAAGTGTCGGTGACCCAATTTCAACGCGCTCTCTTTCTGATTCAAGTCAATGCCATTGCCATTGTACTGTTTTCCTGCTGGTGGAAGTTATGACGTCGAAGTGCCTTGCACTTACGAAATGGGCTGTAGTTTCTCGTATGTACTCATTCATATATGCTAGAGGTTATTGAACTTTGCACTTGTGTTGTCTGCATTTGGACATATAGAATAAGTGTTAGTCGGACCACAATTTAATTATCGTAGGCCTTTAAATGTGAGTATATTATCCAGCCCCCATTATGGTTCACTATGCTGATGTTTAAAAAGTTTAAATAAAATTGATACATATGGGAGAGTCACCTTTATTACAAGGATTTCCGCTTGCTGAAACTAAAATGAAAGTAAAAGTCGATAGCAATATTATATAAATTTGCTTTTTCGTGCATATTTTATGGATACCTTTTATATTTTATGTCTAACATGATTCCATAAATGTGCAGATACAGTACTTGTGGAATCAATTTGGGTCTTGACGTCAAATATAAACAATAGGAATTTTGTATTTCGAATTCCAGCCCGTTGGCCTATCAGCAAATGAGTGTAGCATACTATTAGGATTCATGCGCCGCCTACAGTTTCAATTCAAGCAGTTGGAGTAAGCAGTATCGAAGTACAGATTTTGAACAAGCTGTGTGTAACAAGTGGCGCCACTGAGCAGTTCATGTGCACTGCTTATTAGTTCGCAGTGCACTGCAGAAGTATTGAGTGGGTACACTAGTTCAAATTTACACACAATTTTTCCGTTACATACAATTTTTATGTAATTACAAACTATGTATATTGTTGTTATTATTTTAGCGCACCTGATGCTTCTTATATCTGCATTCTGACTAAGTTCAAAATACAATATACATCCGGATTACCGTATCATAGATGCCATAGAAGCAGCTTCAGCTTGAACTTGATAGAACAAATTTTGTATCATAATTGAACTAAATTTAGTAACCTCTGACAAAATTCGATCCCGATCATATTACTATATCAAATATATGGCATACAAATTCTGTTTTCACTTAGTAGGATATAATTTTTTTCTGTATAGGCATGGGCCTCCTTAGACTAATGTAATTCTGTTGGTTGTTCTAATGATTTTTAATAGTTCTTAGTAAAAACTATTACGATTTTTCTATTTGGGACAATGGTTAGTGTGTACAAATATCCTTTTAAAATCGGTTAATATCGACTAGCTGTTCCGTTGGCCTGCTCCCATTTTGATTAACTTCTTCGCAGTCGATTTACTGATATGACATTAGCTTCCAAATTACGCAACAGGCATAATATCCAATGCGTTTTCTATATTATGGCAGAAACATCAGGAAAAACATTTCTCATGCCATTCGGCAATTCTATAATAACTAATCCGCAATCTGCAAGGCATGCGTGCTGATGCAGCAGCAGCACCACCACCAAGTGAAGGAAGCGCCCAACATACGACAGCAGGCTCCCCTGGCACCTTCTGCTGCAACACTTTACCGTCGTTATCAATGCAAGAGGATCTGATCATCGCTGCTGTAGCGTTGGAGAACCAAAGTAGCCAAAACTGCAGTCAAGTGGAAGTGGACGCTGCTGTGGTTACGAGCAGCTCTTCTTCTTCAGCTGCCGGCACGCAAACCAGTGGATGTAGCCGCTACCCGTCGCACCGCACCGACTGCTACACATTAATATTCAAAAATTGCGTTTTTATGCTAATTTTCACACAACGTCGCATCGAGTCTGGCGACTAAATGGCCAAGCTGTCGATAGATTACTCAATAACAAGGCGTGAGCGAGGCAGACAACCAAATGGACCCAATGCAGGGCATTGGCTCAAGTGGTAGCCCCAAGTTGTTGTTACAGTTCGTTATGGCCGCTGTTCTGTGCAGGCCTGTTTTTCAGACTGTTCAGTTCTGCTCCTCTTGCTGCTGCTGATTATCATCCAGCCAGGGTTATATCGCCCATTGCAATCTTTTTGGCAGCCAAACCTCAAGGTGCCTGCCCCAGTGTTATTATTATTATTACTTGTAATATTATTTCTTTTACGAGTAGAGCCACATCCAGAGCTATGCCATTCCATGCCATGCTACGAAATTCGCAATATTACTCATACGCACTGTTGTTTATTTATGGCTAAGCGTTGTCGTTGCTGTATGTAGTTTAGCAATAATTAAGTTGTTAAATTGTGGCACGTAAGTCAAGTTGCCTTGACGCACGTCTGTCGTTTGTCCACGTTCACCTGCCCCAGTCTTCGTCATCGTCCTCCAGATTTGCTTCAGCTTCAGCTTCAGCCTCAGCGTCGTCATCGTCTCGTTTTCCAGCAGCTCTCGCCGGCCGACTTGGCTGCGCTTGGTGGCTCCGCTTAATAACAATGTTCAGCTTGACTTACGATTCACGTCCTTGGGTTACTGATATATGTGATACTTAAGGTATTTATTACAAGCGATTGTAATCTTATGCCTGAATTTCTTCCTCTTCTTTTTATATATTTATCTTTTTTATTTTTCGTTTTTTTTTTAAGCTTTACGGTTAAGCAAAAGTCGCAGCAACAAGAAAGCAAAATATTTATAGACAAAGTTGTCCGGTTGTTGTTATTGGTGTTGCTCGTGTTTTGGTTTTGGTACTCCTCCAGCTAGTTGAGCCTTGAGAAAAAAATTGCTTCGAAAGCATTAACGACTTTGTAATGCTCTGGAACTAAGTTAAGAAGTTGTTTATATTAACTATTGGCTTCTAACCGACATTGTCAATTCAGAAAACTGATCGATCGCCTACTCCTGCGTTTCGACAGCTCTCAAGCTAGAATATATTGAATAAATAGTTAGCGTAAATGATACGTTTACTCCGTTGTTTCGACTCTTCTAAAAGCCTCTAGGGGCCAGTAGCTAGTAGTACTATCCGGGGCTGACACCTTTCTCCTTGCCAATTCTTCCATTTTATTCACTCTGCCTTCTCCTTCTACTCTTCATCTTCATTTTGAGCACTTCTTTCATCCTTAGCTTCTCCTATTTTTGCCATCCAGTTCTACTATTGTCGGCTTCATCTTACTTCAGTTCTCATCACTTTTCACTCAGGTCGTGTCACTCAGGTCGTGTCCTCACAGTTTGAACACATAGATTTCATGTCTTAAAAGCTACTGAACTGATATTTTTACCAGATGCTTTATTTGTCGTGTTTTTGTTCGAGTTTCATTCAGATATAACAGCTCCGATATAGCTCCGATATAACCGATTGTCCAGGAATGAACACTTAGTATCAAATCAAACCAAAATCGCTTGGCATTCATTTGAGCAGACCTCACGCCTGCTTATCAAATTTTATCCAGATCTTGCCACTATATTATATAGCTCTCATATAACCGAAGGTAGCCTTCCTTTCTTGTTTTTATCTGTGTCCTTCATAGCTATATGCATTGCTCTGCTGTTTGCTTAATACACATTTGAAGCTCAAGTAAATGAACAAATTTTCCATTGAAATTTTGACACACTTGAGATCGAATTTTCATAGTGCTCACCTAGGCCTTCAAATTTCACTTATGTGAAGTCTCCTAGCCCAATCGAATGCATTTTTCTACTTTGCATCATTTGAAATTGCTCCACATTTTTAATACCCTACAAATTTGCATATGGCTTAAAAAAAAGGCCGAATGAAACTTAAGCTCCGCCTCATTAGAGAGCCACAGAGATGACTGCAGCGTCCAGCAAATTATATAATACATAAACTATACATGTCTCTATATAACGATCTTCATATGCATCTCTGCAGCCCAGAGCAGACCTAGGACCAGTTTCCCAAGCTATGCTAAGCTTGTTGTTGCTGCACTTGTTACGTTTTTTCTGCGGTTTGTGTTACTTTTTTTACTGCATGCCAAATATGCAAAATGTCTTGGCGCATGTAATTTAACAGACCCTGGCAATTGTGTGTGTGCATGTGTGTGTCTTTGGATATAATGATTATTGTAAGTACAAGTGCGAGAAATCGTGTTAGATCGCGGGCAATAAATTTAGACACCAACTATGCCATAGGAGTCCTGCCATGGGCAATAGCTAAAAGTACTTGTCGTTTGCCTTCAAGTCTTGTGCCTTCCCTCCACCACAGCACCTAGCCCAGCCATGAAGAAAGTAAGCGTAATACACTGAGCCAAAAGCCAAGATTTATATTACAAAAAGCCTTTAATCTAGTAACCTTTAAAAGTTTTCTTAAGTCCTCGAAGAAAAAAGCTATAAATAAAGGGAAAATATCAAAATCTCTGTGACACTTCCATATAATTCTATTACCTAAATTCGAGATTAATCAAATTAATTTTGTTCAGGTGAAAGATAAATGAGTCATGGCATGGCACATGGCCCCATGGCTCATGGCCCCCACTTATACTTTATAAGAGCAACCGCGTCAGTCCGACAAATCTGGCGACTATATTGTGTAGCTATTACAGAACCGATTTTTTTCAAAATGACCACTTAATTCGAAGGAATTTAAGACACTTTATAATATGTGTGTTTTTAGAGCCTTTTGTCTTACCCTCCCAAATTTGACCCGAATTGGGATTTGTAGCAGCACATCTGGTTCAAGGTATTTTACTGTTGAGCTCTGGGAACATACATTTATACGATAGCAAGAAAGAAACCCAACTGAAGTTGTTAGTTAGGGTTACCTGTCTGCCTATTTCAGGTATTGTTTTTCTCAGTGTATGTATCTTTGTCGATGCACTTGCAGCTCTCGCTGTTGCTGGGGTTGTTCTTAGCGGTGTTGGTGTTATTGCAAGTTTTAAGCACTTCCTTTTATTATATTTTATGGGCACTTGTTTTTCTCGGCGACGACTTGAGATGTTGTCGTTGTTGCTGCTATGTTGTCATTTCTTATACATAGTTGCCTTGGCGCGCTCCGAAAGGGACGTGTATTTAGCTGGCTTTAGTAAGCCATTAGATTTTATGTGTGTATACATAATCCTCGAAAAGGTTTTGCAATGTATTTAAAGAATCAACGGAATTTATGTTTGAAAGAAGACAGTTAAGCTCATAAGATCATAGAGCTTAGTTAGGCTGGTCTCATAGTATCAGGTGAATATAAGTTGTACTTACGGCTGAGTCGAGCTTTATTCAAACAATGCACATAGTAATTATATATGTAAAAGCTATATTTACAAAATACGAGTGCACTTTAGACTTTGCACTTTTAAAGCATTCAAAATTTCATAGCTGCGAAACTAATGATTGAAAAAATAAAAGTCCATAAGTTATTAATAGATATAGTAATTATTTTTAAACACTTTTTAAATCGGGTGTGGCGTTCTCGAGTAATGGGTGAAATCTTTGAAAAACACTAGATTTTAGAAATTCATTAACAAAAAAATTCATCAGACAATTTGTTTTGTACAATTCACAAAATGGTATATTTATTTTGTCAGAAAGCTTGCAACTCATACAAGGAAGCGTTTCCAACTATATAAAGTATATATATTCTTGATCAGAATGAGAAGGGGAATCGATATAACCATGGCCGTCTGTCCGTCCGTCCGTATGTTTCAACACAAATATCTCAGAAGTCTTAAAATCTACAAAGCTGACATTTACCAGATGCTTGCTTTGTCTGCATGCTGATTAAATTCGAGTTTTATCCAGATCGGACAACTATATCAAGTAGCTCTCATATAACCGATTGTTCCGGAATGAACGCAACTGGTGTGATCTGATCCGGAATGAACATTTAGGAGCATAACTTTTCTGTTTTTCATCCAAATCAAACCAAATTAGGCTTGCTACCATTTGAGGAGTCTCCGCTGGCCTGTTCTGATCAACATCTGGGAACCAATCATATAGCTCCCATATAACCGATTGTTCGCCTTGTATCCCTTGTATCCACTCCATTCAGACCTAGATCGGTTATATATTTGTAATGCAAATGTGTATAAGCTTCGGCAAACCGAAGCTATGTTTCCTTTTTGTGTTTCTGCTTTTTGTGTCCTGCTGGACAGATTTCCTTGATACTTTTAATGTAGTCTATTGTAGGTTGCATACAAATAAACGACGAGTTTTTTGGTTGCCTTTGATTTATACCCTTGCAGAGAGTATTATGATTTTGTCACGATATTTGTAACCCATAAAAGAAATCATCTGATCTCTCAGTTTTAAGGCTATCGAGTTGGAATTTTAATATAGACTTATTTCTGCTGTAAGCTGCTCATGTGTCAAAATCATCTAGATCGGACCACTATATCATATAGCTCCGATATAACCAACCTATTCGAAATGAACTCTTAGTATACCGAATTTTTCCGGAACGTGTCAGTATTAGAAGCCTCCACGTATGCTGACCGAATTTCAACCGAATCTGCAAGGGCTTCTAAGCTTCGGTTACCTGAAGTTAGCCGTTCTGTCTTGTTTTTAAGTCAGTCTGGCAGGGAACTCAGTTCTGCATACAATTGTATTGTCGTGGTTGTTCGTAAAGGCATTTCTTTCAATGAGGCAAGTTTATTTTTCGATTTTGATCTAGAAATTAGAAAACTTTATATTTAGTTGGGTTCGATCGTCTTGATGGGTTTTCATTTAATATGTCATTGTTGTAAAAGTTTTAAGGTTAGGATATTCATTATGAAAGTGGCCTGGAATGCTTTTTTCACAAAGCGTTTTTAAATCATTAAATTTACTTAATTTATCTCTGACGCGTTGCAGCGCTCCATAATTTTGCGAACACATATGCAGCTTTGGATTTTTGCGATAGTGTGTGTGTGCCCATCCCTCCTCTAGAGTTTCTCATATATATGTAACGCAATGCGCCAACCGACAATGCATCGTCAGTATATTTGACAATCCGCACACGTGAGAGTGAGAGGCAAAATTCACTCGCAAGCATGCGCACTTTCTTATGCATGATCGTTTGGTGCCTCGATATATTTATGACGTAATGCACAGAGCGCACAAAAATTGGTGCTCCAGTTTCTTTTTTGTATGTACAAGTTATTGTTTCAATTCATTGTGCTCGCATATATATGTATATTTGGCACGCGCCGAAAAATTTGCATGGGTAACGCATAGAAGGAAACATCTTCGACCCTGTGAAGTGAATATATTGTTGATCATGCCATTGATGTTGACGACAAGCCGAGTCGATATAGCCGTGTCCGTCGGTTTCTATGCGAACTAGTCTCCTAGTTTAGAAGCTATCGACATGTAATTTTCGGATAAGCAGCATTGTTTGTGCTAGCCCTGTGCTCTGTCTCTCTCACTCACAAACCGATTTCTCGGAACGCGAATGTACATAAATATATGTATATGAAAGTCTGTGTCTTCGTACATCAGAATGCACGCACAAAATATTTGAAGGTGCATAATTAGAAAGAAGATTACTTCGTTGCCTTTTGCTACAGCTGAAGGAAATACACGTCCGTTGACGAAATGTTATAAGAATAATGCAATTTAGTTTTTCTTTTTTTTCTCTTTCGTTATTCTTGCTTTCAGGACTCGATAAATCAGTAAGTAAAATGTAACAATTCACTGATATTCATTAAAAACTTTAGCGATACCTCGTATCTGGCGCTTACCCCTGTCCTTAACCCATTGCCACCCACATTAGGCATATTTGAATTCAATCAAGCCTCTAGCACAGAAACCCACACACAAAATCAGTTTGTTTTTCGACCTCCTGGCGAACCTTCCCACTAGAAAATCGCTCTGCCTGACATTTTTCCATGCCATTAACGACAACTTTTAACCAAAACAAACCATTTGTTGTTGCCATTTGGTTTTGCTTTTCTGTCTTATGACTTTTCACCATTGCACTCGACTTGACTCCAACTTCGATGCCACATACATAGCCGTATACTTACTGGTTGGTAAGTGAATGGTTGGAATGAATACTGGCTGGCCTGGCCGACAACCGATGCCGATGCCGATGCTGATGCCGTTGCCAATGCCCATGCCTACGCCCGCCCATCGTTGAGTGCCCTTACGGGCGCCAGGGTCCAAGTCGCATGCGAAACTAAAGCTAAAACTCTGTTATTAGTAGATGTCATATTAGAGGCAAAAAATATGAAAAAAAAATAAAAACAAAAACGAAACAAACTTCACTTTTAGCCACGACATTCAATTGGAACACCGCATGGGGCTGAAAAATAACAACAAGGAAGGAAGCTACCATTCACTATCCGATGCTTAGATACCCTTGCGGATTGATATTTCTAAAAATAACAGATTGGATGAGCTTTAAAACTAGTCTGATGATGAAGCTTATGAACCCAACCAAAAATTATTGTGTGAGAACATTGCAGCAGCCAAACCAATGTTGTGGAGAAGGCGGCGTGAGATTGCCAGAAAAACGTGTTGTTGTCAGTAAACTATGGCAAGCTGGCGGTATGTTTCCGGCTTCTCATTTCAACTAATGGTTCTCATGGCAGATATATGATACAGTGATAGGATTTCTCCATGTTTTACATATGTTCATGTTACTGGAATAAGAAGCCTATGGTAAATGTTTCCTCCCCAAAACTTACCAAACAATTAGTATATTTGACTTAACTTAAGGGGGAATAGAGGCGGACATAACGACTTTATTGACTCTGCCGGTCATTCTTTATGAGACTGAAGGCGCTTCCTTCTATGTATTACAAATATACCCTCTGGAAGGGTATAGCAACTCGCAAAAACAGTTTGCAGTTTCAATTTTTGGAATTGAACTATGCTGAAGTGCATGACGCCATAATCGTTTTTGCTGATATTGTTGTTTTTGTTGTCGTTGCCATTACTGTCTCCACATTTGTTGTTGACTTCGATAACATTTCGACATTTGAGGCTTTAATTGAATTGCTGTTGCTGTTGCAGTTTCTCTGCCTGGTTGGTTAACTTATTGAGCAGGTGCAAAAGCCGCGCCAGAAACTGAAAGTGATTTCTCCGTTTGGCGTTTTCTTAATAAGCAAAGGCGCGGCTTATTTGAGGATCATTTAAGGCCATCTCATATTTTAATTAGATCATATCATGTTAGCAAGGTCGACTGTGTATGCATTGCGTTTCCATATCCAATATCCTCACTTGTATGACAAACTTTAGCTTCAGATCCAGTTGCCAAGTTCCCATTTCCATTTTCATGCATAACAAATTTTCGCTGCACGCACGGCCATCAAAACTCACTTTGGCAGGCTTTTAGCTCTGCCATAATTCAGACAGATAAGCGATCTTAACTATCTACACGATCTCGACAAGCCGCCGAGGCCGCGATCACATCCACAACCACATGGTCAATTGCATTCTGGGCCTGGGCCTCGTGGTTGGCCGTTCTCAAGCCGGTTGAGGTTGACACTATTTGCATGCCAAGTTTGGACTTGTCTTATCGGCGCGCGCTATCAGCGCCGTCATCTCATTTTCATTCGCTCATCATCGAAATGCCATCAACGTGAAATGATCGCAAATTATCTGACTTAAAGTCCATTTCTGTTTTTGGGGGAGAATCCATTTACAGTTTTACAGCTGTCGTTTCGAGGCTTAATGGTTTTGTGATGTTTTTTAAGGTTCAAATTGGACTTCACGCAGGAACGAAAATGTTACTTTGGCTGTGCAGCAGCGTTCAGAAACTTTAGGAAGAAGTTGTAGTATGTTATACTTAGATTAATTAGTTTCTTACTAAGAAATACCATTAGACACTACCTCACATTTTATTTTTACCAATTGCTTGTCGGTCATATAAGTACTTTATATCTCAAGTGTTCTTTCAATATCTTAAACTGATATTGTAAAATTCCTATTTTGGTCATCTGGAAGTGAAAGATGATGATGATGGATGATGATTCTTCAAAGGCTTAATATCGATATTGCTTAGTTTTTCAGGGCTGGTTCAGCTTAATTTTTGACACCAGGTAAAACATGCGTTCGAAAGCATTAGGTATTGTGAATGTAAATCATAAATCTATATATATAAAACTCTTTTTCCTGAATGTCTGACTGTTGACAAGGTTTAGGGGTTCAAATGGAGATCAAAGTTTGTATGGAGGAAGCGGCGCACTGTTCTATTCTTGGCGCTTAGGCCGCTTGGACCGATCGCCAAGCAATTTTTACAGTCTAACAATAGCGGTCAGGGGTAGATCAATTGCTATATATTGGTATAGAAAATCCGATATATCGCGAATCATCGATTATCTAAAAACAACAGAAGGTAAACAGCTATATATCGATATATTTAAAGGGGAAGATCAAGAGCTCTCTAGCGGTGTGAAACACCTGATTTATCGATTAGTATCGATGCCTATCGGTGTGGAATAAATTGTACAATGCACTAATCAAGCGATATGTATCTACGTGGAAAGCTAGAAATGGATAATATATTGTTATCAGATTGGTTTCAAATGAGAAATGTTCTTACAAGATAAATAACAAGAAGAAAATCACTTAACCGCTTGTGGCTTTGTATCACAAAACAGCACAACAATAACACATACTAAGGCATTTCCAGGAACACAATCCAAATCTTTAAAGACAATTTTGTGTTCTGTATAAATATGTGCGTACATATGTGTATGTATGTATATAAAACGCTACCTATTGATCTTTCTCACAAACGAGCAAACGAGATTCTTGTGTGTATGAGCGTACTTTTGCGTCTCCGTTTTGATGCCGGTGCAAGTTTTATTTATATATATTTGTTCGTCTGTATTAAATCTTTTAACTTTATTACGCAAAGATGGACAAACAGACATACAGACGAACAACGAGGCTATTGATGCAGATCAAAAATATATAATTTTCTTAATTATGTCCTGTTGCATTACATTACATTACTTTACATTAGGGTGGTATAGTTGGAAAAGAAACAAAATAGTGCCCGGGCAACGCTAGGTAAGCTGGAAAGTATACTTATAAAAAGTTAAGCATTAGTGTTGATGTCTTTAATACATTTTTGGTTTTAATTTAATATTTCCCAATCGCATCCATCTACTTGCATTACATGTATAATTAAAGTTTTCTAACTCAAGCAACATCTGGCACCAACAAATCTAGACTTATAGGAGCTCCGAGCTGTAAATAAAAAATTATCTTTATATTTTATCAAATTTAATTTGAGCTAAACTTGAGCATTTTCACAAGGCGTTTGTTGCTCAAAACTTTTGCCTTCCGGCCAGTAATGGGATGTCCATTGAAAATAGTTCTTATAGTTCTTATGTAGCTTCTTATGTGGTTTCTATTTCTCCGAATTTAATGATAGTGTATTCCCCAGATATGCGCAAGTTTTCATCTCACTGAGTAAGCGAACTCGCGCTATGTGGATAAAATCTTGGACACATTTGCTTCCAAGCGCTGTTGCTATAGAATTTCTTTTAACCGCCGAATTTGTACTTAGAGGGCTTGAAATAATTTGATTGAAAGTGCATTGAAAGTGTAAATCACTCTAACAGTTGCAGTCCTCACTTTTTTTGCTTTTAACCTTTGCAATACTTTTGCCGGAATCTGATAATTAAGCACTTTGGGATTACCGATGGCTTCCTTGTAAGCGCTGCAATTAAGATAATTACAACGTCTCACATTTCTCTCAATCATTCACTTTGGTTCAATTTCAATTCGATGGCTTAGTGCTCGTCCTCTCCCTGCCATTTGTGTTTCATTTGCTGTTGTTTCTTTTGAACCCAGTTTTTCTTTCCTTTTTTTTTGCAACTGTTGGCACAAATGTTATGCCGAATGGCAGCTACCGTTTGGTAGCCAAGCATCTCCATGGTCTTGAAGTCATCCAGTCCACACTGATATCGCTTTTAATCTCTCCCATGCAGCTGGCTGCGACTTTGCCAGCTACCCGTGTTGCCCAAAATCGCCTTGGCAACGCTTTTTGGGCCCAGTATTTGATCGCATCATCATCAGCATCAGCAGCAACAGTAGCAACAGGAACAACAACAACAACAACAACAACAACGGCTTTGGCGGCAGCAGCCGGCGGGCCCTTCTTCGTCACCGTCACTCCTCGCTCCGGCTGCTGTCGCCATTCCAATCCCAGTCTGAGTCAACAAATGCCAGCGACAAGCGGCAGCAACTCTTTCTGGCGAAGGACATCAAACAGAAGCGGCGATCGTTTCTAATTTGCATAAACATTCGTTTAACATTCATCCCAAAAACGTTTTCGTTGTGTTGCCATACTGTTGTTGTTGTTGTTGCTTCTGAACTCGCAAAGTCGTCATAATCGTCGATATTTCTGGCTGAGCCCACCAATTTTTGCCTGCCGATTTCGCTTCCATTTCCAGGTCAAAACTAACCGCTTTTGACAACTGCTGCTAGCATTTCTATACCCTACCCGAAAAGGATATTACACACTATCAGTCTTCTGAAAAAAGGAAAACAGAAATACTGAAATTTAATGAAAATCCACTTTCGCTCTCTGATTGGCCAAATTGGATCCTAATTGGTTTGCTATATCATATACCATATACCATATATCGTATGAATCACTTGGTGAATACTCCAAATGATTATCTTGAAGAGCGCTCTGTTCCAACACAACGAATATTTATGGGCATGGTTCTTATAGACTTTAAATTAACCATTCAAAAGAGCATTAAGTAGGCGATCATTATTAAGATTTTTGCTTGCTTTGTTTTATGGAGTAAAGAGGCCTAATGAAGCCACGAAAAGCCGATCAATGCAGTTGTCGGTAAATGGCATTTGCCAAACAACTCAATCGCTCGCAATGGAATTGTAATTTATTTTCTCGGTTATATTATTGTAAGCTGATGCAATGATGTGCACTCATTTGAAGTACAATTATTGAAAAACGGGAACGAGACTACGAAGCTATATTATGTTATATAGCGAAGGGGAAGTCAGAAGGCAAAAACGAGGAACAGCAGCAGCGCAAAGGCTTGTGGGCCAAGCGAGTACAATAACAGGACAGCTCAAAATGGAATTTTGATATTCAGATTTTGAAGAAGCCTTTAAATTTTGTGTGCAAACGGGCAGACAGACAGACGGAAATAGTCTTAATGACTCTCCTTGTCATGGTGATCAAGAATATATATACTTTATATGGTCGAAAACTCTTCCTTCTGTGCCTTGAAATCCTCATGACAGGAGCGTTTAGCTCGTTAGAAATCCCAACAGATTCTATTGTTGGAGTGAAGTTATGAGCCAAAGGCTTGTTATGAAGATATCGTCGCAGAACAGAACAGTCTTCGCAGAACAGAACAGTCTTGCCGCAGAGTGGTAAATTTGCGGCCTTAAGTCAA
Source organism: Hirtodrosophila duncani (assembly GCA_037043425.1). Taxonomy (NCBI): domain Eukaryota; kingdom Metazoa; phylum Arthropoda; class Insecta; order Diptera; family Drosophilidae; genus Hirtodrosophila; species Hirtodrosophila duncani. The sequence goes on along the minus strand of JBAMBM010000437.1, from coordinate 358,281 downwards.
ATCTATATACAAATCGAAATATCTTTGTCCAGAGTTATTGGGGAATAATACACAGCCCAAACCGTAAGAACCAGGTGCCCCTTTTAGAAATTTTGATGGACTTGATGTGAATCCTTTCTTAACCTTTTTTGTGTTAAAATAGGCCAGTCGCTTTTTCAATATCATTATTCCCAGAATTCTAATTTTCAGGCATTGCATTTTCATTTCATATCACGGTCACCATGTTATATTTAAAAATGATCATTCCGAAGGATAGCCGATTTCATTATTGTGTTCTTGCAGTTATTGCAATTTAAAATGTGAGAGCATATGGGAAATGGAAAATTTGTATTAAGAGATCTGTGTTATCGCCTACGTCCTAATATTGTGAAGTGCCTCCAGTTCCTCTAATAATTATGTGCCTTTAATTTCCAGTAAAGCTGTCTTTTGCATTTGCTATAGCGTCAAACAATCTTTGCAGGTCTAGATTTGAGTGTTGAGTGTTTTCACATGGACAACTATATGTGACATTTTCAAAAGTAATCTCTAAACAAAATATGTTTGTATTGTCTCATGAAAAAGAGCAGTAAGCACTGCATACAGGCATATCCTGTGCTTAGCCAAGTCTCAGATATCCCAGTCTTATCAGCTAAAACATGTAGGGAGTGAAATCGCCTTTTTGTTGAAATTTCTATGGGGTGTAAGTTTCTATTTCAAAGATCATGTTTCTATCATGTAAATTTTAAGTATTATTTCCCAGTCAAATCGAATCAAATGGTTACGCCTACTCAAGTGATGCCCCTTGCAAGTAATTTGCCTGGCAAGCCAGCACATGCTATGTGTCTTTGGATTTATATACATTGGTGTACACATACATATAGATATGTGTATTGTGACAGGTAGGCAGGCTGAACCTACTCATGCCAGGCGACCAGGCGACCTAAATTGCAGCCGCACAAGTCAAGTCAACATTGGAGCAGTTTAAATGAAACTCGGCATTCAAATTGCATTTCTGTTTGTTTGTCTGGCAGCTTGAAAGAAGTTTGCCAATGTAGAAAGTTCCAATATAGACGAAGGTAAAGCAATGTACGACTATGTAAACGTCCAGCAACAACAACAACCCAGCAACAACTCAATTAAAAACTCAGACAAATGTGAGCTTGCGATACAAGTCAGGAATGGAAGGAAGAAAAAAGGCTATTAGCTAAACATTTCAAAGGCTGCCACAACAATAGGCTGCACAGGCATTTTAAAACTGAGTTGCTGCTACGAGCATATACAGCTCTTTCTTTTGGCCAAACTCAACCTGGTCGCTGTCGTTGATTGGCATTTGAGCTGCGCGTGCGCGTGTCTGTCAGCCCAAACAATTAATTTGAATAATTAGCCACTAACGACGATGACGACTACGAGGACGAGGACGAGGACGTGAACGGCAACGACAACGACAACTACAACGACAACGACGACTGCGCTGTCCGCTTTCAACTTGTCGGCAGTGTCGCAGACGTCCTCGATTGTCACGCCACATTTGCCGGAGAGGAAGTCACAGCTCGAGCTCCAGCTAAAATCCAAGTCAAAGGCGCGCAATACTTATAAAAAATGCATTTGGCACTTGAGAATTTATGTGTGTGGAAGCATGATGCAACGGTACGTATGGGGATGGAGATGAGGGAATCCACAGTGGGTCAGATTTATGGAAATATGTAAACAATTTTCATAGTGCTTTGGTGTTAAACCCCTCGCTATAAAATTGCTGCTCATCATTGCTGATCATGTCGGAGTCACCAGAGATTCTGCTGCTGCAGTGATTCTTAATATACGAGTAGGATATTCACAGTCTGGGTAAAATATGCGCTGATCCTCTACATGAGCACTCAAACCATTCTCTGTTATTTCGGCAATATTTTTGTGTTCATCACAATGCTGCTTCCTCATATCCCGTCGGCGTCACAATAACACTTATATGCAGATTTGAGCTCGTTGTAGTGTTGTGAATAAAAAATTCGACCTTATCCATGAACATGACTCTATTTTGGGAAGACGGTTGCCACTCAAATGTTCCTTCTGTCGAACAAAACTTCTGAATCGTTAAGCGTTAATATGATACAGATATAACTAAAATTGCTAAAGAAAAACTTAATCTTAAGGCCTCTACGAAAATCGATACACATCTAAGTGATGTCCCAAGATGATTGTCCCGTTGGAGCCATAGCAGTTTGTCGCAGTTATTGCTGGCCTGCAAACTGGTACTATTCTAGTGATTTGTGTTGATCAGGTGTAGTTGACATTATAATAAGTCGGTGGACATCATAACTGATGTTATAACGCTAACGCGTTGGGTAGATTATGGTAGTGCTACAGTCTTCCGTGTTAGAGACTTTATCTGAAACATTACAAAGTATTCGATTATCTTCACTGAAAATGTTTCTCTTATTGGTTCTCTCTTTAGAATACCATTGCGAAATAAGTGTTAACTAAACTTTCAAACTGATATCAGCAAACGATGGGTGCGATACTCTATACCTAACACATAGTTGACTTACATTTTAATTACTTTGTTAATTGACCTGTACAGCTGATTGAATAAATGCTGAATAATATTAAAACAATTGATTGGATTTTTCACTGTAATCAAGACACTGTGCTTTATAGTTGGAGCACGGCACTGGAGGCGCAAGTACGTCACACGAAATGATGAATTACTCGCCGGGGACGAGCGTCAGAGCTTTGATGAGAGACGACAGCGTGAAATTAGACAAAAGGATAAGGTGGTAAGGGGGTAGGTGGTAGGAGGCAGGGGGTGAGAGGTGGCGTACTAGAAGGGCTTGTGCCATATGTTTTACTGTTTGGTTGGCTTCCTGGCTGGCCGTCTGGCTCTGGATGTCGGGTTGACTCTGCACTCGAGTAGCGACATCGGTGTGCTTTGACTTAATGAAGATGACGGGACGTTGGATGTTGGAACTGTCGTTGCCTGTTTGGGGACTGGGCCTCAGGGGCGTGTTTTAATCCTTCATAGTCAGCCTTTTGGTACTAGGTGTTGGTGTTGCTGCTGATGTTGTTGTTGTTGTCACTGCACACGTGAGGCGTTAATTTATTACAAATTATTATGATTCCTTTTTGCCTTGTGTTGTGTGTTGCATATTTTTTTTTATCATAACTGCCGTCAAAAGCGGAAAGCAGAAATGCAGCAACTGCAACACAGCTAAAGCGATAACAACAGCTCTTGTTGAAGACGTCTAGACAAATGCACTTCAAAGGTTAACATGATAAATGTCGTTATTTTTTGCCCAACTGGGATGTGACAACTATCCAGTCATTGTTGTTGTTGTAGTTGTTGCAATTGCCACAAGTTGCTTGGCAAAACGTTGCTTAAAATGCAGTTGGGGTTTTCTTGTTTTCTTTTTTCTTATTTTTTCGTTTTCTTTCTTTATCGTGTGGCAATTATAAAGCTAAGAAAATCAACAAATTAATCAACAACGTGAGCAATTAAAGTGGGAGTTGGCAAACAGGAGATCTTGGAGGGATTTTAAATGGGGAAATGCTGTCAATGAGCTGGTATACATATACATATATAGAAGGGAGATAGAAGATGTCGAGAGAGCTTCGAGAGAACTTTTGAATAAAAGATTATTAAGCACGATGTGCTTGATGTCTTTTGAAGAATCTTTACTTTGTGAGTCTAGCTTTTGTAGTCTCAGAATAAATCATCTGACAATAAGAAGTCGAGAGAAAATTCGGGAGATTTGAGAGCCTTTTATAACTTCTACACTTCCCTGAGGGACACATTTGGTGGTCCTGGTCCTGACTCACTCATAATGTCTACGAGAGGCTATATTATATAAAAGGCCCGCATATTCATACTGTACGATTATTTAAACTTAATTCGCTGCTTCTGGCTTAAGTAGAATTTAGTTTTATCTAAGAGATGTAAAAAAAGGGTCGAACGAAATGTTTCCTGAACAATCTGACGATGTGGTTATGTTCTTGGCACTGCTCATATTTTGTAAGTCTATTTTTCGAATAATCATTGAACTAATAAACACTAATTTTGTCATATTCACACAGTGTACGATATGTACAGATTCGCTGGCCATATAGGAACATTATTTTGCTTTCAAATGCTTAAAAAGTAAACTAAAAGAGAAACATTTCTTAGTCCATGTTCTACTAATTGCTACCGGTGCAGTACATAAATATTTGCAATTATATATGCAGAAAAACTTGTACATGCCGATATTCCATTTTTATAACTGCATCACCGGAGGAGGTTTCTTCATCTTCATTCTGGTCAAACTCATGTGAGAGAGCGCCGGGGAGCGTGGTCCGCAAACCGCGACACTAACGCTAACACTAACACCAACAACAGTCATGCACAGGCCTGACCGCAAGAGAGACAACAGGAACTGCAGTAACTATCGTATACATGTATATTCAAGTGAATTGGACGAGACGTAATCAGGGGCCACGCAGGGGGCAGTAACACTTCCAACACACTAACAAGCAACTTTAGCCAAATTAAGTTGTCCAGTTTGCGGTGTACGCACAGCGGGTAGCAAATAACAATCTCCTGTTTACAGCAACCACTGCCAGCAAATAGCAGCAACAAAGACAGCAACGAACAACAACAGCAATCAACGCAAAAGATACAAAATTAAAAAAAATAAAAAAATTGCATTGGACCAAAAAAACGCATTCAAAACTCATATTTCTTGCCCGTCGCCAAAAAGTATATGCAGCAATTTTGTTGTTGTTATTATTGGTTTCCCCTCTACCCCTGCCTATACTATGCCTTGGCTGAGCGTCCATCGATTTCGTATACATTGTCAATATAATATTTGACACACTTACGTGCCGCCAACTCAAACCGCAAGGAAGGAATATACATATACTTGAACAACTGAAGAGTGCATACCCTGCAAATTATATATAGTTGCACATAAACTAGATTCAACACTGCTTGAAAATTGATTTAAGGATACGATCCCTAAGAGCATTCAATTAGTATCAAAGCCAAAGAGTATCACTACATAAAACGGGTTGTATTGGTAAATGTCTCTCTAATTCAACAGATAGTGGCTATGCGATACGATGTAAGTACTTGACATAGAAGTATCCTTAGCCATGATAGCAAGTGGTACCTGCTCATTAGTTAAAGGTATAAAAGTACATAATTTACATCGTCATAAATACTGACGTTTCTGTGTCGCCGACCGTCCGACAAAGTCATATAAATTACATCTGAGAAAAGTATAGGAATAAGCTCCAAACCAAAGATTAGTCATGGGCAAGCCGAGAAGAGACAGCTTAAGAAATTACCATAAGTCTTCGATCGAATTTCTTCAGAGAGAACAACAAGAATGAATGCTTCACTCAAAATTCGAACTAGAACTATAACTTAAAAAAATGAGCAATATATTTTTTTGATTTTTTGTTTTTATACTCAAGTAGAGTTAACGAGTATATAAAGTATATACATTCTTGATCGGTATCAACAGCCGAGTCGATCTAGCCATGTCCGTCTGTCCATCCGTCCGTCCGTCCCTATGAACACCTAGATCTCGGAGACTATAAGAGCTAGAGTTAATCAATTTGGTATGAAGACTCCCCTTGTGGGGGATATCAGATATCAAGATATCAGTGGAAAATTAAACCCACTTATAAGTCTGACTATTTTCTATGAAGTAATCAAACTTTGTTAAGATCAGTTAAGAAACAACTCCAAAATTAGCATTAAGATTTTATAATTTAGTTTAGTTTTCAGTTTTATAATTTACGCCAGCAAGCTTGAATTAGAATGTTTCTGTCTCCCTCCCACTAACAGATGTGCTTGCTGCTGCTGCTTGATTGGGTGAACTGAACTTGATTGTAGCTTAAGAGGTAGAATAAATATATATATAATAAGCATCCTCTGCTGGTGCATTTTTTGCATTGTTGGGAGCTGTGTTGTTAAAGCTGTGTTATTGTTCTTATTATTCTTGATATTTATGATAAAGACGTTCTGCCAAAACAAAATATGTAGATATGTACATTTTCCGCACACCTGTTGTTATATGGAGAGGGGATTCGGGTGAGGGTGGGCGTAACACTCGAATATCTTTCCTTATCCAGTTTTTGCTTTTGACTCAGTCAACGGACAAAAGCAAAGGAAAATCCCAAAAGTGTTGCATAATTTTGAGTGAATAAATGCTGAGTACGAGTATCTTACAGTCGGAATTTTGACTAAAGCTCTCTCATACAAAATATTTTTTTACGTTTTGTATTAGCCGATCGTAATGAAATTTGGCAAATCTTTAGATTATGAGCTTATACATATATAAATCGAGTTTCAACTAAATGCGTCTAAAGTTGTGGGAGATATAAGGTTTTTATTGATTTGCGGCGGCGGGAGGGGGCGAGGCAAAATTGAAAACAAACTCGACCTGGCGCCATCTGATGGGAGTCAAAATAGCAAATTTGGCGACTCTAGCTCTTATAGTCTCCGAGATCTGTTGATGCTGATCAAGAATATATTCACCTTATGAGACTGGAAACACTTCTTTTGCCTGTTAAAGAAAAATGATAAAGTTAAAAGAAATGAAGTTCTATTTAAGAAGTGCATAAAAAAGAGAGTACAAAAAAGCAGGAGAAGAAAAGAAAGGCAGAGAGTGTTTCAAATATGGCGAATATTTGACAAGCCTCAAACTTTTGCATACATTTAATATAATTTATTTGGCGAGTTATCCTTTTCTCATTTATATGTGAATTACTATTAATATTAATTTACACTATTTTATTTACATTTAAATCGGTCTTTTGAGAAGACTTTTATTTTATAGTTACGCTTAACTTTGGAGTCATATTAGGGAAATCAAGTGTAGTTATGTTGAATGGAGTGCTTCTGAGATCATAATAAACCATTCATAATTTTTGCATAAATGTATTCAACGGATTCCATGCTGACCAAAAGGCCCTTGTTGAGGCATTTTGCAGAGGGGCGCAAAGCGCAAAGTGAAGGCATATAATTCTATAACTCCTTGTGTTTGATGAAGTGGTTGTTTCCAGATAGGCAAAATAGGCACCCATTTGCCGACGAGCTAGAGCCGGATAACACAGCATGCCGCTCTCTAGGTCATGACGCAACAGGCTCTTACACTGTATCTGTAATTCTCTAGATCGTTTTGAAGCATCCTCAGGGATATGAACACCTTCTACGTTGGATCATTCGTCAGCCGCCTCGTTACCTTCGATGCCACGGTGACCTGGAACCCAATAGACACGCACTGAACTGGTAGTGACGGTCGATGGCATGGCATAAATCTATCGACGCTTTGCTAGTCCTAGTTAAGATACCATCGTTGTACCACCAAACTACCAAATGCTTTTGTAGTATGTACTTTTTAAATGTAACATAGGCAATTTTAAAGTCTATGTAATAATAGTAATGATTCCAGGAATACAAAAAAGTTCATTTGTTCACAGCGTAGGCTACTCTTACAGTCTATGTAATAATTTAATGATTTAAAAAATTATTCTTGTGGCAGGTTGTACTAAAAAACAGTTTCCCCAGATATTCTGGAGACCATTTGTTTCGTTTATCTGTCATTCTTCCTGCTGCCTTGAAAGCTAGGCATTCGCAATAACTCAATATTGTACCGCATGTTTATGTAGAGACTTCATGGCTCTGGAATTTAGTTTTCCTCTTACGTCGGTCATGCGTAGGCTCTTTGTGGTATTTCCAAAAGTCATATTCCTGATCAACGATTTCTTGTTCATCTTCCGACTCGCTGATCATTTGCTATTTTAGAAATCCTTGCAATTTTCGTATTGCTTTTTCTCAGGCATTTGCCTCTTGAAAGTGCAAGTTTTTGGATTAAATATTAAAAGTCGACGCAATTGATGTGTGGTCATTGGGTTCACCTTGGGGAAATCTTTTTCCGAGTTAAAATATCAATGAGTCCTTAAACGGATCTACTTCTGTTGAAAGGCAGCTTATCATGGGTATAATCTTGGAAATAATATGTAATATGTTTTTGACCCGAAGCTTCTCTTGTGTCGTAATCCAACGGTATAAGCAGAGCTGTGAGTTGGTTAAGAGCTTCAATTTCACAAGAAGAGCTATTGAGAGCAGTAACAGAAACGCGTACTTTATATAGAGTAAACGAGTATATTGTATTGGTTTAAATGTAACAGGCAAAAGGACTCGTTTCCGACCCTATCAGATATATATATTCTTGATTAGCAACAACGGCGGGGTCGATTTATCCCGATCGTATTTAATACCAAAAGTAGTGGAATTAAATAAAAAGTATTTATTACTTACTTGTATTTACTTAAATCGGATCATCACGAAGATATTGATTGTGTGCTTAAATAAATTAAGTATAATTTTAATGAAAAAACTGGATATAAATCTTTTAATTAAGGATTTTCAATGCATGTCACTGTCCGTAGTTCTGTCATATCGTTTTTTGTGCTTCTGTGTGCATTAAATTGTGATTGAAAGTGCAATATTTTTGTAAATATATATAATTGATTTTTAATATGTTGAGTGCATATATTTAGGTACATATTTTCACAACAACAACAAAAAAATGGTTCTGAATCATGTAGGTTACGTTATTTTTGTGGTTCATGGTCGATGGTCGTATGATTACAGCTAAGCTAGGAGCTACAAGCTGTGAAGAAACTTGGTGGTAGATTAAAGACGACTTAATCTGGGACATGTTCAAATAAGTGTTTGCGATCCTATTCCCTTAAACAGCAAGTTTAATCAAGATCGGCCTAGTAGAATTAGAGTTCTTGATTGGCATCATGAAATACGATTACATATATATAAGAAACATGGCTTAATGATTCACTTTGGAATTCCTAGTCATAAGAAACTTCGAGCAATAACATCATCTATGGACTAATCACATCTGATTTGATTTAAATTTCTGAAAAATACATGTACTCAAATACATATGTGGATATTGCTTAGCTGCCAAATGCCAATAAGCCGTTTCAGAAATATATCTTGAATATCTTCGATGCAGATATGTGCAGATAGACTTGCCAACAATTTCTCAAACTATATTCAAATTTGCTATTATCAATTTCAAAATTAGTAACTTCATTTTGTTTCAAACACATAAATATGTACAAAATGTAGACTGCATATTCATAGTTCATATCAACACATCGCAATATAGTTAGTAAGTCTCCCATCCGTAGTGAAAACAAAAACAAAAACAACAGTAACAAAAAATGGCAGAAGAAAAATATGAACTTAATTTTACTGGCACTCAGATATTTCAACACATTACGAAAGTTTTGCTTGTTGTTATTGCGATTGTTGTTGTTTGTGTTGTTTTTGTTGTTGCTTCTTCGACGGCGACGGCAACTTTTGCTGGTGCTGCTACTGCCGGCTGTTGTTGAAGTTGAACAGCAAAAATTATTAACTAAAACACAAAAAATGCAATAAGATTGCTGCGAAAATTGACATTTGGTCGTTACCGCGTTACCATTGGGCCATTGCCTGGCTACTTGGCTGCCTGTCTGGTTACCTGGTCACTTGGTTACTTGGCAGCCGCGTTCGCCAGCCGACCAGATCTGGCATTCGCCTTTGTGTCCGCCGCATTCGCCTGCCAATAATTTAAGGCTTTTAATAAAAATGTTGCAACGGCAACAGCAGCAACACCAAAAGTAGCGGCGTCAATTCGAAGTCTGTTAAAGATTTATATCATAATTTATTTATTAATTTCATTAAGTAAATTTTATTTGATGAATGGCGTTGTCTTTGCGGTTGCCTTCTTTTCGTTTTTATTCGTGTTGCCGTCGGCGGCTGCCGAAATGTTTATTGTTGTTGTTGCTGTAACTGCAACAACGAAGCCAATAAATAATCAGGAACAATTACCAGCAACAGCAACAGCTTCAGCACCAGAAGCAGAGTTTTTAATGGGTCATATTCGGCATCGATGTAGGCGATGGCAGTCGACTTATATAGCTATATATGTTTTGTGTAAGTTTTACAACGCCAGTCAAAAATTTTATTGCCGCTCTTTTTTATGCCTATAAAATGTGTCGAGAATGTGTAGACAAAGCACCATCAAAACGGACAGTATATCGGTGGAATAGTGAATTCAATTGTGGCCGTAGTTCGATCAGAAGCGAATTCCGTGAAGATCGTCCAAAATCAGTTGTTGTGCTAAAAAACATGATGCAGTGCGTGCACTGGCAATGCAAGATCATTGTGTGAGATAGAAGCATCCTTGCACATTAGTTCCACTTTAATACAATCGATTTAGCGTGAACATTTAGTTGTTAAAAAAATTTGCTCTCGTTGGATACCCCATAATTTTTCAATCGCTCATAAAAAGGTTCGCGTCGATTGGTGTAAAGAAATAATTAAAAACTTCGACCGTGGTCCTTCAAATGACGTGTATAAAATCGTGATAGGTGACGAATCATGCATATATATGCGTATGAGCCGGAAACAAAGCAGCAATCGACTGTGTGGCCATTGCAAGATGCACAGCGAAGCAAATGGCTGCCTGTTTCTTCGGCCGAATGGGTAATGTGGCCACTGTTGCATTTGAGCAACGGAAGTCTTCGGAGGAGTTTGTAAAACCAACCGACAAAAACCGAGTCTTTATCATGACAATGCGAGCTCTCACACATCTCACACATAGAATTGATGACACATCCTCCATACAGTTCTGATTAGGCACCCAATGCATTCTTGTTCCCGATTATCAAAAGTAAACTGCGTGATCAACGATCTACGAGCGCCGAAGAAGCTGTTGAAGAGTTCCAAAAACCTTGTTTCGGAAGCATCTCAAGAGGAATGGAAAAAGTGCTATTACAAATGGTTTGAACGAAGGGTAAAGTGTATTGATCATCAAGGGGAATATTTTGAAAATCAATAAAGCCATTTTCATTTGAAATGTTTCTTTTGATTTGATAAATTGTACCCCTCGTTTCCATGGTTTTGTTATTAAAGTTAGCAAGCTATCAAAGTAGCTAGCAATGAGTGAGATAGCAGCATATTATATCAAATACTACCTGATACCAAACCTAGTTTTCTGTTATATTTGGGGCCCCATATAACATTTTCTCACTTTCGAAATAGTAATTTTAAAATTCTCGTATTTTGTAGCTTATTCTAGCTTGCATCATGTATCATCTCCCGACAATGGCACAGCCGAATTTCCTACACTTTCTGAAAGCTACTGAATATGCTTATCTATTAATCATTCATACAAACTGTTAAATTTAAATAATTAGTTTTGCACCTAAATATATGATTTGAATTTGGAAAGTTATGATATTTTATGCGGTTTTTACTTTACAATTTTTGTGACTTCAAAACTACAAAAATTTAATAAAACGGAAAAAAATAATTATTTATCGTTTAAAATATGAATGCGTGCGTAACTGAGCAAATTTTAGAATATGTCGCAAACAAAAAGGAGAACGTGGTTTCCTTTAAATAATTTGTAGTATATAAAAGAGTCGCTTTTGAGGTTCGCCAAAAATGTTATTACATATATAAATTTAATTAAACGTATTTAAAGATTTAATGTATACAAAATTGAATGATTTGCGAAATCTTTGTACTCTGTAAAAATAGTGAACGACCACAATGTTATTGAAAAGACATTCAAGAAATGAAAGATTCGTTAAAAGAAGACTAATTTTCTTAATAGTAAACATTATTTTAAACCTCAAGACAAAAGCCGGAATTTATACTTTCATAAATAAAATATTAAGTATAGTTCAAAGCTCATTTAATTTCTATCATAATTAATTTATGTCAAGGTTCATACGGAACATTAACAGTTTTGAAAATGATCTTAAGTGCAAAAGTTACAAAACAACACAAACTTTGTGATAAAGTTTGAAAAGATTTTAATTTAATTTTTAATTAATTAAAGAATTTTTTCGTAAGTAAGAGAATTCTTATATTAAAAACGTTTTATACGTTTCGGATTTTAAACAATTACGAAGAATTCCTAATTTCAAAAATGTCCGTTAATTGTCCTTAAACAAAAAAATAAATCTTGACAGAGTCTGAAATACTTAAAATAAGAATTTCCATACTCAAAATAATCAGAAACCACTCTAGAAATGAATAACCTAATTCAAGTATATTCAATTACTAATTTAGGTATTCAAATGTTTGCTTTTAAACGTACTCGAGTTAGTAAAAACATTCTTAATATAAGAAGGACTCTCGTACCTAAAAGATTATTGAATTAAGAATGTTGTACTTGAATCAAGATTTCTTCGAACTTGATCAACTGTTTTCTGTGAGTGTATAAGCACTTTCGCAAAATACTCATTTCAGTTCCAATAGACAGTTATATTATGGCACATATAAAAAATAAATAAAATAAAGTTGAGTTAAGTAAACTTTGTTGATATTCCATTAAATGATTTGAGTCAAATTTGTGTGCGAAGTTTTTGCTCAGTGTCATTATATTGCACAAGATATGGCAACAAAATACGCCAACAAAAATGGAAGAACACTAAAATAATAACAATATTTAATAACATCTTGAATAATGGCGCGCCATTTATTCGAACATCAAAAAATGATTAAAAATGCATTTAAATTTATATGCCATAATAAAACTAAAATGCAACGGCGAATAAATTTTCCACAAAAAATACAAAAAATACAACAAACAGCAAAAATAAGCGAATACGAATAGTTTAATGTTTGCGCCATCGACATCTAAAACAACAACAACAACAACAACTAATATCAAAAAACAACAACGTTCAGAAAAATCAAAAGCCCATAAAACTGACGACTAAAATCAATTGCAACGGTAAACTGTGAGACACAGCGATGGGCCAGCAGGGCAATATGGGAGAGCTGCTGCTGCGGACAGGCAAGTCTTTGGCTTTTTGGAAAAGCTTCCAAAATTGAAGGTTTCAACTTGGCCTGAAACAACAGCAACAACAACAATGAAAATCGCTGTGTGGACGCAGTCGTTGCCAAATTCAATGGGTTTTACTTTTCGCTTTTCAAAAAAACGTAAGAAAAAATGAAACGACTCAACGTTCGCTGCTGTCGTGACCAATTAGTGATCCAAGCCATGGAGCGGGAGGGAGGCGTGGCTGGCTGGGCTGTTAGTTCTGCGCTGGTCGCAGGCGCAGGCGCGCGTCTAGCTTAGTTTTAAAGCCTGCCTGTGCCAACAGAGCCACACAGCCATTTGCCCCATGGAGACAGGGAATAGAGACAGCAACCAAGTTGCAATCGAGACGAGGCGACTGCAGGACTGAAGCTGAGGCTGTTGCTGGCGTCCAAGTCTCCGAGGCGCACTTTACATTCAAATATTTTGTGACACAAAACGTTTGTTGTTGTAACAGTTGCTATTGATGTTGCTGTAGTTGTTGTTGTTGTTGTAGGCATTCCTGGGGTTTCAGTGGGCCTTACGGCATATTTGTTTTGGTTTTTGCCTGTCTGTCTGTAGCAAATTTAACTGATTTGTTCACATTTCTGTTTTTTTTCTTGGGCTTGTTTTGCTTTGCGTTGGTCTTTGATAAGTAAGAGTATGACATTGTACGATTTAATACCAAATCCTTAGGTAAGGAGTTTGTATGCAGATTTAATTGACATTCATAATTGAGTTCATCAATTTGAAGTGAACCTATTAGATATTTTAGACAACCAAATATAACAGCGATCAATAAGAGATTTACATGGTACATAAGACTGTACAATATGTTGAATGTACTTTTACTTCCCCTCCTGGTGTCAATGTCATATGTCAGATATCTGTCATAAATGGCAGTGTATTCGTCATTCGTCTGCATTTTTCGCATTAGTCTGGAATAAGTAGAACGAGCACAAGCAAGGAGACGATCCTCGTGTCCCCATCTGATTCAGATATCTGAAAATATTTACGGCATTTCTCACATAGAATATAACTTTAAGGATTTGCGGATAATTACATTAGGGCTTCGTGGACCTAGAATGATAGCGTATATCATATTTTCTTGTACCAGATAACCATTTTTAAAAATCTGTAATGAGGCTAAAGTATTTATTAGTGGATCAGTGTATTTTCTTATTTTAAGTAATAAATACTCATAGTTTGTAGCTCAGATCTAAATCTACGAAAGTATGTGTCGAATGCTGATTGCAGCTGCTCGACAAATACTCTTTCAGTTCCTAATTAAAAAAGATGCTACAAAAATACGTGTTGTAGCCAACTTCAGCTATTAACTTATTTCATTTGCAGAAACAACGAGATTTATATATTAATTGTTCAATTTGCTAAACATGTTGAGGAGTCCCCAAGACGAGTAACTACTAACTGCTGGATAGTTCTTCAGCACATGCTCAGGGATCTATCGTACTCAAGGCAGTGTCTGAATATTCTTTTCATTCTCCAAAAGCCTATTTATTATGACACGATATATGATTTGCCACTAAAATACATTTTTATATCGACATAAGGTCGGACCCTATTTGTAAGCTCTCCATTTAGCTTGGTGAAATTTTAATCATCAACAAAAGATTTACACAACTCTGGGAAAACATTAGGTTTCCAGGACGCGCCCTATTCCCGAAATGCCCCAAATTAGATTAGAATGACATAATATTTTTTCTAATCAATTAATTTCGACATCTTTGAAAAGGCAAACCGTACATAATTTTCAAATTTATCTTTGGCTCCTTTATAAGTTTTTGTGAATTTTGCTGACAAAAAACCTAAAGAGCCGAAGTACTTGAATAACACCAACTTTCCACAGAATACTCTGCATATGTCTATATACAGTTTACATATTTAGTAGTACCAATTGCCTGAATGACTCATTACTTTTGGTGTTCTCGCTTGAGTTGGAAATCTGCAGAGAAACAACCGACGGTGTACACAAGTAACAGTAATTGCTTTCAAACACAGGCACTGAAAAAATGTGCTCAGAACTCCAAATCAGAACGGCAGTCACTTACTGTTCGGCTACGTATTTACAGAATCTGAACAGAATGTATGCAACAAACAGAACAAACAGAACAATCAATATCAACGACAGTAAAAACGGACAAAAACAAAAAAAAAAAAAAACAACTCAATTAACACGGCAACAAAACCAAATCGTGAAAAATTGTTGATATTGTGTTCATCAGGAGGCAAGGAGATTTAGATCCGCATCCGAATCCTTAACTAACTTTTGAATTCTTAATTTTATCTTTTTCTCGAGTTTTTATCAACGTATCCACCAAAAAGATACCTTTCTTTGACCGTTTTTAGATATATATTTCACCTTCTCCTTATATTAGTTAGCATAATCCCATTAAAAATATAAAAATAATAAAACTCATAGACAGACCTGCTTTTAGGATTGCATTAACCGTCTTATTCGTATGTAATCTGCCTGACAAAAAGGGAATCTTGGTTCTAGGAACTAGGATCCATCCTAGTCCTTAGTTGTTAAATATAATTCAAAAGGCTTGCAGTCGCTTTCTAATTCGGTCATATTGAGTATTTTTATACTCCTATATACTCCTATATAGAGTAAACGAATATATTGAATACGTGGCAATCTATGTAACAGGAAAGAGGAAGGAAGCGTTTCTGACCCCATAATGTATATATATTCTTGATTAGCATCAACAGCGGAGTCGATTTAGCCCTGTCCGTCCGTATGAAGACCCAGACCTATGCGATTATATGGGCTAGAGTCAATAAAATTTGGTATGTAGACTGCCATAGTACTTCGTCAGATCAACTTTGCTTCAAAATTTTGCCACGCCCCCTAATAGTAAATATATGAGAGAGAGAGAGAGAGAGAGAGAGACATCATTCTGCTCGGTTTTACACATGTGTAGACCCAGTTGACATAAAGAATGTTGCGAGAACATGCCATCAACATAGTAGCCAAATTGTCTTGCAAGCATGTTTCAGGATATTTACAATCATGTTGCATAATGCTTGCAAAAATGATGCAGGATGTTGCAAGCAACATTGTTGCGAAAAGTAATCGTTTTCACTTTTAGTTAAGTTATATAGTAGATGTTAAGTTAATGTAATTGTATTAACAATTCATTGAATTCAAAACTTGCAAAAAATCGGTAATGCCCACAAAATGTAATCTGAGTACGACTATCTTATAGTCGGAATCCAACTATAGCGTTCTTAACGGTATTTTTTTATAACAGGACGTCAACGTTCAAATCGCCTTATAACATGCGACAAGGAAAGAGAAGAGGAAAACAAGAAACGAAAGCTAGCTTCGGCTTGCCGATCTAGGTCAAATCTAGTTGGAGTGGATACAACGAATACAAGACGAATTTGGTTTGATTTGGATGAAAAACAGAAAAGTTATGCTCCTAAGTCTTCATTCCAGAACAATCGGTTATATATGAGCTATATGATATAGTTGTCTGATCTGGAAAAACTTGAACTTAACCAGCGTGCAGACAAATGAAGCATCTGGTAATTTCAGCTTTTTTAGCTTTTAAGACTTCTGAGTTCTTTGTGTTGAAACAGACGGACAGAATGACGAACATGGTTATATCGTTTCCCCTTTTTAATGCTGATCAAGAATATATATATACTTTATATTGTCAAACGAACTTTCTGAGCACTGAGACTTAGGTAGTCGGCATCCACTTAAGAAGATTTAATGAGAAGCCAAGGAGATCTAACTTATATATGGGTAAACAGTGTAAGCAGTATAAATGACGCAAGTTTGCAATTTATTCTTAAATCCTTTTATCCTAGACAAAAGAAGCGAATTCTAATAGATTAGTCTTCTTAAGCCCATGCTGAGCAGATGAAATTATATCGCCACAATATTATATTTGTGAAGTTAAGGTTATTTCAAAAAGCTTAGGAATAAAAGACAGTTTTGAAATGCCTCTGTTGTTTTGGATATCAGTCTTATTCCCCTTTTATAGGGAGGAATAATAAAGGACTCCTTCCAGAAAGAAAGGAAAGACGACGAATTCAAAGATAGATCAAAAAGCTTCCAAATAAACACCTTCATCATATAAGGAAATCAAATTTTCAGAAAATATATCTGAGTAGTACGTGGTACATATACATATAATAGTAGTAGTTGTGCATATAATAAACACATGGATGACCTCAGTAGTCGAAGAGCTTCGGGAAGGCGCTGCCCAGCACAATTCAAAAATAAACACATTCACAGTTGAGCAAGCATTTGGTGTGATATTAAATGGGTATTTAATGTTGCTAAAGCCAAATCGAATTTTAGTTTTGCACATGCTGTTCCTTTTAGAGAAAATTAAATGCAAAACATTTCTATTCAATATTAGCAATATTTTGTAAGTTTTCGTCACCAGAGTTATCCACAATCCAGTCCATGAATGATGAGACTCTCGTATAGACGGCAGGCTTTTTCACTGGGCAAAGTTTGCCAATAACAAATGAAGCAATGCCAATGACAATTTCGTTACCATTCTCAGACTCTACTACCAGTGGACCACCAGAATCTCCAGCGCATATATTCCTTCCGCTGGGCGTTATGCATACCCAGGATAAAGCAAAGTGTAGCTGGTCTATCTCAGCTTGGCACTCTTCATTCGATAGAATGCGGATGTTGAAAAACTTCAGCAGGTCAGTGCGGATCCTAGTCCCATTGGAGAGAACTGTGTTGAAGATTCGGAAGCGAAATTAAAACAGGTAAAATCGCTATAGTCGATATTTCGACTATAAGATACTCGTACTCAGCATTTATTTAATATTAGGTTTTCATACAGACGGACACGGCTAGATCGACTCGGTTATTGATGCTGATCATGAATATATACCTAATTGGACTGTTACATACATATGCATGTATACGGCGTACCCGTTTACTCTGCTAGAGTACGAGTACAATAAGAGCTAACGCCTTGCTAAACATACCCTTGATGGCACCCCAACCAGAAACGACTGCACGTGCATCGACGTATTGCTCGTTTCTTTCGGGCAATTGAGCAGCACTTACAAAGTCATCGAATTGCAGCACAATTGGCAACTTGATCATGGCTATATCGTTCACTATATCCTTTCTGTCCCATTGCGGATGCACCATGAGGTGGTGCTTGCTATTCAATATCAAACGCTGTTGTCCATACTCTCGAGTGTTTGCTTTGTCAACTGTACCAAATAGTAATCGAATGGACAGCCTTTAATAAGATACGCCAGAAATCAATGATCGGTGTTATGGGCTAATCACAGGGTCCTACTTACAGCGTGAAGTCAAAACAATGCGCTGCGGAAAGGACAACTCTTCTGGATATGATGATGCCACCGCATTCCGATTTCGAACTATTGCGAAGATATATGTCCAAAAATACTTGATATGGAAACTGTTTTGCGGTGGCATTGAAACCGGATATTATGCGCCTCGTTTGAATCTGATCATGGATCCGGGGACTCCGAATAGCTAGGGAAATAGCCACGGCGCTGGCAATAGTTACTAAGATTTGATATTTTAACATATCGACTCGGGTGGACAATTTGTAGACTTCTTTCCGATTTTATACTCGCTTCTATTGAGTGTCACTGAAATGGAACAAATTGTGATTTAACGCATTGATTCAAATTAAAGACCCATTGTAATAAATGTCTTAGTTATATAGGATGTAATATTATAGGTCATACAGGTTGATGAACTAACGCTGCTTTGTTAGAAGTAGTTTTGCAATCTCATTTCTTAGTGAAGTTTAAATTTCATTGTTTCTATAAATCAAACAACGGGAAATGCTAGAAAGAAATACATTTTTAATGACACAACTTTTGAGTCAAATTCTGAATTGAATAGAATTGATCGTAAATTAGCGGAGTGTCCAATATTGTGCAGTCTATAATTGAAAAGCACATTGTGGCATTCGCTGAACATCTTCTTTATTTGGCTTTGGTTTTGCAGTAAGTACGTATGTATGTATGCATGCATGTATGTACGGTTAAGCACACCGACAAGAGGAGCCGCCACAAGTTACCTGCCAATTTTCAGACGCAGTTCCAAATCGCATTCGCAATCACAATCTGTGTCTCGCCTCTGTCCGTTTCATTGGGTGGTGGTGGTTGGACGAGGGATGAGAGGGTTAACTTAAATTGCTAATACCTGACATTGGAATGTTTTTAACACTTCAGTTGTGTTTGGACAACGGCAACAATGGCAACTGCAATAGCAACAACAGCAACAACCAGCGGCAATGACTTGGCCAAAAGCCATTGGCACAAAATGCAGATTCAGATGCACATACTCTTACAGTTAAAGAATGAGCTTGAGCGGGAGAAGCCAAGCCATCATCATCATCCTCCTCATCCTCATGCATTTATGCAGACGTCGATGAAGCCAGCCGCCAGCTTGTCGTCGCTCTGCAATCACTTGCTGCCATACCATGCCATGCCATTTCCCAGCCCAACCCACCGCAACCGCATCTGCATCCGCATCCTCAACTTGATCCTTGGCCAGCTTGCTTAGCAATGCGCATACATTTGCCAAGTGTGTTCAATGGCTTTTGATCGACGTGGCTGCGTCGGCTTTCTTAGGTGTCAGTTAGCTTGGATTCTTGGTCAGCCGAAGGACAACAACAGCAACCAGCAGGTGTTGCTTTTTTGCAAAAAAATAAACACAAAAAAAATGCAAACACCAAAAGCTAAATTTGCGAGGGAAAGCTGAAAAGTAGTCTTCTCTCGGAAAACAAATGTCATTTAGAAATGGAAAAATGCAGGAATGATTTCGTTAATAACATTATACCGATCTGTATGTTCTGTCCACCCCTTGCCTTTGCTTTTCAGTGCAATTTCTGTTCGCTATGTCAGCTCATAGAGAATCATTTAGTGCTATGCCATATATCAGAAGATGTGTTGCCATGAAAAATACGGAATACCTTACAGGCTACCCTCGCAATGCTTAAGCTAAAGCCATCGCCAAATTGATTTGTCAATCGCAAAGAACCGCAAAGTTGCGCACATTTTGGGCTGTCGTTTGGCATTTGAAAGCCATTTGAATACATTTCACCAGCCAGACCAGCCAGCAGAGTCTGTGGGCATGGGCTGGTATGGAGGTTGAGCCTAAGACTGACTCTGACTCTGAGAGCAGTTACATTGCTGGCTGATATTTTGAGAAAGTATGGCGCATTATATTTTACATTTTGCAGCAAAGGCTGCTGGTTGTCTTTGCCATTGCCAGCTGTGAGTTTTGGTCGTCATCGTATGTACGATCCCTTCGCCAATTTGTAGCTGACACTGCTGACGACTTTGCCAAGTGTCCAGGACAGGCAGAGCGAGAGAGTGAGACAGAGATAGAGAAAGAGAAAGAGGGGCTTGGCCAACAGTTGGCAATGAAGCGCATAAAAACTAATTGATTGCATGCCAAGATGTTAAGCGCATAACGGCAGCCACATCCACAGCAGCAGCAACAGCAACAGCGGCAGGAACAGCGGCAGGAACAACAACAGCAGTTGTTGCTGCTTGCCAGAGCAGTTGCAATTTGTGTTGCTGTCGTTGCTCTGCAGCAACAGTTGCCGTTGTGCAATGTTTGAGGCGTTGTCAGCGACTTTTATTCAATTTAAATGCGCTTGAAGCATGTGTGCGCAGTTCCCCCTTCATACATCCGTCCACACATCTGCCCGACTCTGTAGCGATTACGCAAACCGATTCGCTTAAATTAATTATTTTTTATTAACTTTTCTTTCATTGACAACATTTTTCAAATTTTTTACATTTTCCTTAACTCATTCACGGAGAATGGCAAATTTGTCGCATGCAATTTTTATGCGTTAATCGTTCGGAATGTATTATTCTTTTTTATTCAATTTTGTTTGCGGTTTTCCATAAAATTTGATGCAAAGTGTATAAAATGAAATTACATCATAGAGTTCTTAGACATTCTTTTCAACTCAAGGCTTGAAAATGAACATATTTATAGAGGGGGATGGGAAGACTTTGTCAACAGTCAGCCTTGTTGTTGTTCAAAATCGCAGGATAATGCTTATCAAAGTATTTCTAAATATATTTGAATTCTTCATTATGAAAGAGCACTGATCGATTGTTTGTTCCTGAAATCTTTCACTTTGCTGACCTTGGGGGGTTCTGGGACTGGCTAATGTTGATGAGACATTGGATATTATCTTCTTCAATCTCTTACTTTTCAATCTTTAGGATATCACCCGGACTTGTCAACAGAGGCACTCCTTTATATGATATGTGGGAAATATATAACTGAAATTGACAGGAGATGACTACAATGTAGTTGATTATGGGAACGATGTTGTCCAAGTTCTGCCTAAGTATGAAGGGGGAGCACTTAGCACTTCTCGGGAATGGAAATGGATTAGCGGTGGAAATGGATTATTACCACAATTGCCCTAAATTTGTGACAAATTCTTTGGAAGATCTTCGGTCCTATTTGCTTTTTCGATAACTATCGTATACGATGGATCGATGAGCTGTATGAGCTTTACGTCGACATTGAGCGGCGAATGGACACTCTCAGATGTCGTTGGTAATAATAAAGTAACTCCATCTCGAAAGGTACTTGAGATTGTTCAAGCCCATCTATCGGCAGTTGTTTTTCTATCAGCTTCTGCTGCATGTGCTGCGCGAGTCCATCGCGAAATCCGATCCCCAAAGCCAGGACCAAGAGACATGGGCTAATCCGCAGTAGTATTTGCTGCTTATGCATATGGTGGCCGCCATACTGGAAGAGGCCATGGGCTCGCTGAATAAAGCATTCAAGAATTATGAATGGCACAACGTGATACTTATGAGAAAATAATACACGGCCATAAGTCATGAGCTCATTTGACGTTTCATTTGAGTAGTTTATCCTTAACATATACGGCATTAAAAGATGCAAAAAACCGAATATATTAATGACAATTATCAGATGTGCTGATTTTCAGTTTTCCCGCTGCGTTCTCCGACAACGCCTTAAATCATTTTAAGCAAACACTTTGGAGCATCGATTGCCGCCCATTGTTGTCTCTCGTTCTTTATCAAAAGAAAGCTCATATTAATAACTTATATTTATAAACAGAGGCCCAGAGAGCAAAGCACACAAGCCAAAAACACAAGAAACATTAATACGGACAGATCCATTGATGCATATACATCATTTTGGTGCAGACAGAGGTGGAGTGAGACAAGGTGAAGAAGTGCCAGTCCGAGAAGCAACTGAAAACGCCCAAAGCGCGATCCTCAACACTTCAAACAAGTTTTTGACACCGCGCAGATTTTGTTGGGCCTCAAAAGAAAGAAAAAGGGAAAATATTTTTTATTGGCCATTTCAATTATCTTAATGCACTTTAATATTCCAGCGAGTTGAAAACATTTTACCGTTTTCAGCGCATCCCTTGCCCTTGACAGGGAGTGTCCGTGTGTGACTGTGATTATCGGCTAATAAGGCATCAATAAATTTTGGTAAACAGCCAGCCAACCAGCCAACCAGGCAGCCAGCAAGCCACTCATCCAGAATGGATGGCAGAATGGCCCAAAAACTGCCAGTGGGGACCTCTTAAGATCCCTCAAGATTGCCTCAAGATGACGCCGCAGATTGAGCCAGCCAGATTGCAATTAATTTGCAATAACTTTTGATAAATGTTCGAGTGTGTTGCTGTTGTTGTTACTGTTGCAGGATAACGAGTTGACGCGATTAACTGCCAGAGATATAGAAGGTCAGTGATTCTTTGTATGCAACTACCGTTACGTTTGCTTGGCGATGCTGAACATAAGAATTTCGATATATATATACATAGTTATATATATATACATAATATTCCGAAAATTTCAGAATTTGCCATGTATCCCTATGAATCAACCTCTACAATTCATCTCTATTGACTTTCAGTTATCATTCCGTGCCTTCTTACGAGGAGCCTCCTAATTAGACTCTTCTCGATGACCCGAGTGCGAATGTAACATTCAGCACTGATGCAGTGTAAGTGTGTGCAAACAGCGATGCGATACATTTATCTGATTTCGTGCTTGCACACGGGAGCCAGGACTACTTTGTGGGTCGTTCTCCTACAATATATCGGTTGCTGCATATATGCAGGAGTCTCTGGCAGGCATTGAGGTGTCGTCACCAATGGCACAATCTAGGGGCTCGTGGGATCTTCAATAAGGATGTTATTAGTAGAGTGCACATCGGCTGTATACAAGCTTTTCTGCTCAAGAGTACCATTAGGTGGAAAGAGAGTCTCTTCGATTTATCAGTCTTTGTCTTTGTTTCATCAAGCATCAAGTGCAGCCCAGTAAGTGTATATGAAAAAAGCTTTGTAAGGCTACAATTGTCAGCTAGCTGCTTTTGAAGAACCTGACGATGTAATTACAAAGCTTTGGTTGAAATACAAAGGACATCCTCGCCTATCCTCAGTAACCAAGAATCGCTTTTAAAGTAACCCTACAGCTCAGCACTGATTGTGCATATTCGAGTATATTTTCTTTGATCCATTGACGCAAATCATAAATCAGCCCTGGGCTTTGGGCATAGAAAACGATTACCATAGCCATTGTTAGCCCATTGCCATTGGCAATGTTTGCCTGCCTGCTCCGCCCCCCCCACCAGATATGTTGACAGTTGCACCAGGAAGTAAAACTCACTCGTAGAGCAAAAGTCCAAGTTTCTAAGAATTTTTGAGGCGTAGCAACTGTTTGTGACATGTTTTGATTTGTGTCGCCGACGTCGACGTTTACGAGCTTGTATGTCGTCCCAGCCTGGTCTAGAGCTAGACACAATGCTCAGAGTGCGCTGCACGCCAGCCAGCCGCTTGCTGTAACGGCCAAATCCAAATAAAAATTCAAAACCAGAACCAAATCCCAATCCCAAACCCAATGTTGTTATCGATGACATTAATAGCGATTTCAGACTTTCATCAATTACTACATGGCTTTTGTGTTGTGGTTCTCCTCTGCTGCGGCTGCTGCTGCTCATACTCCGCGCCCCACCTCGTGCTACAATCGGACATGGTCTGTGTTGTGTCTTGAAGATTTGCTCAACCTACGCACCAAAATTGTAAATTATTACAATACAAACGATTTTCAAAAGGCCTGGCAAATTCTCGTACTCGTATTGTAAATATGATGTAAGAGAGCTGATAAAGCCTTAACTTCAGCCTGAGTCTGGGTCCGGGACTCTGAGTCTGCGTCTGGTTCTGGGCCTGCAAAGGGAACATCAGAGCACACCAAGTCTTGGGCGTTGCAAAATTTATGCAAACAAAAGTTCAACGCATTCAAAGTCATGGCTATAGCAACAACAATAACAACAATCACAGCAACGACAACGACAACAACAACAACAACAACAACTCAGCGTCATTTAAGTAATTTTGCGAGTACCGTTTTAGGTTTCGAATTCGGTGCGGTTTTTTGCCTTGACCACCACCAACGACGCGTCGCCGGCAATCAAGTCAACTTCAACTCGCTCCGAACTGTATTAACTCTGTTTTCCCAGCTCCCGCTCTCCCTGCCCAGGCCCAGTGTTCCCTATCTAGCAGAGCACCAACTGTTGAGGCTGCTGTCAGTTGAATCTTCCTGTTTGCACAAAACGTCACGTTCGAGTCACGTTTCCAAATGGGGGCCCGGGTCCCCATCAATGGGCACCCAGGCACTTAGTTGAACTTGACGTTTCCCACAAATTTAAAGGCCGAATGCTTGCCCATGTTTACACTCAACAAAAAACCAACAAGTAAAAAAAAACAACAACCAACCCTTAGGTAATATTGATCGTTTATTGTTTGAACCTTCCTCCTTTCGGCGGGCATAGAAACATATCAAATTTGTTGTAGTCTTTACACATTTGAACTTCTCCCCAATCCAATGCCTTGGCTTCTTTGGTTCCCGTTTCTATTCCATTTTTGCAAAAGTATGCTAAAGCTAATATTTCTTATTTATTATCATATTTATTAGCATTTTTTTTCAATATTAATTGAATTAGTTTTTCTAAGTGCAAACCCATGCCAGGGCCTTGGATTGGTCGTTGGGCGCTGGCGTAACGCAACAATTTCGCAATCACCTGACAAAGTGACAGGTAATAGTCGTGTCCAGCGTACTAGGCACAGGCATGGGCACATCTTTGCATTTGCATACCCATACTCGTAGTGGCTGCTCCGAGAATAGGTGAGGTAATTTCGTGTCCTTCTGTCTGTCCCTGTCGCTGTCTCTGGCAGCATACTGTGATAAGTAATTGCATAGCGTTCCACACACACACAATTTGGGGCATAGGCATAGGCCTCCATTCATGAAAGCG
The DNA here is from genome assembly GCA_037043425.1 of Hirtodrosophila duncani. Taxonomy (NCBI): domain Eukaryota; kingdom Metazoa; phylum Arthropoda; class Insecta; order Diptera; family Drosophilidae; genus Hirtodrosophila; species Hirtodrosophila duncani. The sequence goes on along the minus strand of JBAMBM010000437.1, from coordinate 333,117 downwards.
GGCCCCCGCCTAGTAGATGGACTTGGATTCTAAGCCAGAGCCACGGTCTGAGCTTGAGTTGAAAGTTGGCGCTGCTGCCCAGGCCAAGCCAGGCTACATAAATTGCTTAAGTTTCGCTTGACTCTCTGACTCTGTTGTTGCTTGTTATTAAAAGTTCAATCCACATTAGAAGCAATTTACACACTGCTAGAGAGTATCAAATGCTGCATATTTGGAGGGCGGCTCTACACGTCACATCTAAAAGGAGAGAGAAGAGCCAAGAAATTGCTTATTTTCCTGAGTAACAAATAAAATAAGTTTGCACTCCAAAGTTCCAAACTAGAAAACATGAAACAAGTGTTTAATCGGTGCAATAGGTTAGCTTTAAGATGTTGTCTCGCCATTTTATCTGCTTTTTTATGGTCCCTCAAGTAACAAGAATTGTAAATACGCTTCGGGCCGTTGACGTACAATGCGCAGCACGTTCAAGTGGACCCACGATACCACGCCCAACCAGCCGAGGGGCGCAGCCTCATAACGAGCGACACGAATCGCGAAGACGGAAAAAAACGCGGACTGGCTCGCTCACTTTCAGTGAAAGTAAAAACAACAAACCATAAACAATTTACATTATCTACTAGATAGATGCGTTAATATAGATGTTTGATTTTAGGGAATTATTAGAGATAAAGTTAAGTATATTATTATAGTTACAACAAAGGACGCGAGAAGGTTCATGCAAGAGATAGTTTAAATTACAGTGCTGAAGATAGAGAGGAACATAATTTCCAGTAGTTCTACGAGGAACACAAAAACTTATTTGGCTAATTAAAGACAGCGAGTTAATATCACCATTAATCAGATTAGGTAAAAAGATAACATTAAGCATAATTCTACGATTTTCAAGAGATGGAAAGTTTATTCCTGCGACCTTTGCTTGATAAAACCCAGAATACCCACAGCCTTATTGACGGTAATTGAAATGTTTAAGTCGAATTTTAATTTAGGGTCTAAAAGGATACCAAGGCATATCGTCAAGAAGGTACGATGCCTGAAGCGGTATGCCTCGACAAACCGACATAACTTTGCATTTAGAACACTTGAGATTTAGCAAGTTGACCTGACACCACGATTGGAAAGAATCAAGGTCAACTTGCAGAATGAAGTGCGAAGAAGAGTTGTTGAAGGACCAGCAAAGTTTAAGGAGATCTAACTTATGAATAAGTAAACAGTGGTTTCCCGAGTGAAATGCTTTGCTGAAGTCAGTGTAAATCACGTCAGTTTGCATTTTATGCTTAAATTCTTGTATTACAAAAGAAGAGAATTCTAGTAAAGTTAATGTGAAGTTAAAATTTTTAAAAAGCTTAGGTTCAAGCTTAGTTTTGGGCATCCGACTTATTCCCCTTTTTATGGAGAGGAATAATAAACGATACCTTCTAGAGAGAAGGGAAAGACGAAGAATTCAAAGATAGATCAAAAAGCCTCCAAATCGGCTTACAAAGCGCATCAGCGCAAAATCTGAGAATATACCCCGGAACACCATCAGGACAAGGATGTTATTAGACCTGTGTAAGCTATAAGGGTATATCTGATCAGACCGATACTTAAGAGGGGAATAGGTGTTTTAATCAACTCTGCAAACAAGTTGGCAATGCCTTGATCTGTATTAGCTTTTGTATTTATATAAAACAGTGAATAAGGTAGGACACATGTTTTACGTTTTGAATTAACAAAATTATGAAATTGTTTTGGGTCCTGAAAAATTGAACCCTACAGCGATGCAAATATGCTTTATAGCACTCGGATTTAATGACAGTGAACCTTGATCGAGCAGCAATATAACGCGAATAGTCAGAGGACCTTCCCGAGACTTTGAACTTCTTAAAGAGTCTAGACTTGATATTTTTTAAATTCGACAACTGTGGAGGCTTATTAAGCCTAAACGGACTACTGAACGGAACCAAATCCTTAAAAATGGAATAAAGAATTTTGTAAAAGAAGCCAACCACACTGTCCATATCTGTACAATTGTACAAGTATGACCAGTCTGATTGAAGGAAGCTAGCGAAATCCGCGATTCTAAATGAATATGTTCTAGCTGACAAGTTGGGTGATGCAGATACAGCAGGAATAGGAATATCCATAGTAACGTGTAATGATGAGTGAAACGGGTCCTCAGGAAGCAAAGCGGACTAACTCTAGAGACCATTGAAATGGAAGGATCAGAAGCAAATATCAAAACAAGTTGGCGATTCAATGAGCTTGTTACAAAATTAACTTGAGATTAGGACACTTCCAGACGGCCGTCAACAAATTCGTGTTGCTTTGAAGGTATCAAACCGGCTGAGTCGATCATAGAGGACCACGTGGGCAGTGATAAAGACAGAAAAACATTTAAGAGACAATTTAGTACTTATAAATTCAATTACGTTAGGAAAATTAAGCAGAATTGGTTCCGACAGAAGGCCGGAATTAACAGCAATCAATTCGCTACCACCCTGGCGGGGGGGGACGATCAAATCTATAGGCAGTACAATTATTATCAAAGATTGCAGAGTCTAAGATATCGGGCTTTAAGCAAGTTTCTGTAAAAATTAAAATATGAAAATCAAAAGGCTATCAGTGTAAAGAGTAGAGAGTTTATATTTAAGGGGTCTAACATCTTGGCAGGCAAGGAATAAAGATGAAGTTAGTTTTTTGGAGATATGTTAGAGAGGACGGATTGTGCGGCAGCAGAGAGTCTAATCGGTATCCGATTTCTAGTTCTAGCTTTACACTCCTTCATGACTAGGTCCTCAGGCCAGAAACTTTTTTGGCAGATTGTGTCAAAACAGTCGTCCGGAAAAGTCGTCCGACAGGGTTAATAAAGTCTTTATTCAGACCATATCTACCCACATCATTTACTTTCTTCTGTTTAAAAGACTTCATATTAAAAGATGTGACGTATTTAATTGCTTAAAGCCAACGTATAGAGCAATAAAGCCTCCCTTTACGTTCCTTAAGAACGAGCAGGTCGACACAAGTCGCATTTAAATTTCAAACCATGATTATTTGTAAAATAATTGCTTACACGGACACTGATTTTGGCACATTTAAAATTAATGGTGTTACGGCAGAGCCAACAAAAAAGCATAGGCTCGGAAGAATCAGCCTTGAAAATTCAATTTTCAATTTTTGTAGCAGTCAGCCATTGGAATTGAGAGAACTATGGGAATAATAAAAATTTTAAATTTTTTGCTCACTGCTTTGGCAGCAATGTAACGGTTTTCAGATGACACAAACGCAAATGCAAAACATACAAAACATGCAAAACATGCAAAAATAGCCTAAGCTTGCAAGCCAGACAAAGAAGCAAAAGCAAAATCAACAATTCAGAGCGCAAACAAATTCATAGAATTTGCTATGCTTTTAGCACAGCTCTTGGTTTCATTTGCACAATAATAATAAAAAAAAAAACAGTTTAAAGCTGATTAAAATTTGATAAAATTGAAAAAAAAAACACAACCGTCTTGAGCGAAAGTCAGAGAGCACAATATCATAAGGTCCAAACATTCTAATAATCTTTGTATACCATTCAAAAAAAAAATGTGAATGCATATTAATTTTGTCATGAAGCTTACAACGCACTGAAGGAAGCATTTCCGACCATATAAAGTATATATATTCTTGATCAGGATGACGATGAGATTCGATTAGCTATCTCCGTTCGTCTATCCGTCTGTCTGTTCGAACTCCGAGATCTCAAAATTCTTAATATCTACAGAGCTGAAACCAGATGCTCCTTATATCTGCACTCTGATTGAGTTAAAAAACATCCAGATTGGATTGGATTCATTTTGGACAACCATGTCATTTGGCTTGCAAAGAACGATTTTTTCAGAAGAGACAAAAAACATTCCATGAAAAGAGAGCCATCTACTTAAAAGAGAAAAAGCATTTTGAAAAAATAACGAAGAATATCATGAATTGAAAAACAAAATTGTAAGTATATTGGACCTTCAACAATCTTTTACAACCACGATTACTATAGCCAACTCGCGAACAACGCGATCATATCGTGGTGTGGACTGGGAACGACTTGCAATAGCGCGCTCACAGGCGCGAGAGAACCATCTTGTTTGATAAGCAAAGAAGTGAATACAAAATTACTACTGCCCATTCTTCTCGGCAACCTTCTCGCAATAAATATCTCGTCCTCAAATGGATAAAACCTGAATTTCGTTTCGTTTGGATAAAAAACAGAAAAGTTATGCTCGTGTTCTTTTGGAACAATCGGTTATATGGGAGCTATATGGTATAGTTGTCCGATCTGGATGAATCTTAACAAACTCGTCCAGACAATAGAAGACAATAGACAATAGAATCATCAAGTACAAATTTCAGGCCTGTAGCTCTTAAGACTTCTGAGATCTTTTGGTTGGTACAGACGGACGGACGGACATGTCTATATCGACTCCCCTTGTCGTGCTGATCAAGAATATGTATACTTTAAGCAGTCGGAAGAGCTTGATTCTGTGCCTTGCAAGCTTCATGACAAAATTAATATACATTCACATTTTTTGTGAATGGTATAAAAACGCAAAAGGAAGCACTCGGAAGCACTCGATGACCACTTTTTATGGCAATAAATACAAACCCAAAGATTATCCAAAACATTGTATCCAATCTTTTTAGTAACCCTTTTATTTGTGAATATGAAATATTTGTTTAGAAAGTGGGCTTGGCAATACCCGAAACCTTCCCTTTTTTTAATACAAAACCAGAGCATTAACTTCTATTTTTTTTTAATAATAATGAAAAATTCAAATATTTGCCTCTTAAAACTTTGGTTATATTTTCTTTTCAGTGTATCCGAATTTTCGTCAGATCGTTCCTATGGCAGCTATATGATATAGTCCCACGATCTAGGCAATATTAATAAATATCATGGAAGGGACTAACATATTAGTTTATGCAAAGATTCAGACTTGTAGCTCCTAAGGTCTGCCAGCAGCAAGCTTTTGAAAGCAAGAAAACTTATAAAACTCTCTTTGGGCACTTTGACAAAATGCGTTTAAATTCGCTATTTATGAACAGATTTTCATGAAAAATAACTCAAATGACTTTTCATTATCAAGAGTATCATTCAAGATATTTAATCTAAGACCTTATGTCTCGTAAGTTCATAAAACAATCGGCAAAGTATGTGTAAAATCTGGTTGACTATTGATTTATAATTCCTAAAAGTGAAGTTAGTTCTAATGGATGTTGTTTTTCTCCAGTAATACTTGAAAATTTAACTTTTTCGAAGGTTCACATTCCTGAAAAATCGGACGATGTGAACTGTTCTAAATTCTACATAGATGGCTCGCTCCATCCTGTACAAGAAACCACAAGGTTTGTCATAGAGACAAGGTAATAACTTACACAAAAGCAGGGAGAAAACTCTCAACTCAAACACACATTATACATAATGTATCAAATAAATTCCTGTGTATACAAACTTTGTGTCGATTTTGAGCCGATATGATGAGTTTTCTTTGAAAATTTTGATATGAGATTAAACATGTTTTTTTTTTTAATTCGGCATATTTTAACATGGCATTTGAACGATGCGAGCGAAATGCTGATGAATATTAAAAGCCATGGATTCCGCCTAAAGTTTCAAAAGATATACTAGGTTTGAATGATGTTCTGATTTATGTGCATGCAAACCTATAAATTGAACGTGTAGATAGGCCCTAACTTTTAAGAGGTTAAACTTTGCCTGGTATTGGCATACTTATTGCTGTTTTCCTTTCAGTCTTTCTTCCTGTGGCTGTATCTCTTTGATTTTCTGTGGCTGCTGCCAATGCCAAGTGCCAAATGGCAATGCCAATGTCAGTTTCATTTCCTTCTACCTCATACTCTTCCTACTCCTCCTCCATATGCGAAAAGAGTGCATAAACAGATTTATTCAATGAAGGTACTGAAGCCAAGCCTCTGACTGGGTCGCATCATGTTGCTTTTGATTTGTTTTTTATTTTCAGTTTCGTTTTTTGTTTGCCTTTTCGCTGATTAAGTTTATGGTTCATAAAACCTGAAAATTTCAATTCAAATGCAGCGCGAAAAGCCAAATCAAATGAGAAATGCCAAAAAGCGGAGTTCCGAATCGCAAGCCCTTGCTGTTGATGGCCAAGCAGGCGAGGCGGGTAGACGGGGGTTAAAGATTTAAATAAATTACAGGCGCATTTTGTTGTAGGCTAATTGTATGCAAAGCCGAAGCCGGTAAAGATTCGCATCCCCATCACATAACCAGCGGGTCCAGCCCACCTGTGTGATGTGGATGTGGTTGTGATTTGGGTTGGGTTCAGGTTCGAGTTGGATTTGGATTTGAAGTTGGAGCGTGTGGCTGTGGGTCTGGTTTTGGGAAGGCGACATATGCAATTTGCAATGCTTGTAAGATGCTTTCGCCAATCTTTTAATAAGAATCAAGCACTAGACGAAAAATTCAAAACCATTTCGTATATGAGCAGCCTGCAACTTATCGCTGATCGCGCAGGTAGGTAGGTAGCCACGAGGATCGCATCCCAGCCAGAGAGGGGGAACATAGCGAGGGACTCATTATAGCCACAGCCTGGTTGGCACTGGCCAACCTGGGCTTATGCCAATCATGCGTTGGTCCATGTTGTGCAGCGGCGTACTCTACTTAGGCAGTGCCTACTACTCCTTGTTATTCAGGCCCCTCTCTTCCGTGGAGCTGTCCGCCCATTTGGCCAGACAACACAGAAGTTCTTGTCGTTTGTTCGTTCCTGTTACTCTTGGTGTTGTTCGCCTTGGCCGTTGAATATTTCAAACTGCAATCAGTTGGCAGGCATCTCCTTCGCCGGCTACCGGATCAGAGCGTGGCAGTGGGTTCATTCTATGGCCAGGCGGGTGTACGGCATTAGTTTTCAATGTGCTCAATTTATTAAAATATCAAATTTAAGTACATGCTCTGCAGTGTGGCTGCTCAGGTGAGGTAGCTAATATTTGTGCCAGCTGCTATTGCCATCGAGATTGATCTGTGATTAGTTGCCTTGAAATTGGAGAAGTTTCTGCAATGGATGCCGCCGCAGCAAATGAAAGATTGCTCAAGTATTTAATAGATTGGAATGTCAGACCGGGCTGAAAGTTGAAATGATAGCAGCAAATACTGAAATACATAATGACAGTTCCAATTCAAATTGGGTTTGCAATGAAAACTGAAAAGTAAAAATATCAAAAACTTAAAAATTGATCTTTTGCTAGACCTTACAGACAGTTTCGACATCAGTTACGGCCTCAAACTAGGAGATTTTTGCTCAAAAGCCCCATCATATGGCAAGAATAGTCAAATAATATCACTAACCTAAGAAAGTCTTATGTCAATGCTCATAATTCTCAGTTGGCTCTAGTACTGGTATAATCATTTCAAGTGGAGGTAAGGAAACCCATTCAAGTTTTTTCTGCTCATTCACGAACTTGAGTCCACTACCACAAAAAGTTAAATTTCAGTAGTATAAAGATATCATAGATCGTTACCTATCTATGTATATGACAAATTAAAAAAGTAGCGGCCTCGTGTCTGACCCATACGGATAGTACATATCACACTTGTCTGACACCCAGGTCCTTCTGAACGGGGCGCCACTAATTTGACGGAGTCTTATTTTGAAGGACCTGTATTCTTCTAAGCTGTGTTTTGGAACAGGATCCACATATTGCTAAGGCGTACCTAAAGACAAGCAAAACCACCTGCTCCTTGTTTTTAAAGCCAATTTGCTCTGCTCGTATAGAAACAAGCAATATGTTGCGCAAGCCGATTTTCAGAAGAAACTGCGCAGCGGCAGAGATTTCTGTGAAAACTACAAAGAGACACAAGATCCACAGCGACGTATCTCTACAGTCAGCGTAGTTTTGCGAGAATTTCATTTGCAATCATGTTTCAAAAGTGCTTAGAAATTTAATGACATGTTTATAAGCAGTTGCGAGCAACACTTTTGCGAAAAGCGAAATTGTGCATGGCGTGTCGTTCTCCTGGCAGTCCGGGTTGATATGGTTGATTTGGAAGATAATCGATTGAGGTAATATAAGTACTTCCATATACTCTAAAATGAGTAAGCATTTATTTAGACTCGAATATGCTTTATGAATGTAAGATTTGTAGGCCAACTTTCTTTCGGCGTAAAATGCCAATAAAGCCTTTGGGGTTTCCATAGATATCCCATTTTCTACGCAAGCCTCAAATTCGACGCCGATACTTGAAAGCAGAAGGAGTAGGTCTGCGAACACAAGGCAGAAATATTCACTTGTAGCCATTTTATGACCCTGAGGGACACATGTGGTGGCTCTGCGAGAGACTGCATTTAAAATACCTTACTATTTATATTGCGGAATTACTTGTATTTAATTCGAAGTTTTCTGTTTTGGGATTACAGAAAACTGACAGGTGTGGCCAAATGTGAAGCTGAACATAAGCTTATATAGAGCTACGCATACTTTAAACTTATGAAAATGGAATTGAATTTGACTCATAGATAAAGTAGAAAAATTTGGCTTTATCGAGAGGATATGAACACGGGCCTAGGAAGGTTTTTATACTCCTACTCTAGTTTTGTTTGTCATCAATCCGCACCGAAACTTAAAAATATTTGTAAAGAAATGTAGTTGAGCCTTAGCTTTCCTTGCACATCGCTGACTTGCTTTCTCTGTATAGTTCCATTCGTCCGCCCCTCCATTACCATGAGGCTAATAACTTTGCAACGCCTCTTTGGCCCACAAGAACGTGTGACCCATATTGTCTGGTTTAGCTGGAAAGTGAACTGCCTGTACATGTACGTGTATTAATTATGAGCCCAAAAACAATAATAATACAAAGGAAACATAAATTTTCCAATAAGACACTTTCTTGGCTTGACACGGGATGGCGGCCCAAAGTCAAACTCAAGCCATAATCAGAACCGTTAGTGCTCCTCAAGTATGTATTTGCAGTGCTCGAGAGGTCGACGCGCCACATTGCTTTTGATGTTCGTCGGCGCACACAGGCAAACACACAGGCGGGCAGGCACCACCGATACAGACACAGACACAGCCACACGTTAACATAAATATGAGCAAGAGATAAGTGAAGAACACACCCAAACCCAAAAGGAATTGGAGCTGGGGAACGGTACGAATACGAAAATTTGCTAGAATCCAGAAGAGCTGCCAAGCTATGGAATCACTGAAAGTTCTGCCTCTCATTGACATGCATTAGACGGGGGGCGATGAGGCGTGGCTGCAGGCTCCAGCATCTGGCTGCAACAAAAAAGAAGAAGAAAACAAATCTCAATAGATGATCGTAAGCACAATTTCGTTTGGAGTTTGGAGCTGCAGATGGAGATGCAGATGGAGCTGGAGTTGGAGGTTTGCTAACAAAGCGTACACAAAAGTGGGAGTGTCGAACTTTAAACGCCGGCAACATATTTGACGCATTGTTGGCAACATGTGCCTGTGCAACATTCAAATTCGAGTGGTGCGTGAGTTGTGAACACATGGGCGTGCGTGATCATGAAATTGCACAAGAACTGACAAAGTTTGCTTGGCTGCGAATATTTAAAAATTTCATTACAGATATTTGTACAATTTTACAAAACCTCCTGGAATCAAGACGATTTGTGCACGGTTATAATAATCTTAATCAAAATACAGTTAGTTAGAAATATGTGTGACTGTACAAATAGGCCTGCTGTATACTTAATTCTTTCTTTCTTAAATTCAGTATAATAATAGAAAGATTACATAGACGAGCAAATAACTCTTTACTTAAAGGCCGATCTTCACTTTTCAGCCAAATAATTAAATAAATCAGCAGGTTCAAGTTCATTTTCACACACCACGTACAATAGGAATGATATTTCATTACAATATTATCTTTAGAATATTATCATAATTATATTATCCTTGCAAAAACAAAGTGAATCGCAATTTCTTGTAAACATCCCATTTAATTTTTCCGCACTTTCGCATCTTGCATCTCATTGTGTACTCTTTGTCAGGATAGGGAAAGGTCATAATTGAGTGACTGGCGAATAGCGCATTGCTCAAACAATAAAAGCTAGGACGATGAAATGTTTACAAAGGTAGACCTAGGTAAGCACTAAGAAGGTGTTTTGGAAAAATCAAAGTGGGTCACAATAGAAGCTAACGTTTATAAGGAAATCGTAGGGAAATACCATTCATTACCAATACCATACCATTGCTTTAAGACTAGATCGTGTAAATTTGGAATAATTATGTAACTTAAGGAAACTTGATTGATTCAAAATATACATGGCAATATGATTTTCTTTCTACCTCTTAAAAATGATTTCGGCTTTCAACCCAAAAATACTGTTCTCATTATTTTCAGACGGTTATCGGGGGCAATGCATCATTCTTTGCATGTAATCTTTTAGTAATCGAGCTAAAAGAGGTCTTTTTCTTAGGTCTTTCTCAGCTCAAACCATACCATACCATAGATACCATACACTTTTATAGTTTAATCTTATAAAATCGGTATTGAATTTTGAATTTCAGCATGTTGATTGCTTATCTTGATACGTGAGAGTGCTTGATCGTGCTAAAGGATTCATGTGTTGCTATGCTACACACCTCTAATTCACATGCAAGTACAAATATGTGTGTTTTTGTTTTTGCCTGATCTCTCAAAATATGCAACAGGATCCAGAGTCAAATGAGTGAGGTGTGGAAATCGTTGGATGATGGGCAAGTCAGAGAAGAGGGGTAATCAAATGAAGCTGCCTGTCCCTGATGCACATGATGTTGCTGTTGCTGTCGCTGATGTTGCTGATGTTGCTGAGATGCTGAGGAGTACGACAATGGGCAATGTGCTTTTGTTGCGGCCAATGTTTCGGTCAGTTTGGCAGAACGAATCGCAATGCGAATGCTTAAACACGTTAAGGGTTACCCCATTGCCATTGCCATGGCCGCCTTGAGAGGAGTACCCAGGTTGACCACTTCAGGTCCGAAGAGGCGGCGGCAAACAACGGGCAATTTATAAAATGTCTTAATTTTGTTGCGTTGCAACAACAGCAACATTCGGGCGGGCGTTGCAGCTAAAAACGCCGCAGGAAGACCTGGCCAAGTCAAGCCAACAAGCAAATTCGCTTGTCCAAGCTAGCCAAGCTCTCCTCTCTGCTGGTTGACTAAAATGACTGACGCTGTGATGGCTGTCAGTTCGTCAGGCAGGCGGCAAGTTGTTGCTGTTGTTGTTGCTGCTGTCGCCGTCATCAATTTTTTCGCAGGACTGTTGCTGTTGCTGGCGATAAATTGCATTTTAAGCTCAGTATCAGTATTCCCTGGCTTTATTATGACTTTATAAATTCTGCGAGTTTTATGCTTTTTGCACTTTGCATTTGTTGTTGTTGCACCATTGTTACCGCCCCTCCCGTTCCTCCTGATTATCATAGCCCAAGCGCAAGGTGTGAGCTATTTTATATATACACGAGGGGCGCTTCGAAAGTCAACGGCTAGTCAAGAAAACAGAAGAATTGAAACTCAGTATCAACATTATCGCATAAAAGATATCCTGGGTACAACAGCCATCAATTTTTGTTATATTGCGAAGTTGTTACCCAAAAATTGAAAGAAAGAAATAATTGCCAAATCTGATTAATATAGTGAGCTACCAATTCTGTAATATTTTATGGTGATAGTTTTGCTTTAAAGTAGCGTACAATCGCTTCAAATTATATGGAAACCGCATTACATGGCAGTTGTTTTTGTTCTCAAGTTTCATTCTATGTTAGTCTCTGATAGTATATTGTGGTGAGGCTTGTGAGTAGAAAACAGCGCCAGAATTCCTTTTTATTGCTAAGTAACGTATTTAGTTGAACTTCGGGTTGTTTATATTTAACCATATTCGATCGGATAGTAATCTCAAATTACATTCCAAAAGTATCACAAGTATTCCTTCAATTTAAGTGTATTTTTCTGAGTGTACATTCTTAAGTTCTGCTGAATTCAAAGCGACACTGTAGAGTCCCCAAAAATAGCATCCAATTCGACTACAATTTCATAGCTCCAAAAACAAATACCTATGAGCTCATGATACTGAATTCAATATAATTTTATTATACGCGAAAGTTGTTCTGTATTAATTCCTAAACATATAGCAAAGAGTGACTGCGATGCATAACACTGGATCAGCAATCATATGAGCTGTAACTTAGCCGATATCTTTTGAAACGCCCCACCTATGCATACCAGTATATATGTATTTTGATTGGCCGTGATGAAATTTACTTTTAGCCCTTCGCTGGCCACTTGATGTGGCTGCCAACTTGCACTTCGTCCTCTCCTGGGCCTGCATCTGCTTCTTCATCTTCTGCTGCTTCTTTCTCATCATTCTCCTTTGCTTTGTAACAAGATAATTGCTTAATTTGATTAGCAATTGTTGCTGTTGTTAGTTGAGTTGAGTCGAGTTGCTGCCGCCGCAGCCGATGCTGCTGCTGGGCGTGCAAATTGCTAACAATTTTTATATTTAAATTATTGAGCCTGTTGCCAAGTTTGAGCAACAAGCGTAACATGACAGTTGAAAGAATATAACATTCCATTCAGCAGGTATTGTGTGTAGAAAAAACAATCTTCATAATTGGCTGCCAGACGAGGAGCCAGAGCTTGAAGCTTGATTCAATCCTAGTTTCCTCTTTCTCACAGTTCGTCATGTGATTTTTCGGAAGAAAATGTTTATTTTCAGATATTTCGCTTCCTCCCAAAATTTCTAATTGAATCCTCCGGGTAAATCTTGCCAACTGCTCCGTAATATGGTTCCAAATATGCGGTCTCAATGCGTCTCCAGGAGGTTCTTGGTCTTGGTTAAATGAAGAGGATATGATACATACACTTGGGAGTTTTAGTTTAATGCAATGAATATTTATACTTGCCCATCTTATTCATTTGTGCTAAGTGACTTGTTCTCCTTCAGTTGATCGTGCCCACCTCTCCTCTATAACGTCCATTTATAAGAACACAAAAATAAGTGGCATTTTCCAATTTGAAAAAATAAACTGTCTATTTTGTATTAGTCTAAATAAATATACCTAACGCTGTCCACGCAAATTGGATGTGTTGACGGGAAGCGGAACAGCAAAGGAGCTTGGCTTACCAAAAGGGTTCTTCCAGCTTAAGTTTTATGTGAAATGTAACTAAAATATTTGCCGAGCATTGCAATATTCAATGATGTCGTTTATGTACTTTGGATATTCAATGATTTTAGGTTAGATTAGGTTGCAGATGCCGCCCCCACTCCTAGGTCACAGAATTACCTCTAAGTACTCTGAGTGTTTTACCATCTTCTAGATTTTCTTAAGAATTTGAAGAGTTATAGAACATTATCAGCTTTATAGATGAAGTTGCATGCGGGTAGTCCCTTGGGTGCACTCAGATTCTGTTCTTAAAGGTACAAAGATTTGTGGAAAGCTTTCATTTGTCTGTTACATACATCTAGACGAATATAACACGCTCTTTACTTTCATGAGCGACGGTATAATTACATAAGCGATGTGTACGGGATCGTGGTGTATATATGTATAGCCAATAACATTGCTTGACTCGATTTTTAAACGTACTAACTCAAAATTTGCAACTTAAGCTCTTCAGGAGTAAAAACAAAAACATAACTGTTAAATAATTGATGCCGCGTTTTAATGTGTCCAACCAAAGGATTGGCCACCAAATCGGAAACCTTCAAATGTTGTTTTTGATGTTGAGCTAGACCCCCTCGTTCCCCACTCACAGACCACTTTCAGGTGCGGTGTAACAGCCTACGGCTGCTTCAGATTATTGCTGGGCTGCTGTTACCTTTCCCTCTTCCGCCTCCAGTTTCCCCTTTCGGAACTTTTCTACTGATTAATCACTTTGGCGCGTATAATAAATTAGTAATTTCAGCAATTGTGATAGTCAATTAATCATTGCGAAGGCTCTCTGCAGTTTGTTTGTTATTGTTGTAGCTGCTGTCGTTGATGATGCTGCTACCTTTTTTTTTGCTGCCGGTTGGCTATAGACAACAACAACAGCAGCAATAGCGCCGCAAATTGAATGGCGGCTCCAAAAAATGTCAGCCCATGGACAAAGCTCTGAACATTTTCCGGGATGATGATGAAGTAGCTGCAGCGTGTCCAGCCTTTCGAAGGCGGTAGATCAACAACAGCAGCACCAGTTAGCATAGGCAGTTCTTGAACGCACAGTGGGGCCTTCTCAATATATTCGTAGTAAAAGCCATTGGTCTAAAAAGCAGAACTTTTAGTTAATACTTTTTGCAGGTTTTTGGGAAGCTGACTTTGGGTTGAGCTACAACGATTACACGGGCTATAACACACTCCTAGAAACTTCTAGGACTGCTTGAGCAACCATGTTTCCATTCCATAACAGGCAAAAGGAATAACACCCATTGTCTAAATGCGACATTTTAAAACCATCTTTCCTTAGAGTGTACTCGTTATACTTCCACAGTACGGCGATCTCTGGACGCAGCGCGCGGCTGCAGGCAGGCAGCTGAGTTAGACAAGGTGTGCCTTTGCAGCTACTGCTGGCACTTTCTTCTTCCTGGCGACATATTCAGTAACATTTTGATAAATGAATGTGAGGGTCAATTTTGGGCAGTGGAGGAGATTGCTACTGTTGTTCCTGCTGCTGCTTTTGCAGCCGCAATGAAAAGCAACTTTCGAGAGATAGACGCGCATTTGTCAGATAAAAAGCAATGCCTTTACCGGTCGAACTTCCAGTTGCTCGAACTGTAGCTATGGTGTTTGCTTTGCTCGTAAAATATAGCCCCGTATCGCAAGCTGTGAGTGTTGAAATTTAAGTATTAATTTAAGAGATATGACGAAGGGCGAGCCCCGGTCGCAGTTCCCGGTCGAGAGCACGAAATGAAGCCATTTTCGTTTTTTATGAATTTGCCCCTTATCGAAACGCTTCAATTGGCCACCGAGCAACGAACGGATCCCGCAAATTAAATATGGGCAGTCATAAACGATACTGGCAGCGCAGAAACGGAAAGGAACGGGACGGGCATGGAATTGGCATTGGAGTGCGGGGACGAAGACGCGACTGGGAATGGGAATGGGAATGGGAAAGGGATGAGAACGACGCTGATTCTGCTGTCTGCTCCTGCTCCTCAGCAGCAAAGCTGAGTTATTAAGGCATCTTTATGGCCGATCTCAATGAGGTGTGAAGTGCAATCGCTGTTCGCTTTTTATTAATACGCAAAATATATTTTATTTGTTGTTATTGCCGGAGATCGTTTCGGATCAATTGGAATCCCACTAGTCAGAGATTTGTGTAAGCATATTTATATTCTTACTGTGCATTTTATAACAGAGATGTATGAGAATACTCTGTGTAGTTGTAGATTATGATGTTCCTACGCATTCGAATGCAGCCTTGAGTACTGTAAAGACCTTGAATATGCTTAATTTTATGTAAATGTGTGAAAAGTTTAGCATAAAAAAGAGCTGATTGTCTATATCCTTGGTGTGCTTCAATTTGCAAGTTGGTTTTATTACAGCTGTATTACTATATTTAACAATCGAAGTCTTTCCACGCAGATATGTTGAATGTGTTTTCTTAGTATTTTTATTTTTCAAATACAATCCCGATAAGATCATATTTGATTGCAGAAAGAGAAAGAGATTTTGTCACTACATTTGTAAAGCATAGAAGGAAGCATATCCCACCCCATGAGGCCGAGTCGATAAAGCCATATCTGTCTGTCTGTCTTTCTGTCTGTTTCTAAGTGAACTAGGCTCTCAACTTGCATTAAATTGTTGTGCAAAATGGAATACAGTGCTCTAAGACACTTGAAGTATTGACTTTGACATACGGAGAATCTGCTCTAAGTAAAAAGTACAAGTGGTACAAACTCTTCCAAAATGGCCGAGGAGATGCCAACGACGAACCGCGCTCAGGACGGGCCAGCACATCAACAACAGAAGATACCGTTGAATCTGGGCAGAGAATTGGGTGTCAGCGAAGTTTGCTCCAAAACTTCTGAATCAGAAGAACCGTCTCATAAGCATCACTCAGGAGCTCAAATTTGCCCAAAGTGGTCATATTCAATTAAGAGATAGTGGGGGTAATAATGGTATGTACATTTTGAAACAAAATGTAAGAGGAAGATACTGATTTAGGTAATTTTTAAGTTTAGTACTGAATTGTGTGCTGCTTGCAATGGCAAAGGAAGCCTGTTCCATAAGTGAGAATAGCTGGAATTAAAAACTGCCTTTCAGAGGAGAGGAGTTTGAATCTAGGTTATATGCAGTTTTTGGTCACCCAGATTGCGAGCGTTAATTTTTCAAACTTTTCTATTGTTATTAAGATTTTATTAAGTAGAGCAAAAGAGACATAAGCATGGGAAGAGGCAAGGAAGAAGGCTAGAGTACTTATTCCATATTTATACCATTTACAATTTTTAAATGTATATTACATATATCACAAAGCTTGCAACGCACTGTAAGAAGCGCTTCCTTATATACATTCTTGATCAGCATAAAAAGGGGATTCGATATGGCCATGTTCGTTCCACCGTCCGACATGTTCGTAAAACAAAGATCTCAAAAGTGTGAAAAGCTAAGGGGCTGAAATGTTTACCAAATGCTTCTTCCAGATCGGGCAATTATATCTTATAGCTTCCGTACAACTGATTTTTCAAAATGAACACTTAGGAGCATAATTTTTCTGTTTTTCATCAAAATCAAACCAAATTCGCGTTGTATCCAGATTTGATCTAGATCAGCTATACATTTACAATGAGAATTGTATATAAGCTTCGGCAAGCCGTCCTTTCGTGTTTTCATTAAACTATCAATTTTCTTAATATTAACAAATTCTTTTCTTCAATTCCACCAGTATCCTTGCTTTCTTTGCCTCCAGTGTTGTTTCTTCCCTGACTCTCATAGCTTGGATAGAGCGTTGTTAACCATTCAGTCAATCAATTAAAGTAAATCGTACCTAATCCATACTTTTATACATCCTCAACCTTAGGAACCTATTTTTCACCAAAATAAACAAAAATTCGGCTCGTTTTCATCTGAGGAGACCCCAAGCCAGATGACTTCATTTGATTCAATCGGATTAGTATAGAAGACAGCTGGCTTAGAGGCCGGCATATATTTATATGTGAATGGTATGAGAGCTTCGTCCAACCGAAGCTAGCTTGCCTTCCTTGTTTTCTCTAAAAAGTAAAGTATAGTGGTAGCAAATCATCGGCATGCTGAATACTTATTATCACATCTCTGTACACTCAGATTGATTTCTTTCAAATCACATTCACCTCTCAATCATTACATATACTTTTCTTATAATGCTTATCTTATCCCACATCTCTGTCATCTTAGCAGAAATGCTTTTAGCCGCATTTGGGCAATATTTCATATTTAAAGCATCCAGCCTGAGCTGAGCTTGAAGCCCTGAGACAGGCGCTGGCAGAGACCAGACTCCAACTCCGACTCTGACTCTGACTCTGACTCTGACTCTGACTCTGACAGCTGAGGTCGTTCACTTGTCGTCTTAATTAAGTGCGTGCAAAAAGTGGCGAGCTGCTGCCGTAGCCGCTGCAACCAACACAGTAATGGCAGCAGACTACTCTTGGTGGTGTTGGTGGTGCTGGCTGCCGCCATTTGTTGCTGTCGGTAGGCGGAAAAAAGGGCATTTCGTTTAAGGACATTTTGACTGTGGCGTCGCGAGGCTGCCAATGAAATCCCATAAGCCGACAGTTGCCGATGCGGCCAAAAGTTGTTTTATGGCCAACTGCAAATGCTTAAAGGCAGGTCGCTGTCGTTGTTGTTGTTTTTGTCTCTCTTGCTGCCAATTATTTATTTACATATTTTTTTGCTGCAATTTGCATTTGCAGTTTTCTTGCAATTAACGGGCTCTGATTGTGAATTGTTGAAGCTTTTATTGTTGTTGTTACTGTTAATGGCTGATGTTGTCATATGTGTGTGTGTGTGTGTGTGTGGATAGAATCATGTTGCTAACGGTTTATTGTTAACAAACAAATGGTTCAAATGGCGTGACTTCCTGCCCAATGCTTTGGCTGTGGAGCATTGGCTTGAGGTACAGTTAAAAAAAAGTGACAGGAAAATCTAATAAATTCGAAACCTTCCAATTGAAACGCATCCAAAAACAAATCATAGAAGAATAATCATTGGGTAAAAATCAGAAAATCATTATGAATATTAATCATTGATAGAGAATGAATGCAAAAATGCACGGCTCTTATCGTTACTTTTGAGAAATTCTAAATATTTGAATATATATTTTCAAAATTCGAATGAATGTCTTTTTTTTTCAGTGTAGACAGGCCATCTTCGAATATCGATACGATTCGATTCCACTCGTTGTGTTGCTGTTGTTGGGATTTAAATTTGAATTTTTTTTTTGGGAATTTGAATCGAATTTCAGTTGCGCCAAGTGCCAAAGCCGAGGCCTAAAGCTTGAATTCGCTTTTCGCGCGTTGCTGTTGTTAGTGTCGCGTGTTGCTTGGCTTGTTACTTTGCCCAAATATGAGCAACATCACGAGAATCGTGCGATTTGCCTTGCATACATTTTACAATCCTCCATCCTCCATCCTCAATTCACAATCCCAAATCCAAACCCAATTCCAGCCACAGCCACTACAATAACAACATCAACATTGAACGTCATTACCAGAGATTCAAAACCTTCTCCAAAACACACACACACACACAACCACAGTGAGGACGTAGCCAAAGAGAAGCAATCCGAGGCGAACGAGACGAGCCAAGTAATGAAGTTATTTGTCCTGCGGCTATGCGAAATCAACGCACATATCCTTTTTGGCAATTGCAACGCGCCTGTCGCATAAATCATTCGCCACTCGCATGAGATTGGGCATAAATTTGCTCCACTTCGCTGTTGGAGATTCAGCAGCCGAAAAGTAAGTCATCGCCTTTACGAATTCCCAGCTGCCAAAGGCAGAGACATCGGCGTAGTGCAGCACAACGATTATAGGGGGCTTAATAAGTGTTTCACGGATGAGTGCGCGCTTAGTTATCATTAAATATTAAACATATGTATATGCACTATGAAAAGAAAATATTCATAATTTATTTGGATAAAATCTCTTAAACTTGGCATTTCTTGTCTAGAATTTAAAATTTGCTATGCAAAATTAAAAAAAAAATTCCAATAAAACTAAGAAAATATGTCCTAAAAAAGTATATTTCAAAATTAAAATTGAGTCTGTTACACTTCGTAGGTCGCGTGAAGTGAGCTAATTTGAAATTCAAGCTATGAAAATATGAATATTCATTTAATATATTCTTTTCTATACAGATATAAAATTCAGCTTGCCTACACGCTGGGGGTAAAGGATCTCTTCTGCAACTATGTCTGAAGGATTAATTTTTTTGTGATAAAGTTGTAAGATATATTATACATAAGAAATATCATAGGAACTGTACATAAGAAAAAACGGGCCCGCTTTAAGTCATCGCCCCAAATACTTCATAGTCAAACATCAAACTGCCTTTGTTTGAATGTTGCCCCACATAGCTTCGTGCCACTGTTTCTTGTTATCGAAATCTCCCCCGTGCCTTAATCGACTTATAAATAATTTGACATTTTGATTAAGCTAGGTAAATATTTCAGTACGTTTTCATCGATAAAGATCGAATCAGCATTTCTCCGAACGTTTTGTATTTGCCCTTCAAAATTGTCGCTTCATTGGCATTATCCTTGACTTTCACAACAACAACTGATGAGTAGATATTTGGCTTGTCCTTTATGATTGACGTTGTTGATAAAGTGTTCTTCGAAGCTCACCCATTATTTGTCCAACCCCTAAGATAGTATATGAAGTGGTTCCTAAAGACTAAAGATATTCTTCTACTGGATCCCTCTCAAGTGAACCAGTCACGGTTTTCCATCTTAAATGTCATCCTCACACACATGCCGCTGTCCATGGGGTACTCCCAGCCCCGAATATGGCTGTTCTTAAACAGCAATGGTACAGTTTGCCATTGTCAGGGATTATGGTAGGGACTGTGATTGGGTTTGGAATTGGGTAGGCGCTCAGAGTAAAGCAAGAACTGAGAATAAGACCCAGACCCCGTTACTGTTACTGTTTCAGTGTCTGTTTAGGAGGCGATGTCGACCTGCGAGCGTCGTACCTGCTGTGATAAATCAACGTGAGACTAATGCGCGCTTAACACGCGAATTATGATTTTGCAAATGATGTGAATGTGGCCACCACCAGATGCGAAAGTTAGCCGTCGGGTTAGAGCGGGGGTATGGCGGAACGGTAAGCCAGTCACTTGATTGCTTTATAATCGCCTCAGCGATGGCAGCAGCATTCGGGATACCAAGCATCCAAGCATCCAAGCATGGCATTTAATTGCAGTTTAAAGAGTCTTTCAATGGGAAAGCGACCTCGTAAACTATCGGTAATTAGTTTAGAGGCAAGGCCCAATCCACAAGGCACAAGACACGAGACAAAATCAACAGCAAATCAACACATGCCCCCAATTCCACTATCGACTATGACTCATGGCCTGACTGTGCACCCTCATGCTGACACACAGACCCATTGAGCCAGAGCCAGCACAACACAGTACTGAGTACTCTGTATACAATCCATCGGTTTGCCTGTCCCTGCGTCTGAGCGTTTAACCCAGTTATTATGACTGCCATTTATAACGACAATTGCTTCAGAGGAAGGGCAAGCCCAGGCCTATATTTGTTACCCGGCGACCTTTTAGTGCAGCTTCATTGGTACGAGCAATAGCCATGCATTGGGGCTGCCAGCCTGTGCGTAAAGTTGTCGCCATTGTTATTGTCAACCTCCTGCGAACCAGCACCGATGTGGGTGTCCTTTTGACCCGCATGTCGTTTATAGCAACTGCCAACTCTGACTCTGGCTGATGTTGCGGTGGCCATTTTGTGGTCCCGCCTTGTTTGCCAGCTTCGCCCCATTGTGGGTCGTCACACAGTCATGGTCAGAACACTAACACAACCCGGCACGACCCGGACTCGAACCTATTCTCCCAAGCAACAACAAAGCATTCGCGTTGATGGCAAATGCCATTGACAATGGCACAGTTTTGCATGCAATTGACTTTCACAGCTCGTTGCTTTTTACTGCCCGAAACGAAACAAATGTGTATGGGGATGTGGGGCTATGTGAGCCTCATATGGTTCAGCCTTAGCCCAATGCCATCCCTATAATGGGTGTTTTAAGTTATGATATTCTATTATTTAAGCTTCTAAATGAAAATACTTTGTGAGTTGAGTTTGTGAATGATTCGAAAGAGATATTAAAGATTTTCAGTGGTTTTATTAGGTTTAGCTCTTTAAAACGGGCAACCCAATGATAATCTAACATAACCCCTAAGGTTCACTTTATGGTGACATTATCGTACTTTCACAATCAGCAGTCCTTGAAGATTAACATTAATTAAAAGCAAATTTGAAAGCTTTCGTAGAAACTAACCTCTAGAATCTCATTCATTACTTTATAAGATAAGAAGAGTAAGTAACATAATATACCCTTGCATAATAAGAGTACATCATCATAGTACAGTAAGATTAACATTTAAGTTAGTGCAGTTAAAATATCACAGTTACCTTGAGCCTCATATGAGTTCCGCTAACATTTTAGCTGATATGAAAACTAAAAAAAATATATATATTTATGAAATAATCTACTAAAATCCAAGTAGCTCACATATAAAGACCTTCAGTTAGTTTAAGCAACATTAAGTTCAGAGAAGTTTAAGATGACCTGAATGTTTGGTTTTCTCATAACATAAAATGACAAAATGTGTTGTCGTGGCAACTGAAGGAGATGGTTGATAATTTTAAGCACTCATTTCAAATTAGACGGCTAATTCGAAGATCGTTCTAGTAGAAATTCTTGTTCAGCATGTCCTTCAAAAGAAGAACAGGCACCAGCAGCATGCGGGGTAAGTGGGAGGGAGAGAGAAACATGATGCTAATTCTGACTTATTCTCCTAACCGATTTTTTGGTATGCCTATAGAAAATAGTTGACAGCAGCAGTAGACTCATCGAAGACTTACTCGACCCAACTCACTCATACACATGCATATTCGCGCATACATTGGCATGGCTTGTTTATATGTATGGGCTTATATCAATAAACAAAAGAGTGCCTGCCTATCAACTGCTTATTTCCCCCTGCCACCTCTTAAGCTACTCAGCGAAAACTCAAGCAAAATAAAATTACCAAGAGTCAGCAGCATATGCATTAGTAAGAGGGAGATAGAAACAGAAAATGTTAATGCTAATTCTGACGTCGTTTCTTAGCTGAGTTTTACAAATTTGGTATGCCCATAAATTTTCAAATTTTTAAATGATTTCAATTGCCCACTGATATCTTCAAAATTGTACGAATATTCATTTTTAAACTCGTTCTCTTGTAGAGTAAATGAGTATATTGTATTCGTGCAAATGTATCTAGCAGGTAAAAGAAAGCGACCCCTTAAAATATATATATTCTTGCTCAGCATCAGTCGACCGAGCCGAGTCGATCTAGTCATGTCCGTCGGTCCGTCCGTATGAACACATAGATCTCGGAGTCTATACGAGCTAAAGTAGATATGTATACTCCCTTCGAAGGTTGTCAGATCAAGTTTGGTTTACATTTATTCAAGCCAATCTTAATGAATTTTGGAATTTCGGAAGGGTGTTTGCTTATACATATATAAACTGATTTTTATGTGTCAAAATTTGTGCGAATTCTAAGGACTTTATCGATTTGCGGAGGCGGCAAGGGCGTGACAAAAACGAAAACAGCAATCACAGAAATCTGCTTATGAGTGAGAGGACAGGGCTTGCGCCTCTCTAACTCTCTTTCTCTCTCTATCTATTTCTGACATTTCTTGGCCTGCAAATAGAAACAACATTTTTAGCATCATATATGGAAGAAAGTTTTCTTTCATTTATGATTAATTTTTTTAATTTATTAATTTTTTAATTTTTTTTATTATATTATATTTTATATTTTTTATACGTGATAAAGTGGTCCGATCTTCACGATTTTACTTATAAGCAGTTTACAGCGTGAGTAAGCCTATGGTAAAAATTACATGTCGATAGCTTCAAAGCTGAAAGAGTAGTTTGCATAGAAACAGACGAACGCACATGGCTATATCGACTAGGCTTGACATGCTGATCAAGCGTATATATACTTATTGGGGCCGGAGAGCTTTCTTCTATGTGTTAAAAATATCGTAACAGAATTATAATACCCTCTGCAAGGGTATAATATTAAATTGAACTCGAACGTCTTGGCTGAGGTCGACTATATAATACCCGTACTCAGCTTGTATTTCAGTAGGCCCAAAAGTATGCAATATTAATTGTTTCCGTCAAGAACAGAGTCGAATTTTTCCGTTTTTTCTATACCCGATTATTATGAAATTGGCAGATCGACAAGCTGTTTCCATTTATACAGACCCAATTTCAATTAAATATGTCAACAAATATTTAAGATATTCGATTTTATCTGCAGGGCGGTGAAACAAAAGTCATCTGCGTGTATACCAGAGAAATCTTAATGCCTAATTTGATGATAGACGTATGGCTAGATCAATTCGGCTATTGATCTTGATAGAGAATATACCTTTATATCATGCAATATCGAATATATTAAAGCGGAACTAATGTGCAAATGATGTTTTATCGCCATGCAAAGAACTGACATCACGGACACAGTTTTGTTGAAATGATCCACTTCGAAAGATGTGAAAAGTACAACGAAACCAAAAATACTTTTCTGAAATTTCCATTTTTTTTGGCTAAATTGATTTTCTTAACTCACTGTAAACAAAAGTTAGGAAATGTTAAACTTTATTATGGCGTTGCCAGATGTTAGGCTGTTAAGGCTGTTTGCCTTGCAGAATTTGAATAACCTGTACGGTTTGAATTGAGTATGATTCGCTTCTAATTTTATATGGTCTCAGCTTCTAGCAGGTACCAAATGTCCGATAAGATGCAGTTGTATAAGAGCAATGCAATGAAATGTGATTACACATATGTTTTTGTGTGTGCGCAACTCCATAAGACAGACTGAAAGTTATATGCAAAGGCTAATGACAATACAAGAGAGATTCGACATCTTAAGCAAAACAACATAGGTTGCTTCTGACCTAATGCTAACAATTTGGAGCTTCGTACCACTTCAAATCACATACAACTATTGTGGGTCAATTCTTGACCCAACAAATAGATGCATCTATTACAACAGTATTCAACTAAAATGCAGTGAAGAATGAGCTTAATATGAAAACGTATACTCCGCATTAGAGATTAAAACATCTTTATTATATGGGAGGAGCTGCATATATTTTGGCTAACTATTAATTTATGTATATTGATGAGTACTACTTGGCCACCTGTAGCAGAGACAGGAGGATTCACAAGCTAGTTCCTCTAAATATTATTTATTTATCCACAACTGTCTGTTGAATTATTTTGCATTCCCAGTTGCCGCTCTTGGAACAAGCACGGGTATATTCATATGTACATTTTTTTGGGCTGGGACAACGTCTATAATATAAGCCTGCATTGAACCTGAAAATATTGCCAACACAATTCGCCATCATAAATATTTTATGCACTGTGCACATTTGTTGTTGTTTTAACTATGCATACATTTTGTCAATTTGGGCAGGAGACGGAGCGAACGCTGGCAGGAGTTGGAAGGTAACCACCAGACCCCAAAAGTGAGTGAGTGCCTATTAGGCTGCATATTAAAAAATATATGCAGGCAGCGGCTGGCATGAGGCTAAATAAATAACAGAGCAGCACACAAATGCTGCAAAGCAGACATAACAAAGGCTGAGGAAGAGGAGACAAACAAGTTAAAGAAAAGCTGCAAAGAAAAGAATGTTAACCCTTTTATACTCTCTTAGGAAATGGGGGGAAAGTGTGTTAGGCTTTTGCTAAGGTTGAGGATGCCTAAAAATAACAACGCTCTATTCAAACTACGAGAGTCAGGGAAGAAACAAGACGAGAGAGAAAGACATCAAGGATACTGGTTGAATTGGAGAAATTGGTAATAGATAAGATAATTGATTATTGTAATAGATGAATGAAAACACGAAAGAAAAGCTAGATTGCCGAAGCTTATATACAATTCACATTGTAAATATATATCTGATCTAGATCAAATCAAATTCACATTGTAAATATATATCTGATCTAGATCAAATCTGGTTGGCGGACGTGGGACCTCCTCAAATGGATGCAACCCGAATTTGGTTATGCTTCTAAGTGTTCATTCCGGAACAATCGGTTATATGGTAGCTATATGACATAAGCGTCCGATCTTGATGAAACTCGAACTTAACCAGCTTGCGGACAAGAAAAGCCTGTGGCAGCCCTGCAGCTTCTAAGACTTCTGAGATCCTTGTGTTGAAACAGACGGACAAACGTATGGACATATTGATGGACAGACGGACAGACAGACGGATATGCTTATATTGATTTCCCTTGTCATGCTGATCAATAATATTTATACTTTATATAGTCGGAAACGCTTTCTCCGGTGCTTTGAAAACTTACTGACTAAATAAATTTACCATTTTGTGAATGGCAAATTGAGAGGAGAAAAGGAAATTAATGAAGAAACGGTGAAATTCGGTGAAGATAGGACTGGTTAGGCTTCTAAGAAAGAGTAAGTCGTACCGCTAATCATATAAATATATAGGCGATTCATCCCATAGAAAGGTTTGTCAAAACCTTGTTCTTCACTTGAACACAGCGTATCCCGCTGTCGAATCCTCTCGACGCCAACATTTTCATGTCTTATGATTATGAATGCACGTCAGCTTATTTTATGTAAAAATTATGCAATTGGCTGCCGTTCTATGCCAGTGCGTGTGGGGCTGCGCAGCGCGGGGAATGTGAGTAAATCGGTTGAACTTAGCCAGTCAATCAAAAGTTGACGTTCTCGTCACAGTTGTCGCTGCTGCTGTAAAACCGCAAAAGGACAGAATTCAGCAACGACAGGGAGGTAACAGTGAAACTCGACAAAGGTGCAGCCACAAATACTGAGCCAATGCGAAATGCATTTTGTTTTAGCAATTTGCAAACCAAAATGTGTATTAAACCTTATGACGAATTCAAGTCGAAGATGAAAACAGACAAAGAAATGCAAACAAAATGCAACACTGTAAGTTATGTGGGCTCAATGAGTTCAAGCAGGGATATGCTCTCATTCCAGTGGCAAATGCTAAAAGTGTTGATGTGGCGATGAAGTAAGTAGAAATTCAGTCAGTGGCGTTAGAAACGACCTAGACTCCTACAGACAATGTATAGCTCATCTTACCTTCCAATGATTGCTGTTGATAGCAGTTGCTACTTTAACTTTTTGTTAGATATTTTGAAAATGTTAAGGTCGAAGTAAAAGAAAAGGTTAATGTTCGTTCGTCGGACAACATAGTTAGAGCAGAAATTCAGCGGCTGTTTAAATATTTGGATTCTAGCTTAAATAAGCTTCCCAAAAGTGGCCTAATATAATACTATTTAGTAACGATATCATATATGCATATTCTTTGCATTTCATCACAATAGTTCACATTTCTGATTGAATCAACTTGACTCAGTTTAAGCAAGTGCGTACATAAATATTTAAATAATTAAGTCACTTCGTTAATATATATTTGTGCCTTTCTGATACATGTCATTATCGATGCTCAACTGTTCTGGTTGAAGTCGCCATTGTCAAGCCCATTATACCAAACTTTCCTTATAGGGCAATGTAAAGTGCACTGATCATACTTTCAGAAAGCTACCAACAAAAATTAGCATTGCCAAAATGAAACAAGGCAAGCTTCGGGATCCGCATCCTCATCCACATCCAGAGATTCTGCAGCTGCTAAGAGATTGCCATGAGGCTTGTGTATCATGTGAATTTTTGAATGCCTTCTTTGACTTGGACTGATCCGATGATCGGTGATGGTTGCTGATCATGATCTTCGTCGGATTGCGCAGCTAACTGGGCACTATGTAATCTTTATAAAAACACTGTATTGAAATTGAAATTCATGTCTCTGTTAGCATTTCTTTGTTGTTGTTGTTGCAGTTGCAGTTGCAGTTGTTGCTCCTGCTGCTGTCGTCATTCTTGGAATGATTGGCTTAACTTTCACCGTTACAGTTGGCGTTTTGTTGACAGTGTTGTTGCCGTGATGTTGTCGTGATGATTTTCAACTTTGACTCTGGCTCTGGCACAAATCTGCCTGCCCTTGCCCACCCGACATCCAGAGCCCCGTGCATTCATTCTTCTGCCATCACAGCCAGAAGCAAATTGTTAAGTTATTTGTAAATTTCGATGTTCGTTGTCTCTTTCATTTTTTGCTTTGCCACTGCGTCTGTATATATGTAAGCAGCGCTCAGTTGACATATGTAAAAGTGTACACTTTTTGTAAATTTCGCATTCGCTTACATGTCCTTTGGCTTTTTCACTAGCAAATCCCTTTGGCAAATTGTAAATGCATCATAAAATGGCAAAATAATAAAAAAACCATGCGCACACACACAGCGTGGAGATTGTGAGTTAAATAAATTCATCATTTTTATACACTTCCAAGATGAAAAGGGGATATTAGCTAATCGAACGTTAAGTTACATGTCGTAAATATAAAGTTTGGCTTATTCTGTATTCTTGATATTTTCAAATATTAAAGACATCCAACACTTTCAGACGACATTTTGGGATATTGGAAAGAACTTTTTCATAGATGGCAGGCCCCTGTCATAAAGGAAGCACTCTCATGAAGACGCCGCCATAGCGACGGATGTATTTGAGCTTTGGGAATGAAGCCGCTAGCTTAATCAATACACTGGCACTGTGGAAAACTCGTCTAAAAAACGGTTCTTGGTGCATACTCAAATTGTATGGCAAATTCTGAACCATTCTTACATTTTAGAGGATATTATATATTTGCCATGTCCGCCTGTCTATCCGAATGTCTGTCCGTCTGTATCTATGCGAACTAGCCTCCCCTTCCGTTGGCATAATTTGATCAGATCGGGCTAATTAGCCATCCGTCTGCAAGGAAATGTAAGCTTCTGCTACGGGTACCCGAAGTTAGCCTTATAGCTATAGTTAGCCTTATAGTTAGCTATATTATGTTATTTGTTAGGAAGTTTACAACGCATAGAAGGAAGCGTTTCCGATTATATAAAGTCTATATACTTTTGATAAGCATGACAAGGGGAGTCGATCTTTCGCCTGCATGCTGGATAAGTTCCAGTTTCATGCAGTTCGGCAAACTATATCAAACATCTGCCATATAGTCGATTTTTACAGATTGAAACTATTTTTCTTTGTTTCTCTTTGTTTTTCAACCAAATTAAATCAAAATTTATTCACATCGGATAACTAGAGTGGCCGCGTATCCTTCCTTTCTTGTTTTTATACCCGGTACGCGTAGACTAAAATACTTATTGAAAATATTCGTGAAAATATGTGTAACAAGCAAACGTAAACGTTTCCGACACCATAAAGCATATGTATTCTTGATCAGCATCAACAGAGGGGGCGATTTAGCCCCGTTAGTCTGTCCGTCCCTATAAACACCTAGATCTCCGAGACTGACATGTGTAGACCCAGTTGTCATAAAGAATGTTGTCTTTTTTCAAGGTGGTCTGAATACGAGTATCTTACACGACTGCAGCGTTCTTATTTGTTATTTCATTTTTTGGGTTATTCTACTTTTTAGTGTATTTTTAAGTGTTTTCTTTCGGTTATTTATATTTTTTATTACTTTCGTTTATTATTTGCAACATATTTTCATATTCATATTCAAGCAACAAAGATTGATGAGGTCAATTAGACTTAATGTCAATATTGTCATTCGAGTGCTGCCTCTTCAGTCTTCATTTCCTCAATTGTTAGGCAAGAACCCTACAGAAAGAGTTAGGGTGCTTCTCAAGCCTACCAAAATGTTTCGTAGCTTCCACTTATATGCCACCCAGGTGGTATGTGCTGTTGCGCACATACGACAGGCGCCACAAATTTGACGGAGTCTAATTTTGAAGGACCTGTATACTTCCAAGCTGTGTTTTGGAACAGGTGCAACCACCTTCTTGAATCGAAGCCAGTCAGCTTCTTTAGTTTGCCCTTTAGCTTGAAGCTAATCGCTGTGACATGCTGCCTATAAGTGGGCTTCTTGTCAATGAGCAGGAGTGTGTGTACCCTTGCAGCATATGTCTCCGCGCTGATGGTGATACACCATCTCGTGGCCCATGCAGCCACCGCATCTGCCATTTCTTCTAGCTTGTTGACCGCCTCGTCAGAGGAATAATGCGATGACATATTTGCTGTATCATCAGCGTACGCAGTCATCATCATAAAATACGAGTCCGCATTCCACCTCTCTTTCGAGACCGAGTTGGGAATATCCGCCGTGTAGAGGCTATATAAAATGGGTAATGCCATAATGCCAGTTATTTCGAATTTGTTTTGGATTTCCTTGATCTAACATAGAGTCTGGTGGATGCCACAATTCCAGATAATAAAGTTTTAATAAACTGGTATTGTTAATCAGAAATATACTCTTTTTGAGTTCTTTCTTCAATTAATATTAAATAAATATTATTATATATAAACGGCCGCCTCTGTAAAATGGCGATTATATGTGCAAATCCTCGTCACCTGGTTTTACCAGTGAAATAATTCCTTGTGGTGATTGCCTGAATACTTCGGTCATGTGGTGATCGAAGAAAGTACTACGATAAAGTTTACATATTTACATGCTTGAAAGATCACCGGCAAAATGGTTGATTAGTGGATTGAGCAGCAGTTCATTTACAAACTATCTAAACACTATGAAATAAATGTGGGCATTGTATTGGCATCCAAAACCCCGACTTAAAATTTAATGAGAATCCGTAGGCGATTCGCAATTCCACTGAAATTTTCGAGCTTTAAATCCATGGTGATTTCAAGAGCTGTCCAAGGCAATGGAGTCATTATATTCCATTAAGTTTTACTTTCACATATTTATCAGGAGGAGAAACTGCAAAAGACACGGAAGTTGTAACAGCAACTGTCATTGCCACCGGAAGTTTTATTTTTACAAGGTAAGAAGGATTTCTCAAATTCTTTTTCAACTCTCTTTGAACTCTTGCTTTTTCATATAGAGAGCTTCTTGCAGTCGCATATGAGTAAAATTGACATTTTCAACATGTTTATGTTTTCATTTGTGCCAAAAATCCTTTCATGTGCAGATTTTATGTTTGTGCACGCGGCTTCTCTGTTTTTTATTTTTATTTTTTCTTTGTTTCGCATGAATCCCGAGGCTCCTTTGGTTCTGCTTATATGCAAATTTATTGGCATTGTTGCGCAGTCAATTGGGGAAAATGGGTCAGGTCAGGCAGCCTACAGTCGCACAGTCGTCCGAAGGCTGGATTTGAGTTGAATCATTTACGAAATTCTATTCAAATTGATTGGCCACCAACACGTTGACAGAATTGCGCTTTCTCATTTAGGATGACAGATATAAGGAGCGCACTGAATTGAGTTATTGGAGAAGGCTCAAAAGAGGCTTTATTTATGTTATTAATAAAAAAAAATAATTATGATATTTAAGCTGGTTTTCTTAATTATAATCAGATATGGGCATTTCCACAAAAAAGTCCAGCGTGACCGAAAAATTTAAAACAAGCCAAAACTTGTTCTAACCTTAATTATCAAAGAAAAACATTCAACATTTATTAAATTAAAGAGTTTTAAGCTTTTCTTAGCAGCAATGGCGAGTTCATGTTTAATTTTTTGCATTCCTAAGAGCATTTTCTCCTTACATGTAGTGTTTCCCACAGTAACGATACAGGTGCACTTGTATCACGAAATTGGTCTTAAAACAAGAATTAACTAAAAAAAACAAAGGAAAAGTAATCAATTAACGGCAAAAGTTTGATTTTCATGAAATGATATTTTTAGTTATATTTAGTTTTAGTTTTATTACTCCTGCGCTGATGATTGCAAGTGTATCAAATTTTAAATATGTATAAACAAAGGTAAGTATACCAAAGTAAATAAAGATAAACAACTAAATAAACTATTGGGTCACAAAAAAAGTATTTAGTGTTATATGAACTTTCAAAAGTATGTAACGTAACGCCATTGTACATGTATTGCTATAGTTTTACCATTCGTAATTTTTATTTCATTTTATCTAAGGGTTTAGCCATATACTTGTTTTTGTTGTCAGATGGATCATATGTCAAAATCTTCAAGATCGGAAGATCTTATGTCGCCCACATATAATCGACCGATTCGGAATGAATGTCTATGACCGCCTGTTTGTCCGTCCGTCCATCTGTTTGTATGCGAACTAATCTCTCAGTTTTGAAGCTTACGAGCTGAAAGCTTCACTTATTTTAGGTTTATTTCTGCTATAACCGACCGATTCGGAATGAACTCTTAGTACAACAAAATTGGTTTTTATACATTTGCAGAGGCTATAATCATCAGTTCATCACTCGCTCTTATAGTTTCTTTCTTTATCTTGAAATACATAAATTCACATTTATCGGGGCTCATTCATCATAATTTCCAAGAATTCTGAACTTCAAGTGTCCGAGTTGAAATTCTGTCAATCAGCATATGTAAAACAATTTGTCAGACAGACATACACATATATACACCAGTTGTTGGCAGGTGTCGTGATTGCATGTGCATCGTATTCTAAGCCCAGTGTAAAACTTTTCCAGTTCGCATTGCACAGTTGCATTTCAAAATTCAACAACATTCACTTCCGGCGCACAGTTCAGCATGGAGATAACTGTAAATGAAGTTTAAATTATCATATATGTATATATGCACGTATGTTTTGTTTTTATTATACGAATAAGAAGATTTAGCATCGCCATAACCACTTACCGCCTGAAAGGATCCATTGGAGGTCTTAGGTATAATGAAACCTTGACATTTTTTATTGGCTGTTTGTTTGATATTGGCCTTGTTATTCAAGCGAAGTTTTTGTTGAAAAATGCTCCCAAGTCCAGAGAGTGTCTCTGTTGGTGCACATTCTGGATGATTCAATTGTAGATCGTGTGAATTATTGCCGTACATTTTCATTCAAAATTCTACCCAAGATCTGCAGAGCTCTAACGCACCTGATGAACCTGTTCCACAACCTGAAGGTTGCTTGCATTTACGACGTAGTACCATATACTGATGCGTAAGCAATCGGAGTCTTCAGTTCTCTGATGCAGATGTCTCTATGCCACATATATCCCAAATTTCAACTAAAATATAAAACAAAATGTTATGCAATAGCAACACTACACTTGATCTGCGTATACTGTAAAATAACTTTAGTTTGCCTGTGAGGGTCACACAAAAGGGGAAGGGGAATATAAGTAGCATAATATAGTTATTCCTCATGAAGTGGTAATAATAATGCCATTTTGCCCATCCCGAGGATATTATAGTTTCGTCACGATATTTGTAATGCAGAGAAAGAAGCATTTCCGACCCCATAAAGTATATATCTTCTTGATCAGCAGGTAAAGCCGAGCCGATATAGCCACGTCCGTCTGTCTGCCTGACTGTTTCTATGCGAAATAGTTTCTCAGTTTTAAAGCGATCGTCTTGTAATGCCATAGGCTTTTTCTGCTGTAAGCTGCTCAATTGTGAAAAGCGGACCACTAGCCCCCATATGACCGACCGATTTGGATTGAACTCTTAGTATACACAACATTTTTGTTTCTCATCCCAATTGAACCAAATTTGTAGATGTCAGTAGTAGAACCCACCAATGTATAGCAGATGTCATACACATCGGGCAACTATATCATAAAATCGATTTTCTTGGACTAAACACATCATTTTAAAATGATACAATACAAACTTATGGCCTACTAATATTGGAACTTAAATGTTGAAATTTGACTGGTTTCAATCTGGCAGCAATCGCTTTTATTGAACCTTCTGAACAGCTCAAAAACGCTTCAAAAAGAAATTCAATCTAGTAGACGATGATTTTTCCCCTATCTTCGTGCTAAGCTTCACAAATAGTCCTATAAATTTTTGACAGGCTGCTTCATTATATTCTAATCCTTCTGCAACTGTATGTGGCTGCAATTCCACATATAAAACATATTAAAAATGTATATAGAAATAGGCTAAGTGATATGCACCTTTAAGACTTACTACGGACTTCCATAATTACAGAAAAAGTAGATTAGGGAAAATTAATAAATGAATGCCAAGAAATTACTCAATTTTCAGTGTCACTTTATCATATAGCTACCATATAACCGACCCATTCAGAATGAACTCTTGGTAAACAGCCTTTTTTTTGTTTTTATCCGAATTAAACTAAATTTAATATCCTCTACCTCTGCTGATTGAATTTCATCTACAACGGGCTACTAAGTTTTTCTTCCTTATTATAGTGCTCATCTGCAAGGGTATGCAAGCTTCGGTTACCCGAAGTTAGCCTTCCTCCCTTGTTATAAAATAGCATCGTCTATAGAGTCATTTGGGAATTAACCTTTAAACTCTCCAACCTAGTATATTTCTGACAGTTTGGTTCTAATGTTAAATGACATAGCCTGTTTTTAGCTCAATCGAATGAGCTGAGAGTCTAACCCCTTTAATACATTCTTCTTGTTCAAAGAACAAACTTTTTTAGAGCCTTTTTTCATGCTTGTGAACAAATGAAATAAATTGGAAATCTATTCATAAAATTTGCACATGGGAATATATAGAACATCACTTTCATAGACAGAAAATGTTGTAGTTCATCTTCGTGCATACGGGCATCCGGCTGAAACTATTCTGTGAATGTGTTGCAAGCTCATAGCTCAATGTTTCACTTCCTTATGGCCTATCAGTTTGTGCCTTCATTTAAGCACTTAAGGCAATTACCACGGCCATATTTGGCAATCAGCAGCAAAATGAACTCAAACTTAATTTCGTTTATCTTATCCCTTGCCAGGGCCACCCTAAGGGTCACACAGTCATGCATGCATATCGCACATACTCGTATATAGTATTGCATATTGTGCTTAACAGAAGTCGCCCGAGGCTTGAAACAGCTGCTGCGCTGCACTGTTGTTGATAAAAACTTTCAACGGAATGGAAAGGAGCTGGCACATGAGCCACGCTGAGAGAGTTTCAGCCTTGGTCTTTATAGTCTGGGGCTCTGCGTCTCCATTTGGTGCCCCACAAGCTGGCAAGCAATTTTCTCCTTTATTTTTGGACGGCTGTTTGTGTTTGTATACATACGTATATGTATACGTATAGTTAAACTTGCGTTATATGTAAAAATGTTATCGCATTTCCTCGACGCTTGTCGGAAAATATTCGACATATACTACAAGCCTTGGCCCATTGCCAGACACTCGGCCTGCGCTTGACCCCTCGTAATTGGAGCAACTGTGTAATTGTTTTGCTGTTGCATTTTCGCACTCTTCTTCAATAATATTCCCATTTGTTGCTATTGTTGTTAGTTCTGCAATGTTTTCTTTGTACACTGAAGAGGTATAAATATTTGAGTATAAGTTTTATTTCAAAATGAACGGGAAATATCCATTTCTTGAAAGTGATTGTCCAACTTAGAATTGAAGTCTGATACTGGCTTGAAATTAATTGAACAGATTAAGAAGGATATCCATCCAGATTTCGTATGCGATTACCTCTTCACGTTTTAAAGGAAACATTTTTGGTGTTTGGTTTTCAACATTGCATATCATTGGGCATTGTTTATTACACTTTTTCTACTAATTGTCCTACTAAATTAACAAGAGGCTTTTCTCTGGCAGCTGTACCTGAGTTGCACTGACTCTTTTCAGGGCCCTTAGAAAGGCAATTCATGTTTTCAGAAATGAAAGTCCTCTTTTAATCAAAGGCTAATTAACTTGGAATAATTATCAGAAGAATATTTCTGGATTTCAGAGTGAAATTATAATTTTCTGTACCATACACTAAATGTTATATTGCACTTCGTAAAAGGAAGCTATTCCGACCTCATGAAATATATTTTCTGATCACTAAGACGCGGGGGGAAATGGTCAATATAGCCATGACCATATGTATGTTTTACACTCAAAATATCAAAGATAAATAGTGAAAGATTAACTATGAGTATATTAAGTATATGCCTGCCACAACACCGATTGTTTCTGGATGAATCTCTACCATGGAAGAGTCTAAGTTATATACACATATCTGCTAGATATAGCAGATCAACAAGGGGAGTGCAGTGCCAGTCTGTGCTTCTGTGTCAAAAGTGTTAATGGAAAAAGAGATGAGATTGTCTTTTCTCAAGTCAATAGATAGCTTTTCTCTTTTTCTCGTTCTCTCCTCTTCTTTCTTTTCTTCTCTCACTATTTTTTCTGTCTTCAACGTGAGTTCTCTTTGTCTTCTCTCTGCGTTCTTTGTTGTTCTCTGCTGTCTCAATAAAGGAAGCTGGAAATGCCATCAACGTGCTCGTAATAGCGCATTCTTCTTTCTAGCAGCCCCTTGCCCTGCTGTTTGCTCCAATACACATTTGAGGCATTCCTTGCCTTTGTTCTTGTCATTTGTCGATTGTCGACCTAGGTCTGATCCTCTGAGGGGCATTATTTTGATGAAAAGGTTTCATATATGATGTCATACGTACATCCAAACAAACAATAAGCAATTGCTGCCCGCATTATCGACACCATTTTCATATTTTCATATCTTCAGAGCCAGCGCATTGCACTGATTGTCATTTGGTCTTTGTCCCCATTGGCGGATCCGGAAGTCTCCTGCTCCCCAACTAACTTTGCACCTGCCGCCGCATGAATTTAATAACTCAATTTTATGGCTACAGGTTTTCTTTTCTGAATGTTGCTTGCAGCCATTTATTTAAGCATCTAAAGAGATAAGCATGCCAAAATTCCTTTTCACCGATTTTCGTTATGATTAATGCGATGAGAGTTTTTGCTTATCTTGTACCCAAAAAAAAAAAACCTCTTGCCAAAATAGTTCATAATTCATATTCTGGCTGACTTGGCCTGGCTGGCATCTTCAACTTAGTCACAGGCATAAAAACGTCCATAAATGTGCATAAAAAGTTTTATTACCATTTCACAAGTCGGCTGCTTGGCCAAGCCATCCCCTCCAGTCTCCATTCCTCCTATGCTGAAAACCCAAGCCCATCCTGTTTCTTTTCGGCATAGCCATTCGTATTTTCATTCCCTCTCATTTGCTTATTAAACGTTCCTCCAGAGCGTCGTAAATCTAAAAGATAGATTTATGTTGCACATGTGTGCGTTTGCTGTCTAAATACACGTGTGTAAGTGTGTGCGTGCATTTGTTTGTTTTCTACTTGTCTGCTTTAAGATTCAATTTCCTTTACGACTTTCGTTACCTTCCCCAGCAGTTGGCACTTGTAATGTGCAACAAAGCCATTGAGATCTTACCTTTGTCGTTTAAAGTCCTTCATTGGGGCTGTCTCTGTATTCCATTAGAAATGATATGTGCAATCTTATAAACTTAAGAAATAACCTACACAACATTTCGAGTGAACGGCTGCCAGGCTTTTGCGCCATATTTTTAAAATTGTTTACGCTCATGTTGCAGTGGTGGCTTTAAAACTAGATTTAGGGCAGGATAAAGTCACCAAAACAGCGGTGTGACTTGGGAAAGTTGAATTTGAGCTTTCAAATATGGATATTCCACAAATAGTTCCAGTTATGAAGATGAGTTTGTTATAAAAAAGTGGGCATCCACTGTTTGATGATCCATGTTGATAATGCGTATAGCGCTTGAAGCTCTAAGTAAGCTTCACTAGATGCCAAAACTCTTAGGGGCATTTACATCATATATTTTCCATAGAAAAGATCGAACAAATTCAACATTTATTTGCCATACAAGGTCGTTGCTATAACCTGCCTCTTTCGTTTTTTTAAGTGCAGGTTTCGACATATAGCTAATCGAATTTCAGGCAAAAGTTCAACCACCAACATCAACCAATTTCATTGCCTCTTGGCCCAAAGGTGCAGTTTCAAGTCTCGAACATCAACAGGAATTGCCCAGAACAAAATGTACACAAGCCCATGCAAAGTCATTGTCATAATTCATTCAAACGACATACAGCACTCAAAGATCGATGACAACGACTACAACAACAACGACAACCACCGTACAACAACAATTGAAGCCGCCTTGCTCAAAACTATCCACTAGGCACCATCAGCATCAACATCAGCAGCAGCAACAATGCTCTAACTTGCAGTTGGCAAATCTGCAATCAGGGATCACTCAGGCAGCATCGAATCGCCTTTTGTCAATCTCTCGGCAGTTTGACCATAAATTTTGTGTACATCTGTGAATCGCCCAAAGTCTCAAGTGGCGAATGAGCGATATATCGCAAGATTGAAAATTCATGCACGAATCTAATCCCAGCGTTGGAGGAGCTTGCGATAGCGTGCCGAGGAACAATAATAATAATATTTATTTTGTTTCGTATAATTGATATATGATAAATTAAACAGTACATTGTAAAGCCATGGAGTCTTCTAAACGGCATACATATCATGTAAATTTTTATTCTGAAATAATCGGTTCTATAACAGCTCTATGATAGAAGAAGCATCTGGTAAAACAGCTCTCTAGTTTTTAAGGCTGAGATCTTGAGGTTAATACACACAGACAGTCGGACGGACAAAGCCCGGTCGAACTAGATTTCCTTTGCTGTTTGATTGTTTAGGAGTGTAAAAGATACCTGTAGTTAACTTGTTTTCTCTAACCTCATCAAGGACTCCACCGTATTGATAAATTGGCTGCACAATGTATGAAATCTTTCATAGTTCAAATTTACTCAGATTTAGCAACTATTTTCTTCTGAATCTTCTTCCGCTCTAGCTTGGCCTGAGTGATGGCTGTTATTCTTTTACCGTTCTTCTGCGCATATTTTGCTGTGCCATAATAGCGATGATGATCACCCTCTTTATCCTTTTTTGGCTCTATCCCGGCCTTCTAGTTTCTAGTACTTTCTAATATTGTTAAGTATGGAAAAGTATGGAAAACTTTTTGATGTTTCTTCCAAATCAAACCAAATTCAAACCAACATTATATAGGTTTTGGATCCCTCCCACGTCTGCTGACAAAATTCGAACCGGATCGAACCACTATACCTTATGGCCGACATATCCAGAATAAAGATTTAGTTTAGAAAACTTTTTGTTTCATATGATCATATGATCACGGGCCATTACTCCAAATAAGCGAGCCTTTTTATTTTATTCAAAATCTAAGAAAAAACTTATTCGATCACATTCAGGATAAATAAATATTCTTAAACAAATTTCAAATTTTGACCCCATTCAAAAAATTATCTTCTCTCCATATAGGAAAGGGTATACGATGTGTGAGAGTCGTTAATGTTTTTTGGTTGTATAAATATTTATATTAATCTGCTTTCAATTTTTCCACGAGATTCATT
The DNA here is from genome assembly GCA_037043425.1 of Hirtodrosophila duncani. NCBI lineage: Eukaryota > Metazoa > Arthropoda > Insecta > Diptera > Drosophilidae > Hirtodrosophila > Hirtodrosophila duncani. The sequence goes on along the minus strand of JBAMBM010000437.1, from coordinate 294,708 downwards.
TGATTCACAATGGTCACCACGGAGAAGGCTAGTTTAGCCACCTTTAAGAATAAGTTTTTAGCACAAACGATACTGAAAGCCTTACAAATTGACAGCCTCACCTGTATATTAGTTGCTATACCGATGGGAAAAATGCCCGCAGCACTGAAACCAATTGGTTTCTGGACCATATGCTGGAAATAGAGCAGGGCCTTCTTATATTGCCGACTCGCGCCGATCCAATTTGAATGGAATATTGTATGATTAAGTTCATTGCAATCGTTCTCAATCAAATCACACGTATAGCAAAATGGGAAAGTCTGAATGATAAGGCTGAAGATATAAAACAAGGTTGCCAGACCACTCCACATATCCGAGAAGAAGAACAAATTGATCATGGTAATGCCCAGGGTGAGGCCAACGAGGAGAAATTGGGTGAATATGGTGCTCGATATAACAGGTCTCATTGTGTTACGATATCTGCAAGGAAGAGAGTTTCAAAATAATGGATTGCTCATTCTTATAAGTCTTGTAATCTGACTCTATTATTAGCTTATGATCCTCAATGCAGTGGACTAGATCATTTAAATCCTGCTCCTCGTTCTGTATGGGATCTGTGCGTAGTCGCTGTATGCGTTTTATGAGTAGCCTGATGTGCACTCGAAGACTGAAGCCATATATTAGCGGATAGACATCGACCATTTGTTCAACAAACACCCCATCTGTTATGATCAGGAGCTCAATGACCGATGCATTCCAGAGCTTCTCAGGGCTCTCGTGCCAGTCAATAAATGGATTGTAGAGACGCCAGGGAGTTGTACTCCCGCCGAGCACAGCGCTAAAGAAGGTCAAAACTACATAGGACAAGTAGAGTGACAGATATGTCAGGTAGACAAGATTGCAGCGGGCTGCGCAAGTATGTACACGGATGCCTTCCTCTTGCCTCAGACAGCGTTTGTCCATTTGGTCGAGAAGCTCTTGAGCTTCGCGAAAGCGCCACACATTCAGGAGCACAATGAACCCTTTGATAGAGATGCCCGGACTGTTGAGGGCGCCTTGCAGAGAAGTAAGGAATCCGCCGACTGTAAAGCTCTTAATCTCAAAGACATAGGTCGAACTATATCCGATTGGAATATAAACAAGGGCAACCATTACTTGCACCGCAGTCCATGCCCGATACAGCCAATATAAACTGTTACTCTTTGGTGGAGGCAGCCACCCCATGAGCCGCAGACCACGAGTCAAATACTTGTAGCAATCGCGAGATTCCAGAAGATTACCACCACTTGGTTTTCTCACAGATTGGAACAGCATATTTCTTGCACTATTCCTAATAAAAGCGCCTGCTAGCTGAAACGATTTGGAGAGACAACTGTAAGGAACCACTTGAGTGTCTGTTGATTATATAGGATTCTTGTTGTACTTACATCGTGCATAAATGACACATTATCCTTTGCAAAGGCTGCTATTAAGTTTAAATGTCTTATTTAAGCAGGTAATTGATGTCTACTTAGACGAATTTCGTTTCTAACCAAACGAAATTTATACAATTTATACAAATCAATACAATAATTATAGTTATTGTCGCATGCTTTTGTTTATTTGTTGACGATTATAGGTTACGAGCTCTCATATGGTGGAAGGCTTCACTTGTCTACACCAAGAGAACTACTTTGTATTCGTATTTGTAATAATATGTAATCTTTCAAATGCTAGGTTCGACGTTTGATACTATTACTTGAGGGCTTTTGATATTTTTAACTTTTTAATCAATTAACATTTCATTCATATAGGAACATAATATTTCTTAAAATTTAAAATAACTCATTTGAGAAAATCTTCTTTACAGTTTTCAATTTACTTTACGCCATGACTAAAAATATTTGCAAATTCTTGTTGAGCCTTTGAACCCAGCCGGAAATGTCGGTTCGATTCAGGTTTGGCTACACCTGGTTCGGTTAATAGTTTGGTTCATAGCGGAAAAAGGAAATTTATAATTGAAACACTTTCCCTAGATATTGTAAACAGTTATTTATCACACTCACTGCTGTCTGTCCATCAGATCATAATTTTGGGGTTTCCCACTCATTTTTGGTGAGGCAATACTTTTTCAGCTGATCTATTAATTTGCTAATTTCAGTCCTAAGCAATCAACATATATTCACAGTTTGCTACACAAACAGATAAACAATCAAATCTTCAGAAGCTATTCCGGATTCATTTCTGTTTGGTTTTAATTCAGGACTTTAACATATATAATTTGTCTGGAAGAGTTTGCAGCAGCGTATTGGATCTATTTTTGTTCTCGCACAAGCAGGTGCTCTATCGTCAGTGAGCGGGCTGTTGCATCCCGTTTCTGTTTCTTCTCACAATATCGCAAGCTCCTCCGACGTTGGGATTGCTTTAAATTCTTCAAATATTTCAAATACTAAATTTATTCACACACTAGAGCATCTTTAATGAAAATAACAAGCCAACAGTTTAAAATGTGTTAAATAGCATACTCTTTTCCTTATCCCACTAAGTGTGTATACTGAAGCAGATTCTGCATAAAATTTAAACTCAACCAGCGACCATATATAAGAAGCTCCTCGTTCAGCTCTATAGCTCTTAAGACTATTGACAACCCAGGGACATAGCTATATCGACTCCCCTTGCTATGCCAATTAGGAATACATCCATCCTTGTGTTGCAAATTTCACGACAAATTAATATACACTCACATTTTTTGTGAATGGGATAATTATATTCCCTTTTCTTAAAATGACTTTAGATTCGGATTATTGTAAAACTTTTTGAATGTCAAATAAAATCAGAATCTTTTCAATTTCATTTATTTTTACACAAAACAAACATATGTACATAGTTATAGTTTTTCGCTTGGCACAACGCGGCGTATGAGCGATGCGTATATAACGATCCATTGCATTTGCATCAGCAATGCATTTGGGCCGTTAGTTTTGCTGAATTCAGCATTTGTCTTGGCATATGTCTGCATGCAAATGTCTGTACATACATATATGTATATATACGAGTATACTCGATTATGTATGACCCGCTGCCGTTTGACTGATGTGAACTGGGGCGTTGCCAGATGGCTGCAAATTTATGCATTTTTCAATGCCATTACTCAGCTGTTGCTCCCGCAGCGCTTTGGAGTTGGAGTTGCCGATTGTCGCGTCGTGTTTGGTGCGATAATTCTTGAACTAAATGCTACCAAATTAGTTTGAAATTATCTTGTGAAATAAATCACCAATCATTTGCTGCTCCCCCCTCGGCAGTTGTTCTTGTGACTTGGCCGCAACTGTGACCGCCTTTTTATTGCCTTTTATGAGCTGCAATTATTTATTATTTGCAGCATAATTTGCTTCCGAACTACGAGCGTTTTTTGTTTTGGTTGATCTCCGCCGAAGGGGATTTCGATTTTGAATCCGCTTTACGGGTAAATTTTGTTCAAAATATGGACTTGCAGTCGGCAATTTGTTGTCGCAACATGCTACATATCCATAAATATGCATGGGCTTGGGCTGCCAAGTGGTAATTGCTCTTAAAATCGTGTCTAATTACACTTGGAGTGCTGCGGATCAAGAATTGACTATACAGTCGTAACGGAAAGTAGATGACTGCATGGCAAGGTCTGTGAAGTATTAAAAAACTCAGAAACTGTGAACTAATAATACAGGCAGTATAATTATTTCAACGCTCAATAGTTTTAGAGTAATAATTTCATGGCGAATTTCATGCAGAATATATTCGGTTAGGACTTTCCCGAGTAAATTTGCTGGCTGATGGGTGCCGATACCAAACTATCGTCAGAGTATTTCATTAAAGTATTTGGGAAGGCTTAATCGAACTTCTAAAATGTTTCACCCATTAAAAAACAAGTAAGAACGCTGCTATATGATATGGCAGACCCGTAAGGATGAAATTTGGTCAGATGATCTAAGATATATCCCAAATTTGGTTCAATTCCAATGAAAACGATTATCAACCCTTTCAGAACAAACTTGGTACTGAAAACTTTCTAATTTATATTCAATTTTTGGAATCTTCCACCTTAGTCATTGCTGGCTTCGTTGCCACTTCAAAACTAGAAACCTTTGTCAATTGTAACGAGTTAAAGCAGTCATCGCTCTTACTCACTTTCAGTGTACCCAATTGGTACAGCCAAGTACTATTTTGTATTGAATTAAAGGCTTACTTTCTATGCATAAGTTGATTGATAAATATTTAATTAATTGAATTACGGAAATAGTATTTTCTGTCATGAAGCGAATCAATACTACCTATTATCGTTCTGAAAACAGTAACGCCTACATTTAAGGAGGGCCTTATGCCGCTTTGCATTTATATATTCAAATTTGAAAATTGTCTAATTTTATGTCTTTACAAAAGGTTTTTGATAGATGGCTGTGGGCTTTCATCATTTATTTAATTGACTTTTTGCAAGCACTGTGCGCGCAGTACGCTTTTGTTATTGCAGTTTTTGCAACTAGAACGCAGCTCTCGTACCATGAGATTAATACCAATAGTGCATCGAACTGTTCCGACAGCGATCGACGAGCAAATTCAATAAGTTCGCATACTTTTTTACTTGCTTCCGGGCTTTTTTTTGTTTTCCTTCTGTCTAATACATGTGCTCTAGGTTTCGGTTGTTGTTTCTTTTTGCAACCAACTGTGGCTGGCATTTTTATTGTTTGCCTTGTTGTGGTAGCTCTTGATAGCCTTGTGATTTGGTCGGGAGAGCAAGATTTGCGCCCCTTTGTCGGCCATGATAAATACACAAACAATTTTCAGGTTTTTCGTACATTCTACGGCTGCGACTTGCCAGCCTGGTGGCCGCAGGACAAAATGCCAACCTCAGAAACATTGTAGGTCGCCAGACGCAGTGGTTCGTGTTGTTGTTCTTGTTGCTGTTGTTTTTGTTGCTGCTGTTGTTGAGTCAACAATTTAAGTTGGCGTTGCTGCCGCTGATGTTGCTATTGCTGTTTATTGGCACTCAGTAAAGAGGCGCATCTTGCAGAAAATATTTTATGTTAGAAGACAAACAACTATGACAGCAAACAGATAAAGGGCTTCGGACCCGAGGACCCCAACTCTGGTACAGTGGAACAGGCGACAATTCATCAAACAGCAAGACAGAAAGAAGGCAAGAAATGAGCAACGGGGGTCGCCTGCTGTTGACACTGACATACAGGTTGCTGTTGCTGCAACGGGCGAGGGCGCGGGCTGGGCAGAGACACGGATGGAGGTAGAAGCGGAGGCAGTGACTCGTCTCCAACTAAGTGATGACCGCGACAATGGAGTTGGCGAAAATGAAAGCTCCCAGACAGAGAGACAGATTGTGTGTGTGTGATCAAAACTTCCTAGAAATTAATTAAAGTCTTAGTTTGAGTTGGAGTTTTCCATTTGCAGTCTTCTATACACTCAGAGAAAATTCACAATACGAATTTGGCAATTGACCGTAGACAGATAGGCAACTTTGAGAACATAAGGTCCAAAATGGTGACAGACTTTTGTTATCCCCAGCAACAGCTCTCTTTTTATTGCATATTGCAGCTCCATGGGGTTCGTGGTCACGTTGGAATGAATGAGAATGGAGGGAATGATGAAAAGGCAAGTGCGCATCTATACTATAGAGTCCGCCAAGCCTTAGTGCTTACCGACTTTTATTGACAATTTAGTTTAGAGAGTTTTCGTACCTTACGAATCACCATGCAGTTAGAAACACATCCAGCTCTAAGAAATATAAACGAGTCCAACGAGTAGGTTACCGTTTCAACAGCACAATGAGACCCTAAAGTGATACTACAACAAGTCCAAAATTTCGGGTAAAGAACAGTTTTAATTTTTAAAGTAATTTTTAATTTCGCCAATTGAAGCCCTTTTTCTCTGAGTGTGCTCCCGCCAAAGCCGCGCCGCCTAACGAAGCTAGCAAAAGTTGCGGCTGCTCAATAATTATCGACGCTTATCAAAGACACCGTTACAGATGCGCACACACACATGGTTCTGGCCACCAAGTATGGTCACCATGGCATCGCCGTCTCTATCTGGAATGCGGCTGACTCTGGCTGCTGTCGGGCTGGAGCTGGGATCCGCAGCCGGAGCCGGAGCCGAAGCTAAAGCTGAAGCTGAAGCTGCACAGGCAGGAGGCGGCTGCTGTTGCTTTTTAGCCTTTGTTCATTCTGCTGCGGCGCAATTAATATTCAACGCCGTTGGCTGATCATAATTTACGTGCTGAGTTTACGATGCGACTGCAACTGGCAAATGTCTAGGCGCTGGAGGGGCGTAACCGCCGACCGCTAGCAAGGGGCGTTTTTACATGGCCAACAATAGCAAAGGCAGCAGGAGGAGCTGAAGCGCAAAACTAGTTCGCTGGGCATGCTGAAAGTTTGCCCAGGCCCCGCCACCTAGACCCGCCGCCCAAAAGGGCATTCTATGCACGAGTATTTACATTTGACCATAGCGAGAAGATACCAGTACTCCACTCAACATCCCTGCCATGCGACGCTTTTACACGTGTTCCCTGGCACATGCGCTACACATCAAACATCATCGCTGGAGGCTAGTTTCGGCATGCTGTGGAATTAATTTTTGTTTGGCTATCTCGTTGTTTGCACAACTATTTCACATTTGCAACAATTCGCCCTCGCCGTCGTGTCGTTTTTGGCTGGCCCTCGGGGCCCAGTTGGCCCCAGCTGGAGAACCACAACCGGAGCTAAAAATGGTTAATTTTTGTTGGCAATTCTCTGAATTCAATTTGGTAATTGGCTAGCTGTGTTTCCTTATGGCGTGCATTTGACATTTGCACAGCAGCTAATTGAGGGTTGACAATTTACATGCGGATATAATTGTAACATTTTAGCCAACATCCATTACATGCTCGTAATTGTAATATGCTGTGAAGAGCACTGTGGGCCATTAAAATACTGCGGGGGCTGCAAGAGGAATGCCAATCAATCGATGCATGAATTATAGTATAATAATGCCCGTGTTGTCAGCATAGCAATATTGTTTTAGAAACATTTCAACTTCACTTCAGATTTTGCGGAATCGACAATGTTAATATCGCTTTTTGTTTCCAGTGGTCACATTCTGTTTTTATACTCGTCTCTATTTGTAGTAAACGAGTGTAATGTTTTTATATATGATACACTCGAACACTTTTTCATTTTAGAGAAGCAAATTTGGTATGTAGACTCCCCTAGTGTGCAGATCAAGTTTGTTTTAAAATTTTGCCACGCCCTCACAAATCGCAAAAAAAGATATCTCCTACCATTTTCCAGATATCAGTGTGTAATTAAAATCACATAAGATTAACAATTTTCTATCAGCATACCAAATTTTGTTAAAATTGATTAAAGAACACCTTCAGAATTGGCATCAATATTTGCTGTATTTGTCTCCCTCCCACTAATGCCTATGCTGCTGTTGACTGAACTACTTAATTCGATTTTGCTTGCGTTGTTGTTGTGTAGGATATCAACAGTTTATTGATACATCCGTATAAACAATCCATGTCAATGCATGCGCGAATATGTATGTGTATGTGTGGGTAGTGTCAAGCAACTACTGCGGCAAAAAATGGATTTCTACTAGCTAAGCGAAATGGTCATAGTGCGAGCGGCAAAGGAGGGGGTGGAGTGAGGGAATACTAAAGAACACAAAAGGCTAGCCTTTTCCCTCTTTTATTCACTCAGAGCATGCAAACTCAATATTAGACTCGCAGAAGCGTGGAGATGTCTGTTTGTCCAATATGCAATAGATGCTGAGTACGAGTGTCTTATAGTCGGAATTTTAACTTGTTTCAGTTTATTTTAATCTGTTATTGTTATGTAATTAGAAAAGATAAAAAAAAACTCCGTCACTGTCCTTGTATTATATATCATACGGTTCATAACTTAACTAAAATAATCTGGAAAAAGCATATTACTTCTGGACTAGTAAAAGTAGCAAATAAGTGCTGACATTAATGGATTAAAATATTCACCAAATTTGAGCCCTGTTAAACAAATGTTGTTTATCCAAGTACAATGAAACAACAACTTCTTCGATGGATAACAGATGCTGTGGAAAATAATTGTTTCGAAATTCAAATGGCACGTGTTTTTATATTTTCATAAAGAAGTCTACATCGCTCTCTTTCATTTTGGGCTTTAAAATAAGGAGACCAAATGAAAATAGTAAAAGTATATCAACAAACAATGCATAGACTGAAAAAACAATGCATACTGAAATTAACATTTCAAACAGTGTGCCTGCTATGTGACTGATATTTGAATTCAAACTGATAAACTTTAATGAAATGATCTGTGATCGTTATCAACTTTACACCAATTTTACCCATATACAATTTAAGTTTTCAAAAAAAAAATAGTGGTTTAGTTCTCATTTATGCCACTAAATCTAACTCGTGTGCAATTTTCAAAAGGGGAATCTCAAAGGATTGGATTCTGCGTGGTTACCGAATCATTCAGTTAATACAAATAAAGTAGGAATCTATCTGCGATTCAACTCTGTGGCACTGTCTGTCGGTGAGTCAAAACCTCAACCAATCAATCACAACAGCTAAAATATAGAGGGCCGTTGCAATGTTATGAAAATACATTCTGAATAACAGCCCCTCAAGAAACCCTTGAACAGATTACACACTGCTGATATTCCTATTAAATCAATATTCTGCCTGTTGCTTGTTTTCAATGTGATAGTTATGTATAAATATTTCTAGAGCATATTCAATTTGCCATACATCCTCTCATAAAATTCCCAAACCTGAACAAATGTACAGCTCAATATAAACTTCCCTCTACGAAGTGTGCAAAAATCCAATCGAAAAGTATCTACGTCATCTGGTCGTTTTCGTTGTGGGCCACCCATTGTCAGAGACAGCGACTCTGACTTTGGTGGCCCATTTATGAGCAGGACCGAAATAAGGTTAAGAGTGACACCCAAGAGACCTAAATATGCAGAAGCCCATTTGCATTTCAGCAACGACTAACGACTTCAATGCATGCGGACTCCGAATCCGATGCGGATGATGGTGTGATGGCTGTTGGGCCGGCCATTCACTAAGAGCTGGGCGAGGCTGTGTAGCTGCGGTTGTTGCGCAGGCGCAGGCACTCATTCAGTCAGTCAGTTAGTCAGTCAGTCAGTTAGCCATGCGGTCACATGGCAGTTGTATTTCACATGGATTTATGCAGCCATTCGCACCGCTTTGCCATTTCATTTGACTGCGACTGCGGCTGCTGCAGCTGCGGTTATCAAAAAACCATCATTGGGGACTGGGATTCGGGGAGCCCCATGGCACCAACACCAGCATCGCAGCCGAGTCATTAAAATATATGACACCCACAAAACCACGATGAATCTCAAAATTCACTTAAAGAAATTGTTAAGGTGGAGGGGAATACTGGTTCAGATTCAAACCTAATCATCTATAAGGAAAATGGATTATTTTAAATTTAGTAAGCAGGGTAGTGGTAGAACTGCTATGGTGTCCAATATCGAAAGAATACGAAACATTTGGAAGCTGCCTCTAAAGCAAGCGTTCTCATTCAATATGGGAACTGGTTATAGAGCCAAAAAGTTTGCATTTAATGCCCAGTTAAAATTATTAAAAACAAAACAATTTTTTCAAGTGTATATATTCATCTGTTTCTCTCTCTCTCTCTGACTGTGTCTCCGTGTCACTCTTTCTTTCATATTCCCTTCTAATTAGATACGAGCACCTTCTCTTTCTGACTGCGATCGTCTCTGTGCCTGTACTTGTGTCGCTGTGGCTGTGGCCCGTTCCTCTACGTGTGTGGTCCAATTAATTTTTGGGATAGAGCAATCAACAAGTTTCTTTTTCGGTGTTCCAAGTTCCAAGTGGTTGTGGTTGCCATTGCTGTTGCTGTTCTTGTTGTTGTTGTTGTCTTTATGGCCGTTGTTCAACATGTTGCAGGTCAATTTGTTGTCCTCTTACCAATAGCATTTGTTGTGACTTCACGTAGGCCATGTGTGTGGTCTGGTTTGCTTAGAAGAAGTGTTGCTTTCGGTTAAACAATTCGTAACTCTTGCTGTCATAATCGTTAATGAGCCTGCTGTCCTCGACATCAGAGTCGCCTTTAATCAGTTAGCCCTTGCCAATGGCAATGCATACTTAGTTGTAGCAGAAGATTTCCAACGCGAGTCGACTCAGTGCTAGGGATGACACCGATATCGATAATTAAACAACGTTAAAATATATTTGTATGATTGCAGAACATAAGGATCATCTGATGTCGTTGATAAATATACGAATATATATTAATTTTATATGGATTTCGATACAGATCAAAGCATAAAAGACAATGAGATGTATTTTTCTCATATTTTCGTTATTTGGAATGTATCCCAATAGGGCATTAAGCGAATTTTATGATTATTCTTGATGTATGAGGCCTATCCCAAAATATTCCCTTGGAATATGAGAAGATGTTAGATCTTAATTTGATTTCAACTCCGTTATTTCAAACGTTTCAAACTTTTATATCAGTGAGAGAATTTAAAATCAAATTCAAATCCACATTCATTCCTCTGTGTTGTTCATCCCGAAATAAAGTTATTCTTATGATATACAATTTTATAATACTTTCGAATCAATATCGATAGTTTCCCTTCGATAAACACCCCCTGCAGCTGCAGTTGGCAATGCGAGTAGCATCACATTGCTGCGCGTTTTGGTTTTTGGCACGTTCGCATTCTAGTCTTAATTAATTTGATGGCAAAGTGCATGGCATGGCATGGCTTGGTCTTGGTCATGGGTTACGGTGTTCTGGTACCTCCACCAACGCCTTCTCTCCCTCGTCCTCCTCCTGCTGCTGACGCTGCTGCTGCTGCTGCTGGTGGTGAATAGGAACGTGTTGTCTGAGCAATGTTTGCCTTTGCTTGCTGTGCTGTGCATTGTTAACCCAAATTTGACGCGCCAGCTTCAGCTAATTAGCAAAGTGTGCCTGTGTTTGGCAAGTCTTGATTTGGGTCTGTGCCTATGGCTTCTTTGCGGCTTGTGGTGGTGGGTTGAGATGTTGGCTTGCCTCGCAAACCTATGTATAAGGCAATTTACTGCTGCAGCTGTAAATGCAAATTGGCTAAGATGACTGCCAACGACAACCAACTACGTGCCTTTTGTCTGTCTAACCGCTTTGTTGTCACAGGAACTGGCATTTGCAGTTGTAAGCTGCTAGCTGGGTTGCTCTGATTAAGTTGTTGACCACATTTGGAGACTCTTATTTAATTGCGGTTTAAATAGCGAACTATGTGTCTAAGCTTTGATATTATTCGGTTTGATGCTCTAAATTTGAAAATACGTATGCCTAAAAATGTATCAAATCGAGGAAAAACTGAAGTGAATCAACTTAAATGAATGTGTGAGCGCATGTATTTATAGCTGCATTTGGACATCGTTTCGAGAGGACACAAATGTGGAAATGTCGTTGGTTTCAAAACTCGAATCACTTAGTAGGCTTTTTTGATGAACCCTCAAAACATCCCAAAAAATAGCAATTCAAGAGCTTACACAAAAAGGCAGCTGAGTGTCACTGAAACCAGATTCAACAGCAATGAACACAAATAAATCAGTGCATTTTACCTTTTCAGTAAGGCGGACTGCCCACCAGTTGCATCTCTGCTATAAAATCTAACTTGTGTGAATATTTCAGCCACTTAGTTATTGCTAGTTTGCCTGTTCGTTGTGCCTCAATGAGTAAGTTAGCCTGCCAGGATATAGAGCATCAAGATGAAAAGCTCCAAGCTGAGAAACGTGCTCCGAAACGTGCTCTCCTGGTTATATTTTTGTTTTTTGAACATATTTAACTTCTGCCAGCGACATTTGTGGGACTTTTAAAATGCAGTGCAAAGGCACTGGGCGAAAGAAATTACCAAAAATGGTGCTGCCTAATTTTCCATGAGTTCATAAATCAATGTCAGCCGCAGCGAGAGGGAGAGTGAGACAGGGAGGAGAGGGCATTGATTGCCTTTATTTTCGGGCATAAAGCACAGTAAATCTTTATAGTGGACAGTTGCAGTTCGCGTCGAAGCCTTTGAGTCTACGTGTTGAGCAATTATGTTTCTTCCCTCCCCATCTGCTACATGTTGCAGCCACATAAAACAAAAATCTTTTGCGACGGCGGCAACAACACATCCACTGACACAGCCGCATGCATAGCCATAGCTATAGCCGCTGCCTGAGCATTAGATTCATTAGCATATTTGCAGATTTGCATTAACACCTTCGCCTTCGCTGGAATTCGTAATTTTCTGGGCAAGTCCAGGCCATGTCCATGGCCACATTGAAGCGTGACTTTGGGTACGCTCCCAAAACAGGGTTTCCCAAACATTTATTGTCCTTGTCCCCCATTCGTGGTCCTCTTCAATTGGGGCTGCCACTGCTGCTGTTGCTCCTGCTGCTGCTGCTGCTGCTGATACTGCTGAGTCCCGCCAAGCTGAGTTATTGCATCTCTGGCCGATGTTGTGCGCGATTTCGTGAGTGTGTACATCTTATAATGCTATTAATTATTTGCGCCTGCAGATTGTCAGTCTGGGAGCAGAAGCTTCTGCTGGCCCAGGCTACGGTGGGGCTACCATTCGGAGGTTTCGGCTCTGCCTCTGGCTGTGGCAAATGCGTAGTACTTTCGGCTTGCCACATGTGAAGACACAAACATACTTCCCATCCGTTTTGCCGCACAATTTATGCTGGCAACACGAAGAAATTGTAACAACATGGCAATTTATTCCAGGCAGCGTGCTGGTAGAGATTGGCGATGGTGCTGGCGCAGGTGAGGGCGGAGAAAAAGTGTTTTGGGCCACGGCGACATGTTCCGCCAGCTAGAAGCTGCGAGCTGCATAAAGTTTTCAAATCCATTTCACTCGCCGTCAGCGGCACCAAATGCATTTTTGCACACCTCAATGGCATTTGCATACATAAGGTGCGTACCAAATATTTTTAAGACTCCGAAATTTTTAACTTTCAAGTCAACAATATGACTATTCTGTATACCAAAAACCCGGAGAAGTTTAAATTACCATTTGGCATTCGCGCTTTGAAGTTACCCGGATATATAAAGAAAGCAACTGTACTCGGAGAGCAATGGAATGGATGTGATCATTAGCTCATCAGTCGATTTTATAGTAGATTTCTTTTTCTTGAAGAATATGAATCCTATTTAAATACATGTTTTATGGGGTCTCATCCATCATGAGTTTCAAGAACTCTGAACTGTCAATTCTGTCAATCAGTAAATTTGATATATTAATCAATTTATATACCAAGGATCAAGGATATATTAGAAAAGTCAAAAGAAAATCTTTAGAATTGGTTCTTATACAAAAATATACAAACTACAGACTTCACCTTCTCCTCGTCATAAGCCTCCAGCTAAACAACAAGTGTGTTGCCTCTTTTACGGATTCATATTGACACTGAAGTATTATAAGTTTTAATTTCCGCAAAATAAAATTGATGGAATACTTCTATATCTCGAAAATAAGCAATCATACCTCCAGTAATTTGAGGTTTTCAGTATGTGTCATCACTCTGGTAAGCGCCCTAACTTCAATACATACAACTGAGTCTATACATATGGTATATCTATTCATATGTATTTATGTATTGTCTATGCTATATGTACAGACATACACATATATACACCAGTTGTTGGCAGGAGTCGTGATTGCATGTGCATCCTATTCTAAGCCCAGTGTGAAACTTTTCCAGTTCGCATTGCACAGTTGCATTTTAAAATTCAACAACATTCACTTCCGGCGCACAGTTCAGCATGGAGATAACTGTAAATGAAAAGTTTAAATTATCATATATGTATATATGCACGTATGTTTTGTTTTTATTATACGAATAATAAGATTTGGCATCGCCATAAGCACTTACCACCTGAAAGGATCCATTGGAGGTCTTAGGTATAATGAAACCTTGACATTTTCTTAACTGTTCCTTATCTGTTGAGAGACAGATAATAATAGATATAATATCATGATTGTGCCCGACTCCGACCCGCTTTGAAAAGTAAAAAGAAACGAGCCCCTTTCCACTTCCACTTTGAATTCGCGATTGTTCGCGATTCATTTGGTTCGTATATGAAATATGAAAATATGTGAAATTACCTTCGATTGCGCCAGCTGCAAGATACAACTTTTGAATCTGCTTAGCTTAATGGGAGGATCAATCGGAATCGGAATCGAAATTGAGAACAAAAAATAAAAAACGAAGCCGCATGATTTGAGTGGAAGTAGAAACGATCTGTATGATTTAACCGATCAAAATTTCATGGGCTTCTTCGCATTTGTTTGGCTGTTTGTTTGTTATTGGCCTTGTTATTCAAGCGAAGTTTTTGTTGAAAAATGCTCCCAAGTCCAGAGAGTGTCTCTGTTGGTGCACATTCTGGATGATTCAATTGCATATTGTATGAATTACTGCCGTAAATTTTCATTCAAAATTCGACGCGTAAGCAATCGGAGTCTTCAGTTCTCTGATGCAGATGTCTCTATGCCACATATATCCCAAATTTCAATTAAAATAAAAAACAAAATGTTATGCAATAGCAACTCTACACTTCATCTGCGCATACTGTAAAATAACTTAAGCTTGCTTGTGAGCGTCACACAAAAGGGGAAGGGGAATATAAGTAGCATAATATAGTTATTCCTCATGAAGTGGTAATAATAATGCCATTTTGCCCATCCCGAGGATATTACAGTTTCATCACGATATTTGTAACGCAGAGAAAGAAGCACTTCCGACCCCAAAAAGTATATAATCTTGATCAGCAGTCCGGCTATCTGTCTGACCGTTTGTATCTATGCGAATTAGTTTCTCAGTTTTAAAGCAATCGAATTGTAATTTTCGCCATTGGCCTTTTCTGCTGTAAGCTGCTCAATTGTAAAAAGCGGACCACTAGCCCCATGTAACCGAACGAAGCCTTCACATATGCTGACCGTATTTCAACCGAATCTGCACGGCTATGTAAGTTTCGGTTACCCGAAGTTTGCCTTCCTTTCTTGTTATACCATTCATAAAATGGTTCCATTCATAAACCGTTTGTTCCGGAATGAGCATAAATTTTCTGTTTTTCATCCAAACGAAAAAAAAAATCGTATTGTATCCCTTGTGTTCTTTGTACCCACTGTAGCAACACGCCCACCGACCAGATTTGATCTAGATCGGCTATATATTTACAATGTGAATGGTATATAAGCTTCGACAAGTCGAAGCTAGCCTTCATTTCTGGTTTTTGATAGTTTTTGCTGGCTGATAATTGTAAATAACCTGTCAGAGGAAATTTGATGAGTTTGAAATCTACATTAACGCGCGTTTGTTTGTCGCCCGTTTCTTCGAAATGATGTCGTGATGCATGGATTTGCCGTCGCAATGATCTTCGTACTTCAGTTACATGGATATGAGCTGTGGCTGTATGTATTGCATCATCTTCTCACACTCTCGCAGTTGGCTCAAGAGTTTGCTTTTCTTCTTTTTAGTCATAATATGAACTTTCCACAACTCTGAGTCTTCCATTTGCAAATTTTAATGTTTGCGCTTTTACCAATTCGTTGACATCTAAGACAAAGAATCGATAAGCAGGGTTTTATTATAGAAATTGAAAACCGCATTTGATGCACATGCACCATGGATGATCGCACACTTGGCGACAAGTTAAGGTGGCGGCCCTGACAGTGCAGCATCCACCCAATAAATGTCAAGGTGACTAGTTTATGCGACTGTTAGGGATTAGCCAAAGATCCACTCGAGAGATTGCATGCAGCCTATACTATACTGGCGATGACTTAATGACGGACCATGGAATGGATAAGCACGCGTGCGGGAAAACCAACGACAATGTTGAGGTCTCAGAGTTGAATCCTCAAACCACAGGAGCTATAAAGCGCTGCAATTAAAAGCGAAAGACGAACACAAGCAGAGAGCAAAGCGCCGCGAATGGTACTGGGAGTGGGGGAATGGGAATGGCAATGGCAACAAAAAAGGCAACCACAGCTGTCAATTATTTCGAGTACTTTTCACCAACGCCTCACGCAGTGCAAGCGCATGAAAGGAAGCCAACTGACAGCTCATGAAGCGCAAAAACTACCGACAGACCAAGACTAAGACAAGAGCAGGAGCAGAACATAAATATTGCCAGCCCAGCATACTCGCATGTTGCCCCGAACTGTCAAATTATTTCGATTCATGAATATTAACGCCCCGGCAAACGTCAACAAACGGCAGCAACAAAAAGCAACAGCATCAGCATCAGCATCAGCTTGGGAATAAAATGTGAGGAGGATGCGGATGCAGTGTGTTACTGCTCCGCATCCAACTCCAAGCCAAGGGGCGAGCCATCGGTGTCCTCCGCTTAATTGACAGCCGCACTTTGGCTTGCATCAGGTCCAGTTCGGCTCCATTCCAACCGACGACGACCCCAACCCGATCAACTGGGTTCGCTGCGATTCGATTCGATTCGATTCGATTCTACGGTGGGCTTTTTCAGCTTGTTGTCTTTACCGAATTTATCAATTAATTAAAATTCGTGCATTTTATAAAAATGAATATAAAGTATTTATATTGATGGCGGTCTCCCTCTTGCTCTCTCTGTCTCTGTCTCTGTTTCTCTCTCTCTCTCTCTCTCTCTCTGTGGCTCGGCTCGTAAATGACATTTTATTGGCGGCCAACAGTAAAACGGTCTTCTGTCTCTCCCCTGCAGTCAATGTCGTACAAATTATGCAATTTTTTCACCACAACTTTTAACTCGTTTTCGGTTAATGGTAATGAACCGCATTGACGTTATTTTTTTATTTATTTTTTTTTAAATTTTGTTCCTTTATTTTCTTGCCCATCTTTATATGGAGAAGCCCTGTCAAGTGATGTGCATGTGCGGTTATTGAACTTAACCAAAAATTATGAAATATTTATAGCTAGCGAACCACCTGGGTTCCACTGTCGATTTATTCCTCGTGTTCGTTTCAGTTTTCAATGCCCGCTTGAATGTCCTTTTCTGAAATTACTTAGACCAAGGATTTTCAGCCATAGCACCGGTAGGCCTAACGCAATCGTCTTTTTGTCTTAGATAGTTGTAGACGTCTGCACTGTAACGGTCATGAGAGAATAAATGTAAATGGTCATTTGCTTGATGCAGCTGGTGGACGCAGAATATTTAATGGGAGAAGGGAGATGGAGAGGCACACCAATTTACTACCAGTTTTCGTCGGTTGTTTGCTACCCATGTGGCTACCCAAGTGGTGAAACTGACAATGTTGTAAGAACGGAAATACTGAAATAGAGCCCACAATTTGTTCCGATCTACATGAATGAATTAATACTTCATTCAGCAAACTTGCACCGGCTTACTCTGGAAATACAGAGATGTCGTTATACCACCTGACTCCGCCCAATTTACAAATGAAGAACCTATAAAATGGTTTTTCTTCACTGCTATTCGTTGTTTTACTTGTTCACAGTTCTCTACGTCGTCCCACTCCGAAACCCTTCATAGCGTGGAAGTCTCATTGCATGCAGTTGGCTTCACCAATTGGGTGAGGCGCAGTGCTATTGGGCTCAAAAGTTGACGGACATGTCCCTTTGGCGTTGAGACTTCCTCATTCGCAGACGCTGACTTTGCATACCTGACATGGACAAGGGAGCTGAGCATGGCCATTGGAACTGAGGCAACAGCTGCGGTTCCCTAATTGTTTTAATGAATTTGCTGCGGTTTTGAGCAGTTTGCATGCAATTTTTTCATTATTACAAAAGAGCTCTCTGCCTGGCCGACAGCTGGAGGCGGATGAGCACTAAGGGGCGACATAAGTTTGTCACTGCATCGAATGTCCGCCGGGGCTCAGCGACTGCAACCGGTCCGGCCCCAAAACCAGCAGCACACGCAAATTGCTAATTGAAAATAAATTGTTCTATAATTTGTTATGTTGCAAAACAGTTTGGAGTGGGCCTGACAAGAAGCTGCTCCTTCGGTGATAAATTGAGCAAATGCTTGACCGCAAAATGACCAAGCGATTGGGCAAATTAAAGATTCGACATGCCACTTTCACTCACCATGTCAACAGGCACTTTGTAATGTATATATGTATGTACACTCACATACATAAAGCTATACTTAGTTGACGGGGAAGTCGCCCACACCCACGCCCATGACCGCAACCACAACCACAGACAGCCCCACTCCCACACAGGCATGTCCATGTCTAGGTTTTTGCAACTGCCACTCATAAATTGCAACCTATTTAAATGTGCAGTGACAGTCTCCGCATTAGAGTTGGGTGTCGAAATTTGTGCCGTGACACGACACAAATGGTTCCTGCCGGGCGTCATACTTCTGCAATGGAAAAAGTGATGGTTGAAATGCATGAACACACCTTCACAGTTCTGAACAATTACAAGATGAAGATGTCTTTAAACATTTTCAAACTATAATGAAAACAAGTGAGAACGCTATAGTCGATATTCCGACATTAAGATACTCGTACTCTTCACTTGTTTTATATTCGACACCCTCGAAAGTATACAACACTTTTTGATTTTGATTTGGGGGATGGGGTGCTTTCACACAAAATGTTTTCTTACGTTTTTGTCTACAATTATTATTCGATCTTAATGAAATTTGGCAAATCGGTAGATTATGGGCTAGTACATATACAAACGAAATGGAAAAATTTTGAAAAAACGCATTCTGACGCTCTACAGGAGGAGTCTACATACCAAATTTGGGGACCTTAGCTTATATAGTCTCTGAGATATAGTTGGTTTTTTTTGGATAACGTTTTTATCGATTTGCTGGTGTGGGAGGGGGTGGATCAACACTTTAAAACAAACTTGATCTGACGCCCCACAAGGGGAGCCTACATGGCAAATTTGGTCTCTCTAGCTCTTATAGTCTCCGAGATCTAGCTGTTCACGGCTGTGGATTTCTTTCGACCAAGTGTCTTTTTTGATATGTTTGTGGCAACACGTGCCCATCCCTAGCCTGCAGCTCCTCAAAACGCATGCCGTAATAATTGTTAGCTCTACTTGTGCCACTGTAGTGGAGGAGTGTTGGTTCAGTTTGGGGAACGGGCCTCTACCAGACCCACTGCTCTCAGTTGCCACTTTGTTTGCTATTTCAGCGACTATTTTTCGTTTACTGAAATTACAATAAATGCCCGTCGCAGGCAAAACAGTCAAAGCAGCCGCCAAAAGAGCGCTATGGGGCTGCAGTTTGATCTGGCTGAGGCTGCACCTCCTTTCCCATTGCCTGCTGACGTTGCGTCGTTAGCAAGTTCACCACAAAGCGTCCATTAGCGCGTTGGCGGCGTCGTCCACATTGCCATCATTGCTAACTTGAAATCTTTAGCTTTGCTTTCCTTGGCTCTTGGCTGATGTGACTAGTGCTGGTGCAGGTAATCGTAATCCCCATTATTAGCGCAATTAGTGCAACCTCCGTGGCACTCTGAATGTGACCATTGTTACGCCTTGAATTATGGATGCATCCACAGCACACCAAGCCCAGATCTGTATGCATGCCTCATTTGAGAGGGAAATGTCAATGTATTTAGCACTGATTGGAAGCATACAGCCATCGTCATTTGAATCGGAGTACACCTATATACTATTACATTCACAATGGAGAAGCCAAAACCGGCAAATAAATTGCATATTTGATTGAAAATTTGCGTGGGATTTGTTTAACTCGAAGTGTTCCATGCACATTTTCAAAGGAAGCTCTTAATACTTGTCATCTGCTGCTTAAATACAATTTCTAAGTATGAAAGTATGATTTTTTGCGTGATTAGTTAACTAAATTTATGAAGCATTTTATGAGTCAAAACATTCCAATTTCAATGCTGTTTTTATTTACTAGAAAATCAGCTTTAATTCATAGGTACGGGTATATACAGTATTTTTTATATTTTGCAATATATCTATATATATATACAATTTTTTAATGTAGATTACTTGTATGATATGTACTTAGTACCTGTACCTCTAGGGCGCACTGTTGTGCATAAATTCCTACACCAATCTGAACTTACTAAAAGAAAATATGTGCATATACTTTACAGTGTTCCTCATAAACAAGACACCTGCTTAAATCACACCTCGGGCCGCATTAACATTCCACTGACTCCACATTATTCTTTTCTTTACGATTATTCTGATCCCTCGCCCAAGGGGGACTTTATAATAATCGCCAGCACTGCACTTGAATACCAAGAGGCAACGGCTGGAATACGAGTAGTATCCGTGGTGGTGCGCCGCGTCGCGTTGTCTCCGCCGGCCAGGGCCAGGCCAACGCTGCCACTGCCACCTCAATTACAAGCTGCTCCTGACAGGCAAGCGCTACGTGACGCAACCCACAAGCAGCAGCAGCAGCAGCCATCAGAGAGAAACACCTGTTGTTGTGGCTACCGTTGGATGGACGTCAGTTGGACGGAATCCTCAGCCTCAGCTACATCAGCCCACGCCACCAATGGCTATGTCCGTTAATCGCCTCACCGCATAACTTGTTGGCGCTGACAACGACAACGGGATTTCAGCAACGTCTGGGGGGTGGCAGGAACTGAAGGAAGCGGGCTGTGTAACAAGAAAAACCATATTTAATAAAATGACAGTTGCTGTCAGACGCCGTCAAAAGTATTTGCCATGCGACGCAGACTTGGCTTTGGCTTGCCGGGCACGAGCGACAGACCAAAGGCAAAAGCCACCCGCCAATAAGCCAATATCCATCGCCATAAGCCAGAACAATATGACTGCCAATTGGCGATTATTAAATTTGAGCATTTTGCATGATTTGTTATTGCTGTTTCAGTTGATATTGTTGTTGTTGTTGCTGCATTTGTCATTTTGTCATTGTTTCTTGTCCTTTGTCTGTTTTTACAGCAGTTGCTCCCTTGCATAGCAATGGTCCAATTAATAAGTGTTTCAATGAGTTTGCTGTTGAGACAGTGGCGTATGCGGTATGTAGTTTCAAAAGGGATTCCTGAATAGAAGCTCCGTAAAGCAGCGATGGGCGGGCAGAGCTCTTAGCTAAGTCGCAATAAAACAATATGCAGCAGCGGAGGAAGCTCACAAAGCAGGATGAATCATGTCGAAGATGGAGCTGTGTTGCATTGTACGGAATGTGAAATGTTAAACTAAAATATAGGAATAGTACTCAGATTGCCATCAAATAATTTCAAGCAATATTTCTTGCATATTTAATACGTAAGTTAATATTTGCAAGCAGCGTATTAAGACAGTTCTCGGCCATCTCTAGGTGGCAGTTTTTGCATTAAAATCATATATTCCCATTTATCCCTTTCATTCAGCCATACTACACCAATCCCTACGCCACTGTTCGGAGTTACTTATTCTGAGGCAGGAAATGTTATGCGAGACCATGCATCAAGATTGTCGTAACTTTCCTTAACCACTCATTTAGACGGTGTCCTGGGGAAAAGGAACGTGGATGGTGGGCTCATAAAAACTCTTTCATAACATTATTCAACGTGAAGTATTGTTGTTTGGGTTCTGTTAATGACATCGGAGAAGTAAGGGAGAAAAGAATGACCTGTCATCTTCTAGCCAGCTCCATATCTATCTCTCTCCCTCTCCCTATCTCTCTCACAATTATTGTTACAAATACTTACCATAAAAGGAGCATTCCCATTCATATTTTATTATATGGAAAGGATCTTTATAAGTCCGAACAGTTAGAAAATTACAATTGGCAATCGCTATGTTGGTAACTAAGTATTAACGGATTATTAAAGTTCATAAAACAAAGAAAGAAATTGGCAAACCCATTGGAAGATGTAGGTATAAGCTTGAAGTGCGCAGTTTATGTATCACAATATCATCTATTGCGAAGTACAATAAAAAAGCAGGAAAATCTATCGAAGCGGAAGCATCGACAGTCACAATTTGATGACGTGGGCCAACCTGATATTCTGTAAAAACCAAGAGTTAGACAAAATACCAATTTACATGGAAACAAATCATTTAGCAGGGATCAACTTATCCACTTCAATTTCTGAAAGTATTGACGCAGGAGTTGTGTAGGGACGCATTACAGCCGAACAATGCAGTCCTTCAGTTCACCATAGATATATGTATTTGTGAATTAAGATGTTAGAGTATTCAGCAGAGAGTGTAATCATTATCATACATATTAACCCGTAGCCCAGCTAACGCATTCCAGGCTGGTCACAGGAAGCAATGGGAAAATGCGAAAAGTAAGAAAAACACAATCGTTGAACGGAAAAACCTCTTTATTCAAGAATAAATCGTCCGTCGCTCCTTTTCTTTGCTGGATTTTGCTGTCTCATTTCGTATGCAAAAGGCGTTTGTCTGAGCACAAACATTCCGAATCTAAAATCATCTAAAATCCAAGTCGCAACCGTAGAGTTAGAGTTAGAGCCAGGACTGCCAATTTCTTTTTGCTCCCCAGCACCTCCCACTACCTCGCGCCAACCTCAGCCAAGCTTAAAGGGGAGCAATTATTGCCACAACTTTTGGGTTTGCACTTGTGTGTGGGTATGTGGGGCACAATGC
This sequence comes from Hirtodrosophila duncani, assembly GCA_037043425.1. Lineage (NCBI taxonomy): Eukaryota > Metazoa > Arthropoda > Insecta > Diptera > Drosophilidae > Hirtodrosophila > Hirtodrosophila duncani. The sequence continues at coordinate 272,186 of JBAMBM010000437.1, read as the reverse complement.
ATCATCCATATGGCCAGAGTCTGAAATGCACATTCAGCATTTCCACATCCACAGTGCAGCAGACCGCATTCAAATTGATTTGGTACGCAACGTCCTGCAACATGTTGCGGAAACAGCTTTGCAACACGAACGAATTGTCAGCAAGAGCGCGCAAAATTGATTTGTTGCCGTTCGAGTGTTAATTGCCACTCCACGATCACTTGGTGAAGGAGCTGAAAGAGGTGAAGCAGCTCAAGTACAAGTTGAGCAGGAGGAGTAGCCGTCGTCGTCGTCGTGTGGACATGAACTAACTGTAATTGGATTCAGTTGCTCAGGTTGCTGCTGCAGCTGCAGTTGGGAATGTGGGGCACTGGAGTTAGTAGTTAAGAGTGGGCGTTTTTTCCAGCTAAGAGAATATGGCGAAGAAGAAGAAGAAGCTGTAGCTTCTTTGACCGCATTGCCAATTATGAGCTACGTGTTTGAATGCGTTGAAAACTCACAAATTTCTAATGATGATATATTGCTAGGCTAGTCCAAAGGCTAGACTAAGCCAATGCTACTGCTGGCTGCATTCAACAGACTATCAAATTAACAAGATCATCGCTTCCGGCGAACAATTGCTGACCAGGCGCAGGCCAGTTGAGATGCCAGAGCTGGGGGCCCTGGCGCATTCATTGACTTGGGCATTAATCTTGGTGCTAGCACTCAAATGCACTATGGTCTTAGAAGGCAAAAAAGTTATCAAAAAGGAAAGCCGTTTCATTAATTGCCAACATCTTTAAGGTTTCATCCGCCATGCTTTTTGCTTACACTTCGTAAAAATTAATGTAAAATCTATATTTACAGGGATTTGGGATATTCTTTGTCATATGCTGATCAGAAAAAAATGATCAGATAGTGAAGTCTTCGAATCGGTTCCGCTCTCTGCCAAGGAAAACGAAGGTGATAGATCAAAAATTGCCTACACTTTTCACGATTGTGGACCATAGTGCGTTGCTGTTGATTCTGCTCGTTGGGCTTCGTAGTTGCTTCTGCCATAGCTATAGCAATTGCTGTTGCTGATTTTTCTTCACAAAAAAAGCACACAAAATTTATGCCAACAATGATGATGATGACGACGACGCGGACGCAGATTTCACGTCAAAACTTCTTGGTGTACAAATGCATCATTTTGATGGTCATCATCAGTCTCTGCCTATCAAACAATCGACAAAACAAACAGCAGCAGCAACATTGTCGACGGCAGCAACATGTTGGCGTTGCTCACTAGACGTTGGCGTTGGCAACAATTACCCAGACCCAGGACCCGGGCACTGTCGTTTGAAGCTGGGGACGCCTTCAGCCTCTGCGGTGCCTCTCTAGTTGCAGCGACAGTTTCTTCAGCTGACTGCTACAAATTTCAAGCAGAGGCAACCAAGACAGCAATCTGCCTTTGAAAATCTAACAGCAGCAACAGCTCAAGGAAGTGGCTGCCACTGCCACTGCCACTGCTGCTGCTGCCTCCGAATGCCAACCTGTTTGTGCACTTGACCATGCACTGCAACATGTTGCCGAATTGACAATTTCGCTGCGCATGCTCAGGCACCACCACCAGCAGCAGCAACCAATGCCGATGCCGTTGTTGCTGCTGTTGTCAATTGTCAGTTGGGGCAGTTTTTCCAGCCTCGTCGCCTGGTTTATGCAAATTATTGGCAGCCCGTGCATCAGCAGCAGCAGCAGCTAGCATTGCTTCCATGATCTGTTCGAGTCGGAGTACTCGAGTTCAAGTTCCAGTGGGCGTTCGATTTCAATCGCAAAACATTTTCACATATCCCATGTATGATGTTCCTGGTGTCGACAATCCGAGCTGCATTTTTATTAACGGTTTGCCATTTCGATTTTATGTCTAGTTATATTTTACTCGACTCGTTATTTTTTATGGGTCTCTCTCATATTTGGCCTCTTGATCTTTGGTTTATTTGCCATTCGGTCTGAAAAATGTAGGCAGGCATAGTTGTACTCACATTTGTTATTATAAATGAAATATATTAGAATAAGAAGTTCTCTCTTTGATTATACTATAAATATTTATTAGTATTGCCTGAACATTTTGAATGATGTTCCCAAAATCTCTAGTGCTGCTTTGCACGCTTTGCTTTATCAGAAGCAACTAAAATTTATACCTTTTTTTTTAAATTTAGATTGGTAATTATCGTTTTTTTGTATCATTCATCAGTAATAACGAGTATTTTCCACTGTATTGCGTTGCCACATTATTCAATTTTCTTCGTTCGTTGACAGAAAGATTTCGGGGCCATTGCCACTGCCACCGCATTTTAAGGAACAAAGACCCGTTTCCTCCCTCCCGCTCGATGATCAGCGGTGGCTTATCACGTCTATCGACGCCTCGCGACCCTTATCATGTAATTTGATCTTACTGCACATGTCCATGGTGTTTACTTATTCATTTTTTGTCCTCCAACAGAGAATTAATCACCGTCGTTTCGTCGGGGTGGGGAAGGGTATGGGTAGGATAATAGTCAATCGATTTATCGTGTAGTTGTTAGCTGTCAAGTGAATGACGTTGGACATCATCAGCAACGATGCCTGAGCGTTGTGACATTTGAAATTGGGCACGTCAGATTTGGGTAAGAGCGTGTGGGCAGAGCAGTGGCATAGTTGGGGGTACCAGGGGGTAATGAAAGTGAGGCATGGTAAATGCTCTAAAAAGAGCGGATCATGAGTTCATGAGCATGAAAAATTAAAAAATAACAAGCAAGAACGCTATAGTCGCTATTCAGACTATAAGATACTCGTACTCAGCATTTATATAATAATATATTATAATTTGTATCTGTGGGAGTACGATTCTATCAGTTTGTTTATGGTATAATCAATTGCATTTTCTCATATACAAACACTCTTCACGAACGGTCCTTTAAAGTTGTTCAGGACGGTCAGAGCCGGTGTACCCCAGGGTAGCGTGTTAGGGCCAACCCTTTACAGCCTGTATACGCACGACATGCCTTCAGCGGACAACATGTCGGTCTCGGACCAGAGCAATCTGCTTGTCGCCACCTTTGCTGATGACACTGCGGTACTGGCCAGAGACAGTTGCGTCTTCACCGCTACAGATCTCATCCAGATCTATTTAAAAAAATTCGAGAACTGGGCCTGTAGATGGAATATTGCCATGCACTGATAAGTGTGTACAAGTCACATACACTCTCAGAGCGCAAACCTCTCCTGGGGCATTTTTACATGGCCAACTGTTAGACCAGAAGGAAGCTCACAAATATCTTGGAGACACTATGGACAAGCGACAAAACTTCCAGCGCCATATAACTGATGTAGTTAAGCGTATGAAGACAAAGGCGAGCAGTTTGGCTTGGCTTCTTAATGCCAGGAATAAACTTTCAGTAACCAACAAGACGATCATTTACAAAGTCATTCTGGCACCCATTTGGAGATATGGTATTCAGGTATACGGCATAGCGGCTAAGTCGAACCTAAATAAAATACGTGTTGTGCAGTGCCAATTCTTGCGCAGAATTTCTGGCATGGTACATACGCAACAGCGATATCCACAAAGAACTCCATGTACCGAGGATCGGAGATATGATCAATCGCCAAGCTTCTGCATATCTAGACAAACTCGCACATCACCCTAACCAGCTGGCGCAAAATCTCCAAAGAAGTAGACGTATCCATGGAGTAAGAATGAGGCCACTATAGTATAAGTTGTTAATAATAGTAACAGTAGGCTATAAAAACTTTAAAGTAATAAACACATTTTCAGTACTTAAAAAATATGGCCCCATCTGTCGATGGGGAACACCAAAAAATTAACTTAGACTCATTAGAATGCTCCTCTCCACGGAAATCTTTAGTAAAAGGCGAAAGATTTATTCGACAGCTGGAGAAAAGCGAGACTAAACCTGGAATCATTCTCGTGAGCATACCACATAGTTATAGTCAGAACTATTTGTGGACTACAAGAGTCACAACATGTGGAAAATAAGCTCATTTCTCGTTGCCTACTTTGCAGCGCATACAATCAACCACAAAACGAGTTTCTCATTGTGCATGCAGGGGTAAATAGAGTAGGAAGAGAAAAATGTCTGTAAGGGATGATAAAGGTGAAGGGCCACTTCAAAATTCTATGATTTCTGTTGATCTTATAATATAAAAGAGTTTCTAATGTGTTTATATTACCCAATCTTTGATGAATTTGGAGCTTAACCAACTTAACTAATGTATAGCATGTACACCCTGTATATAACCTAAGCATGTGCAGCACAAGGTTACTGCCGACATAAGGGACACGAGGGTAGTACCTCTAACACAATGATCTTAGGAGAGGTAAGGCTTACACGCCTCCACAAAAAGGAAGATTTAAGCGCTCGTCTTAAGAAAAAAAGGAAAATCTAATATTGTTGCAGATGATCTTGTTGTATTGTTAAATTATATTAATAGTTAACATTGCACTGCTTCACCCCTTCTCATCTACTTCTATGTCTGTCCAACATAATTATGCATTTCAACTACAATTTCAACTGCAATTTCAACTGCAACTTGAAATTCGATGAAATTTAAAAGCAGGGCACGTTGCTACGGATCGTTAAAAATCGAACACGCACTCGAACAATCGCGTCACATTGATCTATGTGCGTCCGCTTCCAAGTGACTGAGCACACACACACACATACGGACACTTGCCTACACATGATATGATTTATGAAGAATGTCACGATTTAATAGGCTTATCGGCACTCCAAGAGCACCAAGCCCGACTCATTGCCAAGATCATTTCCCCTTCTGCCAGCTTGAATTCCTCTGTTGCCGTTGCCTGCTCTGCGTGCGGTCTAATTATTTCATGGCGAACCTCGAGTGGGGCAAGGGAAATGTGCACAGAGTGGGTTGGCCAGCCACCCCCCACCAAGGCTACGATGAACCCTAAAATACATTTTTTGTATTTAAATTTTTTCTATTAAAATTTTTAACTTGCTCTCGCTCAATTTACAATCAGCTTTCAAAAATCTGGCCAGTCAGTCAATAACAAGGGAGTTTTGATTTATAGGAAAAATAACAAAAATTTAAAAATAGATGTAAGATTGTATTAATGTACGGATGCACGAAAAAAAAATCACCAAAGTAATTTAAAAATTCAATAAAAAAAAATTCAGTTGGGAAAATAATATAACTCTGCATATATATTTTTTTTTCCAAGTGTGCATGTGTGACATTTAGGTCCACAACTCCACCACAGGGGGGAGCTTAGCGGGTTCTTCTGCTTCACCCACCTGCCGAACACTTGCAGTTTTACGACACTCTATCCCCGCCTAGAGGTAGGTACAACTTCAAATGCCACCAACTTTAGGGCAAACGAAAACATTGAGATTGGTTTTCAGATTTCTGATTTATATGCCGCTGTTGCATGTATAAAACGCCTGTCTCATAAATTTAATTCGTGAAGTTTTTTATATATTTTGGTGATTTGAACAGTTAAAACTTACCATAATTTTTAATTGAACAAATTTATGGCCTTGCTGGGGAGTCGTCGTCGATGTCCCAGATGATGTAGACTCACAGCCTCAGCCTCAGCCTCCATTTCCATGTCCACCTCGATGACTGCGTTAGCGGTTCTTTTGTGCCCAAGCGCGCTATCAGTTGACCATTTTACAGCCGATTTATTTGCGTCCACGGCAGATAAATAGCCATCTCCACAGTACTCACTCCAAGGGCGGCGCTATTGAAACCAAATAAAATCAAATACAATTTTGGCTGTTTTTCTTTTACAAGGTATTTCTGTTCTTAGTTTTAATGAATAGGTCAGCGTCATAAATCAGCAGCCGCAGTCGAAGTCGCAGAGGACCCACATTTCAGTCGATTGCCAATAAAATTTTCTTGTAATACTGCATTTATAAATATATAAATGTTTGTCTTTATACAGCCAGCGCGACAGTAAAACTAATTTTACTATGCAGCATTAAAAGAAAGAAAGCGCTGGAAAATCGTTTGTGAATACAACGCGAGTACAAACAAAAGCTAATTTGGCCATTGTGCCAGATGATTCATGACATACCTATAACTTTGAACGACTATTTAATTAGGAGCTCATAATATGATGATGGTGCGCTTTCTTGGACTATGCAGTCTTGGGATATTCAAATAGGAAACATCGGTTAGGGAAATGTGCAAGAAGTCCCCAGCAGATAGTTTCGAACGGTAGCGTGCATATTAAGGCTGAGTAAGTTATATTGCAGCTTTGGAGGTGAAAGGTGTTATGCTGGCAAATTGTAATGGGGTGTTTTATAATTATCATTTGTAGCTTTTGGAACATTCCAACCGCAAGTGAGTCAAAGCGGGAGTCAAAATTTGTATTCATCTGACGACTCTAAGGCCCATTTTCACAACTTCCTGATAGAGCTAACTGTCACTTTAATATGCATTCAAAATCAGTTTCGTTCTTCGTAATAAGTTAGGTTTTTGGGCATCTGGCGATGATCTCTTTCAGATCTTTTCAAAACTGTCGGGCAAAAATAATGACAAATGTTACCAGTGGGACCAGATTAGCCTGCGATTAAAACCATTTTTTGGTCACACAGCATTGACAGTATTCCAAAATATGTTCAGGTAGCCAAATATGTTTTGGAGCAAGCAAGACTAATTATGAGAGACAGTGGCTGATTTGGAAACACTCTGCAGAGTCTGCCAAGCCCTAATTTCTGTATTTGTATATCATTTTTATCATTCAGATACTTCTTTCAGTTTCCTTTCCATTTCATTATTGATACCTCAATGTTCTCTGCGCTTGGAACTGTTTACTTTCCCTCTACATTCCACTGACTTGACTCTTTTTTGACTCAGATATATATGTAGATAGTGAAAGACCCATGGAATATGTTTCGTTAGTGTATCTCCCAAATTTTAATAAAACACTCGCTTAGCTTCAGAATTCTTCCCAAAGATAATAATTTGGTTCGCTTAACAAAGTATCAGAGTATCCCTCATGTTAAATGATTTATCAGTTGTGCAAACATGACACAAGGGGGAACTATTGTAAATGTGAATGTGCTGATAAAATTTGTTTAATTTAATTGCTTTGCAAGACATACTCGTAAATAATTACGAAAGCTTCTAGATGTAGTTCTACGTACAATCGCAAAAATATTTCCATTAGGCACTTGAGATGGGCAATTGTAAAAGGTTTTCCATTAATTACTTTCCCTGCCGCACAATGGTGTGTATAAAAGCAACGCCATCTTTAGTCTTTCGGCATTTAAAGCATGCCTCATACCAGAATGCTGCCCGGTTAGTATAACAAATTACAATACCTTCAATTACAAGCTCTACAGCCTCTATGTTTCCAGTTGTTCTAGGTATACTGTGGATTGCTCCATTGACAACTCCGCAAGCTTTGGCCTTGGATATATGCGCAGGCAAACAGTTTGGTAGCAAGATTCTCGCTCAAAATGATCCTCAAGCATATTACACCTGCTTAGGATTGTTGGGTCAGATAAGAAACAATTGCAATGAAGGATATCGGTTTAGTGAACAAGGACAAAACTGTGTGCTGGATAGGCTGACACAAATTGCGGACAACGATGGCTCGAATGCTGCCAAAAACGTGTTCAATATTAACCAAACTATACACTTGGAAAAACCAGTAATACTTAATATATTTGGCTTACCTTGCAAGCCTAGGCCACCCGATGAGCCAACAACTACCTGTGCTCCCAGCACAACGACATCTTCTTGGATCAGCACGGTATCTAGCTCTAGTACGTCTTCTAGCACGTCCGAGAGCTTAACCTCATCAACTGAAAGCAGTACTGAATTCTCATCGATATCTACAGATAGCTATAGCTCCACTGGAAGTTCATCAACATCTACTGAAAGCAGTACTGAAGACTCATCGATATCTACAGCTAGCTCATCTGAAAGCAGCACTGTAGACTCATCGATTTCTACAGATAGCTATGGCTCCACTGAAAGTTCATCAACATCTACTGAAAGCAGCACTGAAGACTCATCGATATCTACAGCTAGCTCATCTGAAAGCAGCACTGTAGACTCATCGATTTCTACAGATAGCACCACTGAAAGCTCATCGGACTCTACTGAAAGCAGCAGTGAAGGTCCATCGTTTTCAACGGAAAGCAGCACTGAAGACTCATCGATATCTACAGATAGCTATGGCTCCACGGAAAGTTCATCAACATCTACTGAAAGCAGCACTGAAGACTCATCGATATCTACAGCTAGCTCATCCGAAAGCAGCACTGACGACTCATCGATTTCTACAGATAGCACCACTGAAAGCAGCAGTGAAGGTTCATCGTTTTCAACTGAAGGCAGCACTGAAGACTCATCGATATCTACAGATAGCTCATCTGAAAGCATCACTGTAGACTCATCGATTTCTACAGATAGCACCACTGAAAGCTCATCGGACTCTACTGAAAGCAGCAGTGAAGGTCCATCGTTTTCAACGGAAAGCAGCACTGAAGACTCATCGATATCTACAGATAGCTATAACTCCACTGAAAGTTCATCAACATCTACTGAAAGCAGCACTGAAGACTCATCGATATCTACAGATAGCTATAGCTCCACTGAAAGTTCATCAACATCTACTGAAAGCAGCACTGAAGACTCATCCATATCTACAGCCAGCTCATCTGAAAGCAGCACTGTAGACTCATCGATTTCTACAGATAGCACCACTGAAAGCTCATCGGACTCTACTGAAAGCAGCAGTGAAGGTCCATCGTTTTCAACGGAAAGCAGCACTGAAGACTCATCGATATCTACAGATAGCTATAGCTCCACTGAAAGTTCATCAACATCTACTGAAAGCAGCACTGAAGACTCGTCGATATCTACAGCTAGCTCATCCGAAAGCAGCACTGTAGACTCATCGATTTCTACAGATAGCACCACTGAAAGCTCATCGGACTCTACTGAAAGCAGCAGTGAAGGTCCATCGTTTTCAACGGAAAGCAGCACTGAAGACTCATCGATATCTACAGATAGCTATAGCTCCACTGAAAGTTCATCAACATCTACTGAAAGCAGCACTGAAGACTCATCCATATCTACAGCCAGCTCATCTGAAAGCAGCACTGTAGACTCATCGATTTCTACAGATAGCACCACTGAAAGCTCATCGGACTCTACTGAAAGCAGCAGTGAAGGTCCATCGTTTTCAACGGAAAGCAGCACTGAAGACTCATCGATATCTACAGATAGCTATAGCTCCACTGAAAGTTCATCAACATCTACTGAAAGCAGCACTGAAGACTCCTCGATATCTACAGCTAGCTCATCCGAAAGCAGCACTGTAGACTCATCGATTTCTACAGACAGCACCCCTGAAAGCTCATCGGACTCTACTGAAAGAAGCACTGAAGGTTCATCGTTTTCAACGGAAAGCAGCACTGAAGACTCATCGACATCTACAGCTAGCTCATCTGAAAGCAGTACTGAAGACCAATCGATTTCTACATACAGCACCACCAAAAGCTCCGCCTCTACTGAGACTTCATCATTATCCAGTGAATGCAGCACCAAAAGCCGAAGCACTTCTACAACATGTCATACCACAGCATCCACAACACCAGCATGTATCAATAAGCTAGCCTCATCAGAAGCTCCAAAAAATATGATTGAACATATTGTGTCATTCAAATGGTTCAGTTTCTTCTAGTGCAGAAAGTTTATATTGAAAAATATTGAAAATGTTTTAAAGATATCAAATAAATTGAACTGAAATATGTTTTAAAAGGCGATCATAAATTCTGATCAGTTAATGAAGAAAAGATATAACAAGATACTCCGCAGTCAATAAATAAAAAAAAGTTTAGTAAGACGAGTATAACGACGATAATGATAACGAAAATTGAAAATGTAAAGAATCCTTTACATTTAGGGACTTCACGATGCATAGCATCTGTGCAATTGTTCCAATTCCATATACCAACAGAAAATCTTCCACAGATTTTCTGCGTGCAGACTGAACCGAAGAACTTGACCAAGGGGGTGGTATCCCACATGGGAATTTCGTAGGCTTACACTGCTCATAGTTTTATTCAAAAGTATCATATTACATAGACTTAGGTCATACTTAACTTGAAATCACCTAGGCTGATCATATGATCGTGCCAAAGAATATCTTACAAAATTGTACATTTCGAACTACTTAAGCTATTCGGATAAAAAGAATCCGATATTTAGCAGTACAAAGTAGCAGTTCCAGTCATTAATGAGAATCAAATGATCGAAAATTGAGAACGATTTTGTTTGGCCAAAATGGGGAAACTTGACAATATGAAAAGTAAATATATAAACGAATTTTGAGTATTTCATTGAACTAAGCTAATATATGTATTTCGTGTTTCTAGTACAGTAATTACTTAGTTTGGGGAACCTTTTTCGTTTTAATCCTAATCATACCAAATTTGGTTTGTATATGTTTTAGGATCCTCCACATCTGCTGGCCAGATCGAACGACTATATCTATATCGACTATATATATCTACAAAATGCAAACTGAGTACTTATACATTAAGGCTATACTTAATTATGCTATACATATATCACTCAACCAAATTTTATTCAGATCAGACTGCCCCAAGTATTAATTTGTCCGAAGTCGATCAAGAGAGGATTGCTATATTTTAATGCGGCTTATTAGGTAAGGGTATATAACTGTCGGCTGTTGCGTTCTTACTTGTCTTTTTTCTTCTTTTTTTGTAAACTAGCGTTTACTATTTGTAAATTATTATTTGTTTGTGTAGAAAACTGTGAATATGTGTTTTGATTCCCTTTATGGGTGAAATTGAGCATTCAAGAAAAGATTGATGAAGTCAATTAACTTTGTTATCAATATTGTTCTTCGAGTGTCGCTTCTTCAGCCTCCTTCGCCTAAAGAGGTAGATGAAGAACCCTAGCAAAAGGATTAATGTGCTCCTCAAATCTGTCAAAGTGTTTTGAAGCTGTTGAGTTTAGTTCATCTCTCACATGTCTGACACCCAGGTCCTTATGAAAAATGCCGTTGGGCACATACCACGGGGCTCCACAAATTTAACGGAGAGTCTTATTTTGATGGACCTGTAATCTTCCAAGATGCTTGCATGTCATCACCTTGTATTTTAGACAGAAGTCGAGCAAGCTCGACTGCTGTTTTTTCACTTGTTTGCACGAATACAATATACTCGGGCAGACAGACGGGCAGAGAGACATTTGCACGAATACAATATACTCGCTTACACTATAGAGTATGAGTGAGAAAATTCTATTTCTGATACAGTACACCTATCCATAATCTCCATAATCCTTTAAGAGCTGATGCATTACCCGAACTGTTTAAACATTTCGCAGTCACATCCGATATCTACACTTTTCATTTCTTATGCACAGACTCTGGTCAAATACCCAACGCTATGTGTCTATGTTTTAGTTTTAGATAAAAAATGGTTCGCATAAACAACGACCGCAACATGGAAAGCCCCTCGTTTTCCCGCTTTTCACTGGGGGCTCATATTTCAATTTCGATTTTTTGAATACGATGTGCAAGCAAAGCGCAAACAAGCAAACAAACAAGAAGGCGAATAAACAAACAAACAAACTCACAAAACATCTAGCAAACAGGCTAAATACATTCAATGCGTTTATGCAACATATATGGGAATATAGTCATGGATGTACACATATATCTCTCACTGTGTGTGCTCATATCTATGCATGGGAAAAGGAAGAGCAGGGTGGGGGCTAGGGAATGCGACTCGGATCCAGATACAGATACTCGTTGCAATTGCCGTTGCAATGCAACTTTTAGCCCTTGCACATTTGATGCCAATGCCGATGTTATTTTCGAAGCTGTTGTTGCTGCTATTGCTGTTGTCCTTGTTGTGGTTGTTGGTAGTGCCAGGTCGCAGTGAAAATGTCCAAAATTGAAGCAAAAACATGCGCATGCATTCTGCAGCACAGCAGTAGGACTTTGCCAGGAAATGCAGCGCCAAATAAATGAGGCAGCTGAAGCCCATTGCCAACCCATGGTTTGTCGTACCTCTTCAGCTGCTCCTCCGCCAATATTTTAGCCATTTGTAATTTTATATTTTTTCGACCAGCCATAAGAGTTGACCGCAGACAGGCTCTTGCCACGGGTTGACAATCGTTTGCATTTTAGATTTTTGGCCTCATTGGAAGTTCTATCTGTAATACGTGGACTCTGCATTCTGGCACTGGCACCACCAGCAGCTGTCCCAGGGTCTGGCCCTGGGCTCATGTTCAGGCAACACCTTTAATAAGCTATGCAAGGTGTTTTGTTTTGGTACTTTGGCTAATTGCTAGGCCACAGACCACCGCCAGACCACCAGACGCGGATGCAGACAGTCGGCGATTTGCATAAACATGCAACGTGTCTAATACCCGCAGCGAAAACCCAGGCCCAAACACATAGAAAGTGTGTACCATGCCAGACCAAACTTCCGGCTCAAGGCCGCCACTAAAACATCTAACAAACATCCAACTTTTGCAGAACAACACAAAAAACTAATACGAAAACCACTAGAATTCAATCAACAGTTGCCGCCACATTGCGAGCAACATGAAAAGGGCGTTGCCTGCCACAAAATCTAAACAGCAGCATATGAAAAGTGAAGACTGCGTTCTGTATTCAAGCGAAGAGGTGATACACTAGCCGAAGTGATGAGGTAGATAAAAATAATAATAGAGATTATATATAGACCAAATAAGCAATAGATTATAATATCATCGGTTTCATTCACATTTTAAATATTTAACCGATCTAGATCAAATCTGGTCGGCGGGAATGGGTCTACAGAGGATACATGAGTTACAAACCGAATGTGCTTTAATTTGGATGAAAAGCAGAAAAGATATTCTGCTAATTGTTCATTCCGGAACAATCAGTTATGTGGGAGCTATATGATATACTTGTCTGATCTGGATAAATCCCGAAATAAACCGCGTGTAGACAAAAGAAGCATCTGGTAAGACTTTTGGATCTGTAGCTCTTAAGACTTCTGAGACATGGCTTACATCGATTCCCCTTGATGTGCTGATCAAGAAAATATATTCTTTATATGGTCGGAAACGCCTTAAGTATGGGATCGGTATTAAATAATACGGACCAGGGAAAAGCCAATGTCTATATATCGTTTTGGTAAAATGGGCCTAGCACCGGCACGGTTCCTCCATATACGCAAAAGTTCCAAATATTTGCACCAATTGGACTGATTTTAATTAAATTATTACAGTTTAGTAATGTCTTTCGTCTACATAAACATGTCGTTAGACGAATATATTCTGATATCGGTATATATCAATACTTTTCCCACCGCCACTACAAAAAAACTTCTAGAATTCCACAGAAACTTCTGGTGGTTTATAAAGCAGGATAGCAAAACACAACACATTGAATCTAACTAGCATAACAACAAATTTAGATCAACAGGAGGAGGCGTAGCGAGGCACTCTGGGCTAGCTAGTAATAAATAATGATGATTGCTTACCCTAAAAGGTTCATCAAAATAATGCCCTGCAGAAGATCAGACCTAGATCAACGACCTATATACTATATACATTCTATATATATATACTTTATGGGATCTTAGACGCTTCCTTCTGCCTGTTACATACATTTGCACGAATACAATATACTCGTTTACTCTACCGGAGTACGAGTATAAAAAGTGTTTTTTAATAAGAGACAAAATTGGACGGTTGGTTTGAATTTGGTTTGACTGGCCTATATAGAATTATGATATTCACATTTAAGGTCTGTATCTCTTAGTGTCCCAGATCAAAATTTTCATGCATCCGGACAGACGGACTGACGTACGAAAAACAGTTTCATAACCATATGATGAAGCTCGTGATAAAGCTCATATACCCCCAGGTATTGAATAGACACACTTCCTCTTTTACAGCAGCTGAATGTTGCCACAAGAATCGAGAATCGAACTTAACTTTGGGTTTTCGAGTCAGTACAAAAAACTACCTACCACATTTTATGGCATCCCAACGACCCAAAAATGGATAAGACAAAGACGAAGATGACGACGACCATGGACGCGGCGGCGGCGTCTCGCAAGTGGCGTTTTGTCAAATATTTTCAACAGCCTGCACCCTGCCCAATGCTGTTGTTGTCCTGGCTGCCGTTCACGACTTTTATTTAATGAGTTTCGCAATTTTTTTGTAGTTTTTGCTTTCAAGTAAGTAGCATCTCACGCATGCGCAAGGCGTGGAGCACATCAGCGAAGTTCTCCAACAAACTTGTCTCCACATACACGATGTCCAAATAATTGTCTCAATTCTTTGGATTCCATGGTCGGGAAGGAGAATAAAGAATGACTGACTGACTGCAGTCGAGTCTCGAGAGGGCACCTGCAAAAGATTATCGGGCGGAGCTGAATGTTTTAGGCGCCTTCTTGGGACACTCGAATATATTTAAATTATTTGCTTGGCAATTTCAGAGATAGGTCAGAATGTGAGAAAGCTCTGATATCAAATGGTATTGAAATTAAATCTTGTTATCATGAATGAAATTTGTTGCTGCCTTCTGAATATTTTCCAGCAGTTTTCAGTTTCAGCAGTTTTGAACAGATAAGTTTTGAGCTCGAAGTCCCAGGAGCGGTAGCCCAAAAATGTTATAGCAGGTATTCGCATTTTATTCGGGAAAGCCCGCGATTGCAAGTGTTCAATTAAAAACCATTGATTGATAACACTATTGCAAATTTAAGGCTGATATGTCATTTTTATTATAAGCTGATTGTGGAAAGTCTTCCTACTTCGTCGTCAAATACTGAAGAACCATATTTCGGCCTGTGCGGCTGCAAGTCGTTGTCCTTGTTTCCGTCTGGAGGTTCGTCTTAATGGTTGAGTTTTGGTTTCGGCAATGGACGCTCTTGACGAAGCTTAGACATATGTGCCATCAAAACCATCAAGACTCTATCTGCATTCGCTAATGCAAAGAAATCTACCAACGCAAAGCACTTATGTTATCGATATGTGTTCTCGGAAGAATAACAGAAACGACTGCTATTAGTTTTAAAGCAACCATGTCATGGTCATGATGACTATTGCTTACCAGCTGCAGTCCGAAATTTGTATAGTTTTCTAGTTTTCCGGCAGCACATCCTTGAACATTTCGATAAAGGCTTACACAAATATTCCATTGAATAAGCACCGGCTTGGCGAACAAGCCCATTCCGTTCCTAAAATTCCATTCTCATTCGCTCATTTGCCAATCGTCGTCGTGGTCGTTGTTGTCGTTGCATTTCCATTGCCATTGACTTGATCCCGAATCATTTTGCGTAGCCTTAAATTGCCGCAGAGCGCGAGCAAGGTAGAGTTTTGCAATTTAAGCCGTTCCGTTCTTTTCAGAATGAAATTACCAAACGCAGCAGATGACAATGAGGTAACTCCGACCCCAAAACTCGTAAAAAGAAAACAACAACCACAATCGTCGTCAGTCAATTGCTAAGCGATTTGGGGTATGCGCGACAGGTATGCCTATGAAAGCCGAGACGGGAACTTGGGACTGGGATTGAGACTGGCATTGGAACTGGCACTGAAGCATCTCCCAACACAGCCTGGCGACAATTTTGCTATCGTCTGGCGGTCGTCGATGGCAACAACCATGGAGGTCGTCGCATTGCTCACGTAACCAAAACAATGAAAAGCGCCGCAAAATGCAACTTGCATACAAAAATCTGTTGATAATTGCCATTGAATGGTAGGTGGAAGCGGAGCAGCAGCAGTCAAAGGAGCCAGAGCCGGAGCCGGTTGCAGTTGGAGTATTTAATTGTTATGGTGGCTACTGTTTACCCGCTTGTTTTCACCTTGAACCGAACCTGACTCAACGCCGACCACGACAACTGCGTCTGGATCTGCGCCTGCGACTGGAAGTCTCGTGCGTGGGCAGCTCCAATTACGAGGCCTGCCAACCGCTTGATGCGCACCCCGCAGTGGTTGTCTCACTCTCACGCCTCAGTGAGCTTCAGTCAAAAAGTGCGGCGAAAAAAAAAACTAATTAATAAATTAATTATGCCATTACAATAATACACACACACACGCACACACACAGACATATAGCCTCCCCCAGGCTCCAGACTCACGCACTTCAATTATGAATATTTTTCTGCTGAAGCACGAGGGCGGTTCTAGAAGTCTGTTGTGCAGAAGTATGCTGATCTCACTGAAAGTCAGAAGAGAGAAACAACGGACAACAACAAAGACAGGCAAATTATTCAAAAATGCATTAAGCAAACAGCAGAGCCGCTTGTACTAGATCGGGAGGAATGAAAGAATGTGTGAAAAAGTACAAGACGAACAAATATTTATACCTTTTGAGAATGCTTGTGGGATTGACATGGACGTCAGAGCAAAACAAAGAGAAGGCATGGAGAAGAGAGAGGACAGTTAGAAAGCAAGATAGAAATGCAGGAAAAAGGAAGAGAAAGATAAGCACGGGAAGAGGAAGACTTTAGAGGAACGACACAGAAGAGAGATACTAGAAAGTGAGCATAGAAAAGGGAATGAGAGAAGTTAGGCAAAAGACTTTACTCCTTATGAGGAATGACTGTCTATGTAAAAGGAGAACACAATGGGTAAAACAGCTATTAGAAACTATTAAATTAAATGTTTATTATTAATGCACTTCACAAAAATGGCAAAAGACTGTGCATTCCTCAATGTTCTGGTATCTTGGACTTTTTAAACAGCTCTCGCATCCATTTCTACTGCTGTTGCTGGCCAGTTGGAGGTGGTGGCTGCTGCCGCCAGAGTTGACTTAATTAACCGCTTCAGTTGAAGGGTGAAGCCTGAGAGTGAGTGAGCCTTCATCTGGGCCTTGCCACATCCAATGTGTGTGCATATGCTTACAGGCATACATACATAAATATATGTATAAACACCGGTTCTCATTTTTGGCATGGCTGCGCTGCGCTTTTTTTTGGCAGCTAATTAGTAGAATTTGAATTCATTAAAATCATAAAAATGGACAATTTTATGGAAATTTTCCAACAAATTTGTATGCCTTTGTATTTGTGATTTTCCATAGCATGTGAATGCACTCAGGCGTGCGCAGAACTTGAGGAAAGCAGCGAAGAGTTATAATTCTTATACTCCTACTCTAGTAGAGTGAACGAGTATATTATGTTCGTGCAAATGTATGTAACAGGCAAAAGGAAGCATTTCCGACCCAAATATAGTATATATATTCTTGATCAGCTTCAACTGCCGAGACGATCTAGCCACGTCCGTCCATATGAAGACCTAAATCTCGATGACTATAAGAGCTAGAGCTACCAAATTTCGTAAGTAGACTCCCCTTGTGGGGCGTCAGATCAAGTTTGTTTGTAAATTTCGCCTCCTCCCGCCCACGCCAATTGCAAAACTTTATATCTTCCACAAATCTTAACGCATTTAGTTGAAATTTATTTAGTTGTATATGTATAAGTGCGGTAGATTGGTTTGCAGAGTTAAGCTTGAATAATAATTGTAGACAAAATTTAAAAATAAAAGTAATACAAAAATTGTTTTTTCATACTTTTGAGAGTGTCGAATATTGAATGAATGCAGAGTGCGAATATCTTATAGCCGGAATATCGACTATAGTGCTCTTACTTGTTATTTGTTGAATTTTATTTTCATGTTAACAGTTCTATTATCCTTGCGGCTATATGCATCTGAAGCGAAGCACAAAGCCACAACAGTCCCAGGCCCAAAACGGGCGATAAATCTCACTATTTATGTGTGTGTGCGTTCGGCCAAATATATCAGCTAGGCAAGGTCATAAATATTAATTGTGTTTCGCTGGAGGAGCACGAGGGGGTTAGCATTGAATGAGAGAGAGAGAGAGTCTTGGTCTTGGGACTTCATTTTTTGCATGTTATGTGTGCCTGTGGCAAGTGTCAGTTGTTGTTGTTGTTGTTGTTGCTCTTGTTGTTGCTGGCATTATCAATCGATCGAAAGCAAGCCGTATTTATTTGGTGTTTTGCGTATGCGCAAACCTGGTACTCTCAATCGAATCCAAAAGAGCAACAACAAATATAAGTAACTGCTACATAGTAAAGCTGGAATTTTGTTAATAAATATTCCACAGTCCAATGGTGCAGAGTTGGTGCATTAGCTTACAGATTTCTGTGCCATATCTGCTGACAAAGATTGAAATGTCGTGCGATACACAGCCAAATAGCAAGCTTTGTCGAAGGTAATATACCATTCAAATTGTAAAAATTCGATAATAGCGCAGTATGCCAGCGAATGAATCAATATTACAAATAACGTGCCGACATCAGAAGTATTTAGAGAAGCTCTGCAGCAGACTTCTGAGATATCAAGGCCCACAAAACCACACAGGCGGTTTTTGTCATGCTGATTAGGAATATATATGCGGTAGAAAACACTTTCTTCCTTGCGTTGCAAACTTCGTTATAAAGTTTAACTTTTTTATAAATTTCAGCCTCTAAGCTGTTATGGTTTGGTCTGTGCGCTGTTCACCAAACAGTCAGTCAGTCGGGACCCAGTATGGCGTTCTTGGAGTGTAGAAAACATTTGCTTTCAGAAACGATACTTCCCTTACTTCTCCTTTCCATTGTCTCTCCTCACATTCTGGTGTCTCTCTTCTCTACTCTGTTCGCTCTGTATCCAACAGCCTACCATATAGCTAATCTCTGTCTTGTTTTAGTCCTCTCTCGTACTCTTCCTCTGTCCTCCCTTTTACTCTCTCTTACGCCGTGTTATAGGACGCAGTTTTCTGTTCTTATCAGTATATATAGATTCATCCTGCAAGTGTAGGGGCTGGCGATGTTGCAATGTGAATTTATAATTTCAGCACCTTGGCTACCTTCCACCTGCCCTCAGCGCAGGCAGTCCACATCAGTTACACTCTATCACCTGAAAATTGTGCTCGACCACTAACGTGGTTGATTTTAAAAAATTGCTCCCACTTGTAGGACAATGGATAGTTAGTTTAGTTGATCTAAATGGTTCCTAGTTATTGTTAGCATATTTAATATGAACACCAAAATTGCCGTTAAATGTCAACTGATAGCCATGGCCAATTGTGGTAGTTAAAAAAATATATATAGATAATGCAGAATAGAGTCAAGTAGCAGCAGCAGCACATGCAATAAATGTAGAGACCATGGTGCTGCCGCGATGGCAATGTGAAGGCATATAGGAATTGAAGCAAGTGTGCCCTGGAGTCAAGAGTCGTAACAGAGCGGAGCGGAGTTATTCATAAGCGTGGTGCTGCTGTGATTAATATCCATGGAATGCAGTTTATTGTTGTGCGACGAGAGCAAAGGGGCGTGGCAGCAGGAGACACATGCACAGCAATAGCTGGACCAGAAAGGTAACACAAACACAGACACCAGAAAACATGCGAAGTGCAGCATTGTGGATGTTCATGCTTTAAAGATCCGGCCTTTGGACGCAAATTTTTGTGCATTATTACAGTTTTTTTGATGGTCGCAAGGGTTTTCCTCGGCTATTTTAGCTCAGTTATAAATTACAACGGCCAAAGGCAGCCTCTAATGCGCCAGTGTGTGTGTCCATGTTGCATAATCTGTGCGCTGAAATCTATGGCATCCACTTGCGCATATGCAGATAGCGGGGAGCGAGTGCTGCCAGATGATGCCAGCCAAGTGCAACTATGTACGTGAAGACCCAGCCCCGGCCATGGTTGCATCTTTTAGAACAATAGTCCCCAGTCCCAGCCTAAGCCAAGTATACAATGGAGGAGCAAGCTGGCAAGCTGAAGAGATGCAGCAGTTGTAAGAGCTGCTGCTGTGGTGCTTCTACTTCTGCTGAGGTGGAATGGCCGCCACTTTCATAATAGAGTCATAAAATTTTAGTGTGCCGCTTGGGTAAGCCTCCCCCTGGTTGCCCCCCGTGGTGCCGCGCCACGCAGAAGTTTTGCCGCTTTAAAAGCCGTTTCGCTTTGTTGGCCTTTGTCCGGCCATACAAATATATAATTGTGATTAATTATACGACATAAAAATGTTTTAGATTCAACATTTTGATGCATTTATTAACCGAAAAATCACTTGAAATGAGCGGTTTTTAAAAATTGCCTCCTTGTTCGTTGTCTAGCCAGCTGTTCATGGACTACGGACCTCGGGCTTATTTTAGTAAGACAAAGTCAGAGTCTGAGCCACCATTTGCTGAGCTACACTGAATGTATGTTTAACTTGACTGCGCAGATCTATGATCAGAAGCAATAAAAGTTTGCTTTTCAGGTATTCAGGGCGTTCCTTACAGGTTAGATGTTGACGATGCTAAAACCACTGGACTTAAATGCCAGCCCAAGTCAATTTTTGGCTTTTTAAATTCCTTCCAACCATTAATGAAATGGGTAAATGTAACTCTAGGTAACACTGAAATTGTACTCTTTCTAGTACATATAGTAAGACTTTTATTTAAAGATTTTGAAAATCTGGTATTTTTTGTTCTGTTTTATTTGTGGTATTTTTTCGATTTTCCATTAGGACTGATATATGCTTGTCAATATTGGCTCGTGGGAGTTCATCCATCTTAGATACTTTGACCTCATCCACTTCGTTCTCGCTAAACAGTAAGCTAGCCAAGACGAACTCCTCGTCCTATATGAAAATATGAATGAAGCCATAATAACAGCTATCTACGGTAACGTCTCCCATTATATGGTCAACCAAAAGTTGCATTACCTTCCAAATATGTGTGGGAATCCAAATTGTTTAAATTGAAGCTCGGAGTGTGCGTGATCAAAATGAGTACAATCGGAAATAGACAATTTGTTTGAATAGTTCTATGAAACTGCAATTTTAAATAAGTCAAATCTTTTTTTATTCTACGAGTATACTTTGGTAGAGAAAACGAGTATATTGTCTTCGTGCAAATGTGTCTAACATTTAAAGGGAATCCTTTCCGACCTGATAATATATATTTTCTTGATCAAGAGCATCAACCGAGTCGATGTAGCCGTCTCCGTCTGTCCGTCTGTATGCACACCTGAATCTCGGAGACTATGAGAACTAGAATCACCAAATTTGGCATGCAAACTCCAATAGTGCGTCATCAGATGAAGTTTGTATTTCAATTTAGATAAGGAGCGTATACCAAATTTGGTCACTCTAGCTCTTATAGTCTCCTCGACTCGGCTATTGATGCTGATCAAGAATATATATACATTATGTGGTAGGAGAAGCTTCCTTTTGCCTGTTACATTTATTTGCAAGAAGACAATATACTCGTTTACTCTACTGCAGTACGGATATAAACATGAAAAAGTTTAACATACTTTTGAGTGTGTCGAGTATTAAAAAGTGCTGAGTACGAGTATTTTACAGTCGGAATATCGATTTAAGCGTTCTTACTTGTTTTTATACTGAATTAATTAATCAACTATCGTGAGGAAACACTTAGTTTGTTAAATAAAAACGTTGTTAATAATATTAACATAACATTGCAAATCGCTTCATTAACCTCATCAAAGATGCCAGAGCTTGGAGTTCCGAATAGAACCCACATCATACTTATGGTAAATTTTATTAAATAGACACTTAAAGTGTAGAAATTTAAATAGATGAATTATTTTAAAACAACCTACTTAGTTATGCTAGACATATAAACCATCCAATCAAAACGTAACTCTGACGAATGGCCCTTTTCGTATAGGAGTATGTATCCACCATTGCAAGACCTTAATTGAGTTCATCCACTGTATTTTTGATTGCCGGGATTGTCAACGGCCAGCCATAACAACATTGTTGGTGTAAGGCCTAGCTGGATGGGCTACCTCCGATTGACTGGCGGCAGCAGGCGGCGACAATGGCGGGCGCATTTGAGCATCATCTCCTCGCAGCAGAAGTGCTCAGCTTCGTTATCACACAACATGGCAGCACATGGGAATTGTTGGCCAGCTGAGGAAAATAGATGCCAATGCCGCCGCCTCTGGTGGCGACTGCGCTTACTTCAAGCTTGCCAGGCGGCTTTCCGCCAAAAACAATGAATGAGGACAACAACTATTGAGAAACACGCAACAATAACAACAACAGCAAACATCAACAATCTATTGACAACAACGACAGAGAAGACTCAGTCCAACTCTTGACTCTGGGACCGGGACCGGGACCAAGGCTGGCGCAAAGGCATTTCATGCTCATCAAATGCGTTGACATTGAACAATTGCGCGTAATGTTGTCGTACACTTGACAAGCGCGCAAATTGTAGTGCTACCTGTGAATCTGCGACTGTGAATTGCCGGATCGGCAAATCTGGCCCAGACCAAAGCGAAAGCTAAAGCCAAAGTCCACATCTTTCAATTGCTTCAGCAGCAGCGACTAGCCAAAAAAAGAAATATCTGCACAAATATCGTTTACTTTGCAGAACCGAAAATTACATACCCTTGCCGGAACGAATATTGATATTTCGCTTTCAATTCAGGATGAGTAATTTCTCGCCATATATCTGATATTTTCCTATTGGTCCTTTGGTCATTCTTTCCAGCTACTTTGTTCACCTTTAAAATTAGAATTGTGATTTATTCATGAGCATGCAAAAGTCCCACATTAGTATATTTTAGCAAGTGGTAATACCCTTTGATAGTGTATAAATGAAACACAGAACTTGATGGAAATTGGCCAAGTTGTCTGTTGATTGTACGACTCCAACTACGAGTATGTGTTTTGGCCTTAATGAAGTGGCGACATTCAACCGAAACCGAGCAACCTCGTCAAGCTGACATGGGCAACTCCAAATAGGAATATGCACCGACAAGTCCAAAAGCCTCGCTAAAAGCCATCCAGATTAATAAGCCCACTGTGTGGGTGATGCGAGTATGGGAACGACTGCCAATGCCACTTCCACTGCAATTGCGTCTCCAAAGTCGAGCGATAGCAAAAGTCAAAAGTCATTTAGCAGCCGTTTATTCTATGCTATTCAAAGATATCGTTGCTACCAAATTTGGGAAAGGCAATATTTTGCAAGCCGTTAAAGATTTGTAAAGTGCATTTTGCCTTGCCTTAAATGGAGCGAAGGAAAAGTAAAGAAAAAATAAAAACGCACGATAAAAGTGCAAACATTCGTGGATCTGTGGCAGCAAGTTAAATTTGCCTTTCTTTCGGCGAGAAGACGAAACAATGGCTGGAAGAATTGTCCACATGGGTTTGCATGTCCGTTATTTGATTGCCTCCAAGCTGGACTTGGAGATGACGTTTGCCTGATCTCTCCTATTTCAAATTGGAACACAAGTTTGTTTTAGATACTTTCTTCATTTGAACGAACTCGTATTAAAAATTTATTAATCTTAATGTGAATAGATTTTGCAGAGATCATTTACATAAAATGCCATTAAATCAATGATGAAAGATGATATAAAACAGGGCTACTTAATCGTTAAAATATGAGAAGAAAATTACTTAAAACACTTGAAGTGGTGGTGTTAAGGAGGGATAGTAGTGGTGCTATCAAGATTTGTCACAAGCCGATTCTAAAAATGACACCAAATGGTTCTGAAAATGAGACCAAAATGGCTTCATAAGTGATACCAAAACGTTATTCAAAAGATGTAAATCATTCTTAGTGTGAACCCAAAGCGTTCAAGAAGTGAGACGCCCGTTCTGATATCGAGAACATCGTTCTCGGTACAAGAAAATATGGAATTTGCCTGCTATTGTGATCGAAAATCTTAAATTTCGTTAAAATATCTATAAGATTTTCTTCTTTTCTTCTTTTCCCATAGTCCAACCTAAGTTACTTGACTTGCTTTGAAATGAAGGCAACTTCACTTATCAGTCCTACAACACCTTACCATTCTTCCATGATCAATGGTGGCTGCAACTAGAGGCAGGCTAGCAGTAGACTGAGATTCACCAAAACGTAGATGATAGTCTCTCTGCGTCTTACTTTGGTAACTATTTACGTTTTCCAAATTATGTTGTACCCTGGCATTTTTATCAATAATTTCAGGCTGTTCAGAAGAAAGTTGTGCAGCGAGGTTGCATTTTATGCAAGCGACCCCGAAAGGTCGCCACGGACTGCACGGCGCTCTAGCTCATTTCAGATCAGTTCAGTTTCAGCGCAGCTCAGCTGAGATCAGCACAGCTCTATCTGCCAGTCGGACAACTGGGCCTCATAAATTGCAATTGTGTGAAACGTGGCGGCTACTCGAAGCAACATCAACTGGGAGCTGGCTTGGGTGCCGTGGCTGCTTCTTGCTGGCTGCCGCTTGTGTTGCTTCTTGGCTGCCAGCTCCGCCAACATTAGCTTGATTGAATCTTATTGTTGGCAATTAACCTTCGCAGCTCCGGGGCCAAGCGAAGACTGCGACTGTGGGACATCCTGTCTTTCTCCCACAACGCCAGCTATGGTATAATAACTTCATTTGCCACGACTGCTGCAACATGGCATAACATGTCATCTGGTTATGTCAAACTAATTGCCAGAGACAAGTCCAAGTCGCCTTCTCTTCGCTCCGCCCCAATTAATTAGCAAACGCCAACGGACTAGGCCAGATCCGGATCGCAAGGCAAGTCACATTTGCATGCGCACGAACGAGCACGAACCATTCAGCTCAGCTGACGAGCTGAGGATCAGGTCTAACATAAGTAAATGGGAAAACGAAAACGAGCCATGGAATGGCAAAAAGTAAAAAGGCTAAGCATATTGTACACCAAATTTCACTTAGGAGCAGGGAGCGGCAGTCTCAACCAGACAACGACAAAGTTGAACAGCAAACGATTTGTCTTCATATCCATCTACAGCTCTTAGCTCATTTTAAACTTCACTTCCTACTTACTTTTGTATATTCGTAGTGGCAATTGCATCTTGCAACACTGGAAAAAATTAACCTTAGCCTTAAATATTAGGCATATATAAGATCCACAATCACGAAAATGTATAGCAAGTTGCTTCTGAAATGTAATATAGAATTTGTTTGAGAATTCATTAGCTTCAACTGTGTGCTAACTTACTAAAAAGTACTAAATACGAGAACTCAGAAACTCTTTCTGTTATTTATCCATAAGCCAATTGATCGCTAGCAATATGTATGAGACATTTCGTTTTTGCAATATCACCAGCATTGGTGCTTTTGTGCGGTTCGGACATGTATAAATAAATCATCAACGTTTGTGGTTTGGGTCTGAAAGGTCTGAGTAAGTCCATAGAATCGATAGCACAGTTCCCAAGTCTATTCTCACAGTGTTACTTGGTACAATATTCCAATACCACACTTATATTTTTTTATAAAAACGATATTTTTATATTTTGAAAACTCTCAAACAATGGCTGCGTGCCTAAATTTTTAAGACCAAAATTTTTCCCAAGTGCAATACTTATTTACTTAGTCGTTGGTGTCTATCGTCCGTCGTGGTGTCCACAAATGCGATTGCATGCAGCGCTCCTTTGTCATGACATTACAAAAGCCTAATTCATCATTATGGCTACAGAGCCTGGTCTCTAGATGGGATTTGGATTGAGTTGAGTTAAGCTGAGTTGAGTTGGTCGAGAGAGTTATTTTATTTTTGGTCGCGACTTTCGCTAGACGTTTGCATGAAATGCAGTCGTCGTCGTCACATCTGAGCAGCGATCTCGTTAGCTGGAGCCGGGGCTTCATGTGAGCTCGTTCCATTGCCATTGCAGCTTCATTGGCTCCTCGGCGTGATTCATTCATGCGCAGTAGTTAGATCTTTCGCTCCCCTTGCATGCACATGCATCTGACTGACAATGACGATGCCGATAATAATGATGATGCACGCGGCTGCGGCTAAGAGCCGAGCCATGAGTTTGACTTAAACAGGCAGCCCTTGCCGCTGTCAATAGCTATTGGATATGTGTATGGGTAAGGATAAAGCTGTTGCCACAAGGGGGCACACCTCGGCATGGAGGTGGCATAGGCAAAAGTGCACTGTCGATAGGCTGATGATTCGCCTGTCGACATTCAACATCGACGACGACATTATCGTCAGCAGCCAGTCAGAGCTACAGCTGTCAGTTGAGCCATGCAACCAGTGTAGTTATTTGTAAACTTTTATCTGGAGGTATACATCTTTCGGTGTGGGCTTGTCCTTGTCAAAACGAACACAGAAACGAAAGCTGTAAGTTGGTTTTCAAAGAAAATGCTGTTTTTTGTATGTTGTTGCGAAAGTGAGGCGCATATTTGGGAACATATGTATGTAAGTCAAGACACATTTACCTACAAACTCTGAGTCATTGCTTGGAAGCACTGACAGACTGTGTGTTCCCAATAGCAAATAATTATGCCAAAAGGGCAAAGGGCCTTTAGCATTCATTTTGCTAGTTTCCTTAAAAGATAACAACGTAGAATCTGTATTAGGTAAGATTTGAGTTAGTTAAAACGGGAATAAATTGCTTTGATAAACATAAAACATTTTACCAGATGCAATTTAACATTTCTATTGAAAAATTGGAAATACTGTTGTCGGCCAAAACCTGGAATTTACTCAACGAAACTTTTGAGTGATGATTTGCTAAGGATTATCAAGGCAAAAGTGCATCGGCCTTATAAAGCATCATACTGAGCCAATGCAGATTCGGGGCCTCTATTTGCCTCACTTATATGGGAGCTTTATAATATAGTTGTCTGATTGCGACCAGATTCCTCCTCAAATGAATACAAGCCGAATTTGGTTTGATATAGGTGAAAAACAGAAAAGTTATGCTCCTAAGTGTTCATTCCGGAACAATCAGTTGTCCGATCAGAATGAATCTTAAACTCAACCAGCGTGCAGGCAGTAGGAAAATCTGGTAAAAGTTTCAGCTCTGTAGCTCTTAAGACTTTTGAGATCTCCTGGTTCAAGGACGCAGACAAACGATAGCTGTATCGAATCATGCTGATCGAGAATATATTTACTCTATATGTTCCTAAGCACTTTCGTTTATGCGCTGCAAATATCATGACAAAATTAATATACATTGACATATTTTGTGAATGCTATAAATATGTTATCATATATAATCTTGATCCGTCTGGCTGTATATATTTGCCAAATAAAAGCTGAAAGACAGAAACTGCTGCTCCGAGATCTTCTGTATGTACTCGTATATAAAAATTAAATTAAAGATTTAGCTATATACATTCAATTATGGATCTGCACAAATGTATTATCCTTATCCATATAAAACCTTTATTCGTATTCCTATATTTTCATACACCCTAGCAAATGACATGCGCTAATTCCCGCTTAAATGAAATTCAGGTCAAATGTTTTGTTTGTGCTTCAGCCAAGAGACAAGCTTAATCATCGAAGCAGCACGTATGGGCCAAATTGCTATGGTCGATTTCATTATTAGGCAACCATGTCATATGCACATCAGAATCACTGACTCTCGTGTAACTGGCAGCACTCTTATTTTATAAACAGTTGCAGCTGGACCCAGACTCGTGACATAGAGGTACAGACTGTGGAGTTGTGACTTGATTTATCTACTGCTTAGCACAAGACTTCTTTCTGATTAGTTTTCTCCCAACAACAATGACAATCCCAGTGGCCAACTTTAACTTTCAATTCCACCTCATCAGGAGCATTGAAAATGCACGAAAATGTCCCTCAAATTTGTTGAGAAATCGAAGCCTCGAGCTATTTGGCAGGCGAAGCTGGAGAGATGGCTAAAGAGCGTCCATTAAATTCCTGGCGCTGTCGCTAATGAAGTCATAAAACCGCATGACATTTTCGCTACCTCTGAGGAAAGCCCCCACGAAACCAAGCAGATCTCACTTTTTGTCAGACAATCTTGTTGCAGTTGCAGTTGTTGTTATTGGTCATATTGTGGTTCGTACATACGGTACACACAATTGTCTGGGGTTTGGGTTTGGTCGAGGTCCAAACGAGCACTGGCTCTGGTACTGTCGTCGGTTCAATCGTTCCAATATGGAAATGGACCGCCGCCCGCTGCCACCTACAGACCGAAGACGACGATCTATATGTCCATATGTTTACATACAAACTTGTATATCGCCGCTGCGATCTTCGCTTTCGATTGGACCTCAAAACCCAGACCCAGACCCAAACCAGGAGACGTGCTTGACTGCGCTTTATTTTGGCTCAGCCTTATCTGCTGGAGCTGCATTTTATTTCGCTTTGCATTTCGTTTCGTGGACTTCGTGCTGCAAATATGCAAATATGCTGCAATCTCAGAAGGCGACGGATTGGAAGCAGGGGTGAACGACAGCGGCACACGTTCGAGGGCCTTTCGTGTCATAAATGGCATAAATATTCCTTCTTGACCGGCCAACCTAAATATTTTTTTGGGGTTTGTTGCTGCTGTCATTGATTACTTTTTTGGCATCAGAGAAAAATTATAACAATGTGCATCAGGGAGACTGAGACTTTCACTTTTGCATTATGCGCACAGATTTCGTTTTGAAATTGAAATTAAATCGTTTATCATCTTTATATTGTGTGCATTTGTTGAGAAAGGCTATGGATTGGCGGCTATCTGACGAATTGGCTGCTAAACTTAACTTATTTTATTGGGCTGAAATTAAATTGGTAGCATTTTTTCATATTTGAATTTATATCATAATATTGTATACCACTTGTCGATATAAACGTTTTCTAGCGACTAGGCTTTACCAATGTAAGGCTTACCCTTACCTATTCATATGCAACTTGCAGCGTCTCTTTCCACAACTAATGTGGTTCCAAATAAATTTCCATTAATCTATTGTTTATATGTTTTATGTGTTTTATCGGACTTTCTAGTGCTTCTCTTAAATTTCTCAAGATGTGCTATGATACTCTAATCGTCGCCTGTGTCACTGCTCCATTTTCTCACCAATCAGTTCAACTGTTAGCTCTGACGATTACTGTCTATGAAAGTCATTGGCCGATATTGGACCTCAGCTGTGCCTTACTATTCATTAGTTATCTCGTAGCTTCCTCTCAATATTATCAAAATTACAAGCTCAATATTGTTCATAATTATTTTTCGCTATCAAATCGGAACTATTGAAATTTTCACTGAAGGCTTCTGAATACTCCAAGAAATAACCCGAAATTTTACATGACTTGAAAACACTTTCTTGATAAAGCATTATTATATATTATTTATCAAAACAGTGACGTCTTCCTCTCCTGTTCAACTTACCATGCAAGTAAAGCAGTTGGACTGGACTTTAACCAAATCAGTTGTTATCAGAGCCGGGCTTTAAGCTGTTTTTTGGCCTATACACTTTTGGCTGTTGCAAGCGCACAAAATGTATGAAATTAAATTGAAACTTAGAACGCTAAGAAAGTGATCTTAAAGGGCTCCTTTTTATTATATCTACGACTTCAATGAAACAGGCAAAAGGGATACAGAAAAACATTCTCC
This sequence comes from Hirtodrosophila duncani, assembly GCA_037043425.1. Lineage (NCBI taxonomy): Eukaryota > Metazoa > Arthropoda > Insecta > Diptera > Drosophilidae > Hirtodrosophila > Hirtodrosophila duncani. The sequence continues at coordinate 242,876 of JBAMBM010000437.1, read as the reverse complement.
CAGGTAGTGCTGGAGAAAGCATCGATGTTATATCGATACATCGATGTTGCTCAAATTTTTCAAACATCGATTTTTTTCCTACGTTTCCTATGTTCGATGTTTGTAGCATCGCCGACAGACAACAAAGCGGGGAATAAAAGTGCATAGAGTAAGATAAAAGGGATACATTTTAAATATTACTAAATAATATATTGATTTTTTAGAAGGATATTGGTGTTGGCATTGCGTGGAAATGTAGAAGTTTATAAAAATGTTTGCAATTTTGCAGTAATAGTTGAGTGGATATGTACGTACTCAGTATATGTTTATATTTAGATTGGAAAATGTGAACTCGAGTGAGATAGACATGCACAGTGAACCCAAAGAATAACTTCCTGTTAAGCAGACAAATATGGCAAATCATCAGTCTGGAGGTTTTTTTTTTAAATCCAATGATGACAAAACAGCGAAATACTTGAAATGTAGAAAGACCTACCAAACTAGTGCAATACCACGAATTTGTGGGGATATCTAAAGCGGATGCATCACAGTTTGACAGTAAGGGATCTACCAAAGGCCTCAGGCTCTATTAGGCCATTTTTTAGACCAAAAATGCGTGGCATTGTTCAGTACGAAAACAAGTATTGACAAGGCCCTGACTTATATCACCTCATACCTGCGACCGTTCTCAGTTGTTGGAAATAAAGGATTTCGTAACTTGGTGAAAGTGATCCTCACTATGAGTTACCTTCTATGACAAAGTAACAGCCATTTTATCTGATAACGCCTAATTCATGATTATGGCAAGCTTAGAAGACCCGAAAGACCGAAAAATCGATGTGAGCAAACATCGATGTTTTTGCAGCACTATTCCCAGGCTCTTTCATCCAATGCCGACTTACAAGATTATGTGTGGTCAACGAGGGCTTAACGATTATGGTGGCAATTGAGAGACCAATGTAAGATACCCGCCCTCCTCCGCAAATAATTTATGCAAATTCAATTTGAATATTTGTTCATTTCTTTTGCTTTTATTATTTTTGTTTTTCGTCAAATGTTTGTTTTTTTTTGTGTGCCTAAATTAATTTCGCACAATTTATTTCGCAAATTACGATTATTTGTAGTAATTGTTCAGATGTTTCTGGCTATGTATTTCTGTGTTCGTATTTGTATTTATTTTTGTGTGTTATTTACTTTCGCACACAATTAGTTGGCTATGCTAAGTAAATGGGAACATTTCGAGTTGCTCGTAGTAAATTTGTCGCTGGCGCTGTTTATTTAGCTTGATGTTTGAGTTTTTAATTATAAACGCTAATTATGAATATTGTTGATTATGTGGAGTGTGCATTTAATGAATAAATATTTAAAATACAATATTGCAGTTGTTCTTCCATTTCGTAAAACTAATTAATGCGAAATTCGAAATGCGTAATGCGATTGCATTTAAATGAAGCATTTCCTAATTGGAATACATTTAGTTTGTGTTTGCTTCAATGTTTTCTCATTTTGTACATAGCAACTTTATGACTTAAATGACTAGTCTTTGGTTGTTGTCAATTGTTGTTAATTATTAATTAAATTAAAACTTGAACTTTGCGTTTGCGTTTGCGTTTGAAGAGGAATGCACGTACGCACGCTTGCGTTTGCCTTCTCGCTTATGGGCAGTGCAGTTCGCACTCCACAACATTCGTAATACTACTACAATAAATATAACTATATAAAATGTAATTTTGTTTTAAGTAGGAGAAACTTTTGTCGTTTTTGTTTTTGTTTTTGTTTTTTGCACGCTCTTTTAATTAATTGCTAATTGGAGCAAATTGCAATAATATTTACAACTTTATTTACAATGGCGCGAGAGTTTTAATTTCTCGTTCTATGTTTGTGATTGTTGTTGTTTTAAGTACTTTTGTTTCATTGTTGTTAAAGTTCAATTGATATGCATGTCAATGAATTTGTTATTAACTATTTATAGAAATGCGTATGCTTTGTGTAATATTTAATGCTTGAGCTCATAATTCTTTAAGCGATTTATTGAATGAGTTTTCCGTTTTTAGGACTTTATTTATGTTTTCTGTGTTTAATTCAATTTCTATAACGAACTTTGGGTGCATTTAAAGCTTAAGGGTTTCTTTTATAAAGAAGAAAATGCGCCCAAAATCCAGTTTATTTTGTTGGCAATCTAGAAACTATTGTATTCACTCTTATTTTATTTTATTTGTATTTATTTTTTTTTTTAAATTGTAAAACAAGTGGAATGAAGGGTAAAGCCACACAGTTTCCTGCCATTTGCAGCCACGTGCTAAGAAGTCCAACGTCTGTCACCGTTTCCCCAAGTTTCCACAAGCATTCACATTTAGAACCCAAACATCCACACATAAGTATGTCCAAAAGGCTTAAACCGAAAATGTCTAGTTAAACACTAAACCTGTGGGAGAGACGTATTCGCTGTGACCCGACTCGACCCCAAAGTACTCCGTATGTTATATAACAAATTGTGGATAATGTTGTTGTTGAAACTTCTGCAGCAATTGGAGTATTAAATCATTCAAATATCTTTCGATCTCAGATTCAAATAGAATTCAGCAGGCTGAAATAGTTTGATCTTGATTTTGTGATGTGAAAAAAAGTACTAAAAAGATTCCAAATATACAAAGTCTATTGGAATTTCGAATAAGAGGGCATTCATTATCTCCTTGCTGCATTTCTTTGTCTTTTGTGCTTTGAAATATATATATATAATATCTCATAAATACCTAAATTTCACAAATTCATACTTCCATTTGTTATTGTTTCGGCACTTGAAATCCATCAACGATAAATCCAATTGTAAATCTGACAAAAACATGAACAACCAAAATTACTTTTTGAATGGTTTTGCATTTTGAAAACCCGCAGCTCTCTCAACGTAATGGGTATGGAAAACCGCAACACACATTTCCAACAACTATTTAAAGCTGTGGTGTACTTTCGTATCGTCGGCAAAGCCCGGCTGTTGCCAGTTACGGATGAAACAAAAAGCACGCCCTTTATTTGCTTTAATCTGACAAAATCCCCGTACTAATGCCTTACGGCAATAAAGGATAAAACGTGCATGGCATGTAAAGAGCATGTATGTGCTTCTGCTGCTGGCTGGGATTGGTATTGACACTGTCACTGGCTGTGGCATAGTATAACCCGCACTTACCACAGCTCAGCCAGAGTTGCCTCTGCTCTCTGTGTAGCTTTCAGTTTTTGCCGTCGCCGTCTGCTTCGATAGTTTGCGAAAACGGAAGTGACACTAAATTCGTTTCGGTTTCCCCAATTGGAGACACACACACACAACCACACACCCTCACACACAAACACAAGGACAAACACGGTGGGGGGGGGACACCCAGGGATATCATTGAGTGAATCCTGAGACTCTTATGCACTGGCTGACTGGCTGGCTGGGATAAAATAAACTTCACAAAAATGTTACGTGTAATCCTTTTTATGATCTGCGCCAGAATTTGTGAGCCGCATTTTAAGCAGCTGTCATATGTTTGTGCCGCAAATGCTGCTGCCGCAAATGTTGCTGCCACAATGTTGCTGCCTCAAGGCTGCCGGCAACATGTCACTGCCAGATCCAGCCACTGCTCAGCTGCTGCTGCTCTAGCTGCGTCTTCTCCGTCCAGGAGCAGCCATTGATTGGGCCTCAGCTGGCGACGAGCATTGTGCCAGCTATAGTTCCAGTCGCTGCCTGGGGCCAGTGGCAGCCATCCGTCTCTGTGGGCGCCGGCGAGGACGAGGATGTGGCCAATGATATTGAGCTGCCGCTTTGCTCCAACTGCAGCTGCAGCTGGTGCGGTTGATGGTACTCGGGCTCCTCGTAGGCGGCGTCCTCATCGCCGTCATGCGGGTAATGCGGCGGCGGCATCAGCGCGTGATGATGATGTGCATGTGGACGCGGATGATGTTGAAACTGATGCTGATGATATGGATGGAAGTAGTGAGGCGGCTGCTGCTGCTGACTTGGCGGCGCGCTGGCTGCTGGCGGCATGGCTGACACAGATGTGCCCCCTAGCGTGGGCTGCTGTTGCTGCAGATACTGATGCGAATGCGAATGCGTTGGGGGCAGCGGCAGTGGCAGGGGCTGCAGACCGCGTATGCTGTCCGCCGGGTGTGCCGTGTAAATGTTGCTCCGTCTCAGATGATTATTGTTGTTATTGTTGTTGTGGGCGCCGCTGCCGGCATTGGCTGATTCACCGACACTGCCCCCACCGCCAGCACCGACCAGACCGTTGCCGTGGGCGCGCTTGTTGCGGGACCACCACTGCACGTGCGTATCTGCAATGGGAAGATGTAGGAGCACAGATGCAAACACAGTTCTGATGTTGATGTTCAGCTTAAATATTAAGGAATATATGTATATGTATATTCATATGCATGTGGGCGTGCACAGTGGAGCAAGGCTTTAAGTAAATAGGAAATGGGATCTGGAAGAGTTTCTTCAATGTGACTAGGACGTATACGTAATAAGCTACCACAGGTTTTGTCTGATTTACCAAATTTATGTGCTAATCTACATATGATCTTTTATCTCTTGATATAATTTTCAAGGGCGTAGCCAAGGGGGCAACTCGATTCTCAGTAAAAGTAGACAATAAATTTGCCAAATGGTAACGAAGTTATTGACTTAAAATTGATTTTCTGCTTTGCGATTAAAAAGACAGCGACAAATGTATTATTTGCAATAAACTAGCTGGACTTCCTTTACTTTCTAGATTTGTCCATTAGATCACCCAATGACCTATTGTAAAGTATGCAAGTCCTTAACTAGCCTCAGAGTCCTTCCATTTTGTACGGCGAGAACACACTGTGCATGGCTGGCAGTGTACTTTTCTCTATTACTGTTTTGTCTGCTCGTAGAAGATGTGCGTGTCAGTTTTCGTACTCACCATTGCGATTGTTGGAGGACTTTTTGCGCCGACAGCGCACAACGGCAATCATGATGATGGCGCCCAGGAGCGCCGACAGCACAGACACAATGATCAATGTCAGTGGCCAGCCCAGTTCCGTGGCCTTTTCTGCAAAGCGGGAAAACAAGAAGAGATGGAGAGCTGTAGTAGAATGGCCAGTTAGTCGGTGCGTTAACGCATTTGTCTTGGACTTGTTTGCTGGACGCTTACGCTGACGCTGGATATGGATGCTACGTGCTTGCTTACCTATCGTGCCCTCAAACATAAATGTGTTCTTGGTGGGCATGGCCCAGGAGCATAAATCACATGTGGTAAGGCCATCGCTCAGCACGGGCTCATCCACAAAGAAGGGCGGCCTTGGTGGCGGCGGCACAAAACGTCCGTTCCACAGTCCTTGCTCGCTGGCATCAAAGGCCATGGGTGATCCAAATAAATCGTCGTCGTCATCGAAGATGTCGAATGTCACATCCCCAAAGCTGCCCAAATCCTCCGCCGAGCTGGCCACCAGACTCTCAATGCGCGGCGGACTGAATGTGGGAAAGACGGAGTCTGATGATGCCGATGATGCAGCCTGATTTACAATGTAACTGAGACGTGCATCGTTGGCGGGCAGGAAGTTTGCCGTCGTTGTTGTCGTCGCCGACGTCCGGAAACTGACGCTGATGTTGGCTATTGATGGCATGGTAGTAGCAAAAGCTTGTACTGGGTTGGGTCGGGTTGGAGGATGGCTTGGTTTCAATCCTTTGACTTCCGTTACGGTGCTGCCCGCAGTTATTGCCGCTGTCTATTGCAGCTGCTTGTGGCACATTGTGAAAGGATTCCCCGTGCCTCCTGCGCTCGCATCTGAAATGAAGAAATTGAGAGTTGGGCTTAGTCTTCCAGTTTCGGAACTCAAATTGGAGTCTTTTGCCAATTAAAGGCTTAATTGTGCTGTCAATATTTGCCGACAACTCTCAAAGCCGGCAGTAGGCAAAGCTTTCACATTTCACATTTCCCCCAGGCGGAGTACGTATGTGTAAGCATTTCGCTGTCAGAGTTAAGCCAGATCTTCTATTTCTGGTGCTAATCCTCCACATGCATCACATGCCATGTCAGCAAACGTTTTTCAATCACTGTGTTTTTTTTTCCTTTACCTATTTCCAATTTGTTCGGCATCCGCCCCGCCCCGGCCCGCCCCCAACGCCGCCCCACGCACCTCGACTGAAATGTATCTCACAGTTAGCCTGAGAAGTACTCTCGTTGTATCTTTTCAGCTGGAAATTGAATTTTTGAGTAGCATACGAGTATCTGGCAGATACTCCTGCTGCTGGTGCCTGCTACGTAGCTGCTAACGAGAATTGACAGCTTGACAGTTTGATATCAGTCTGAAAGTCAGCATTAGTTACAGTTTCGATGCTCGTTCACTTCTCCTTGCTGCTCTGAAATTTGCTTTATTAAAAACATCCGAGAACGGCACGGATGTATATATATATATATATAGATATATGGAAACTGTGTAGCTCTTTCCTTACGTATCTGCAGCTTTGCATTTAAACTAATTGAACTCAATTTGCAGAGCATTGTGAAACAATAATCATGATAAATTAACACTAATTTGCAAGCGCCAGAGCGGCATTTGCTTTGCAACTCTCTCCGCATGAAAGGCAGTGGCTCAGTTTGCTGGGAAAATGACAATGCTATACGGTTTCAAGGGCAGGGACCTGCTTAAGTGATTGGGCGTCGTTAAGTATTTTACTAAATAAGTTAAGCGATTGGTGTAAAATGAAATCCATCTATGTAAGGCGATAAATATTTTGTTAATATTATTCACCCGCTGGTTGGAGAGGACACCTCGCGGATTGTTTGTTCAGGAAAATAACGAAGAATGGTATGACTCACCATGAAGCATCTGAGGAACTTTGAAGTCTTAAAAATTCTTTAAAACCAAAATTCCATTGAAGCTTCGAGTAGTGTGTAGCACAATCATCATCTTCGAAACAAACTTTGCGGCTATTAAGCTTTAAAAATATACGAACTTTGAAGGAAATACATGTTTCTCCATACAAACTTTGACTGAATTTTTGACACACACAGGTGCTAGTGTCAGTCTTCACCTACTACATAAAATTGAACTTGTATATATTATATTCACTATAGATATTTCACTCGTAATCATAATTATATCAATTTCTATTGCCATAGCAAAAGATTCGTCAGGATTCTTTTTTCTTCATTTGTGTGGATTTCTTTTCCATTCCACCCTACATTCGCGTGATTTCAATTAACATATCTGTTCTTTTATTAATTTGAAAATCCTTATACAAATCATTCATCTAACTACAGTTATTCATCGAACACAAGTCCCTCTTTTAACCAACGACTCTGTCAGAGTCAGTCACCAAAAAACAAAAACAAAATCTTAAAAAAATCACCAAAAAAGTTTGTGAAACCCGCAGCCAGGTTCATAGCTGTACTGGTACCATCCCATCTAAGAAACTTGGCACGTTTCTGGCATTAGTGGCCGTGGCCGCCGACATAGCCTTCTGCAACTTCAACGCGGCGCTCTCCAAAAATGAAAAATGCAACTTCAGGTGAGGTCTTGAAAGGCAGCGCCGCCGAACAAAAGGAAAGATACTCGTAGAAACTACCGTTGTTGATGGTTGGGTTGGTGTTGCACTGGCCACGTGCCCCCCTGATACGATGGTGCTTCTTGCCAAAAAAGAAGGATGTATGTATGTATGAAGCATGTACGAGTATACATATACATATGGGATACGTGTATGTATGTCAAATTCTTATAGGTTGGCTGCAAGAAAGTTTTTAAGGTGGCAAATGGTTAAATGCTATTATTTTGCCAATGGTTTTTGAGCTGCAGCTTTGAAAAAGTTAAACTGCACCCAAGCCTATGCACAAACGAGGAGCCCCAAACTGAAGTGCAGGGAGTAAGCGATATTTAGTCATTCTCGAAAATGAAAAAACGTGAGGCGCATAAATTGATGCGGCCAAAGAAGCCAAAATGTAGGATAGCTTCCTCCCTCACGCAGGCGAATTGTGAATCCGCATCTGAATGCATGAATGAATGAATGAATGAACACACACACACAGTCACATTCACACTGTGGAGCTGAGAGTTATGAGGAGGAGTAGCCCCAGTGGCCCGTCTTCCACTGCCGTGTGGGTGGCAGTGCTTCTTCATTGTGCGACGACGACTTGGACTATTAATAAATTTATTTTTGCTGCATGCCTCAAATAAATTGTGAAGTCACGTGTGCTTTTTTATATACCCAGCAAAGGCGAGCATATTAGTTATTTGCCACATAACTTCACAGAGCACGAACAGAAGGCGACTCTTAATCGTCAAAGTTGTTAAAGAAGGCGAGCAGACAATAGGCGCAATAAAAGAGCAGCTTAGAATCGCTTTTATAAGAAAATCTATTACTAATGAATCTATGAAGTTGTATAAAATTGGTTCGCAATCATAAACCATTGCGTATCAGCTTTGAAAAGTCAATGGGGATTCGATCATTTGACATATATATCGGGTTGTTATAGACGCGTGAGCATATATGACAACAATTTTTCTTTATTGATATTTTACATTTAATTTTCGAAGAAATTCAGAGAGTGAAAAGTGTAGATTTTAAGATTCAAGTTAGATATAATTTATTATATGATGACCAGAAAACCTTTTCGATAAAAATTAAAAAATTCTTCATTCTAGGAAGAATCTCACTTTGCAATGAATGTAAGATGCATTTCTGTTGCGAACTCTCAAAATCTGAACATTCTGGACCACCGCATAATATTTTTTATGGTTAGATAATCCATATTCTCCAGAGTAACAGAGAATTTAACAGCCGCTCTAAGGTGATGCCCAGGATATTCTTAGCCTGGTGATCACAATTCAGCATGAGCCGTAGTAAAGAGCAGTCGCAACATTCGCTTAAAGAATATTTAAACTTCGGTTTCTTTTTCAATTTTTCTCTTTCTTTTATTCAATTTTACTTTTTGATAGCTTTTCAAGTGCGGCAAGTCGTTGTCAAGTCTTTGCCAAATGTTGCGACAGCTGTGGCTGACACGGCTGCCCATTTACCAGCTGCGTTTCAACTCCGACTCCGACTCCTAAGACCAACACGAAGACCAAGTCCAAGCCAAGTGCGTGGGCGATGCATTGAGCCAATGTCCAATTCTTTCAAAATGCGTCTTCAATTTCATTGCGTTGGAATATTGTGGCCGGCGGCGGCAGCTTACACTGTTTGCCAATGGAATTGTGTGGAGGAGATGTGGCAGTAACGCCCACTAAAAAGTATATATGTATACATATATATGTGTATGATTGAAACATTTTTGTGTGCACAATAACGGTACATTCAATAACATTCAAACTGTGCAATAACAAATGGCGTTTGGCACATTCGTTTGGATGAAAACCAATTACACATGTCCCACAATTCACAGCATTTCTGTCTGTTTAAATATTTATATTTATGCAGGCACACGCATTCACCCACGTTCACCACAGCACCACAGCACCACAGCACCACAGCACCCCAGTGCCCGTATCCCTCCTGCGTACGCCTTTTTAATTAGTGCGAATGTTTGAACATCATTTTTGCTTATATTTCGCATGCACACATATTTTAATTTTTATTTGCCTTTTGTAGCACAAAATATACGATATATATATATATATATATATATATATATAAATATATATACAACAATAAGAATAACAAGAACAGCAACTGGGTAATATTGAAATTTAATATGAAATGAAGCCAGGCAAGTAATTCCCCAGCCACAAACATGCACGTCCCCATCCAAACTCATACGGCACACACTGAAAAAAAGAATTTCCATGTGGACGTGCCGAAGTACAATATCACTTTTCAATTCGATTAATACACTTTTTTGAGTCCTACAACTTTGTTTATAAATATTACAGATATATACTGTAGTAAGTAGGATAGTAATCGTAGAAAATTCATTCGAATTGAATGCATTCAATCAATCAGTTTAATTGCCGAACACGAGTACAAAAAGAGAAAGCACCAGACACTGAGATGAAGCGTTTGCCAGCCAATGCACCCTTTGCGGTTTATTGCCATCAAGAGGCGGCGAACGGTGACGAATGGGATCTTCCTTTGGCATAACTTATAGTGTCGAGGACTACGTATTTTTCTTAAGATCTTCATAGGTAGTTTCTAGATTATAGCCAATATTTTTTCTGAGTGCATCCACTCTAACAGTATGAGACCCAGTCCGCCCCCTCACGCCTGCCTGGCCACACATTCATTCCATTTGCTGGCAACATGCGAAAACTACATAAATATTTGAGCATTACCAAATGTTTATTATGAGTTGGCTTTTAATTTAACACAAAAATGTTCACACATTGCCATGCCCCGCGTCCCAGCCGGTGGGTCGCTCCTCCACTCCAAAGCATCGCAGAGCTAATTACCAAAATATGAGTGAGAAATTTCTAAATTGGGGAAACTGGAATTGTTTGGTTGGTGAAGCGTAAAGGGAAAAGCAGTTGTAGAAAATTAATTTCAATTCCGCTGAAATTAAATGCGGAGAATGTGTAAGCGAGGGCATTATGTTAAGCTGTCAAATTGGTTGAGATGAACTTTAGCCCATGGAACTCAGTCAAATGGTTGGCTTATATATTAGAGGCAATATTTTAGATGCGAGTATTTTAGATAATTTTTCTTGCATTTTTTCACAATGTGCGACGTTTTCATGCCAACAATCAGTGAATAGTTTTTAATATTTTAAATTAAATCAGCAACTCTCTAAATTTAAATCTTTCCACAATCTTTCCGTATCTTAAGCCTTTTCCTAAGTGGTCTGCATCTTATCTACTCTTAACCTAGACATTGTTTATTTTCAAATCTTATTTCATTAGATCTGTTTAGCTTGACTCAAATATTATGCAGATATTTTGGTCATTTGAAAATCGATTCGATCCGAACGAATGCCATATATATAAAAAGCCGAACAATTTAGATTTTCTACAGAGATTTGAAAAATTTGAATTTGAATTGACAATAAAACGCCAAGTTTATCAGCTGTCGATTTTGGTTGACAGTGGATTTCGTTTTCTCCACTTTCAATGTGTCTCCCTCTCTCTCTCTCTCTATATATATATATATAAATATATATCCCTGAACTTGTTATACAACTCTATTAGTTTTTCAGGCAACCAGCCGCATACAAATCAACTAATTTGCTTCTCGGATGCAACCAAATGTTGACTCTCTTGTATTCCCCAAATTGGTATCTCGAACTTGTTTCTTTGGGCTCAGTCTCATCCTCATAATTTATGTAAATCTGTTCAGAGCTGGCAGTTTTATTTCTCTGGGTACTTGATGTCTGTCGTTATTTGAATAAAATTTCAATTTTCATGCATTGAAATGTTTTAGCTATCTGCGTTCTTAAATGTCTGTTCCGCATTGTCAATGCTCTTATTATCTATGTGTCTGTCAGCTAGTGGAATACTTTTATATGTTTGCTAGTTAACTCAATTACTATGCTGGAAACGCGCTCGGCAACCATGACCAACCGTACTTCGACGTGAACACTCTCACTTTTCGTCCTGAATGACAGACAACCAGCTCAGAGAGGCAGCAGCAGGAGCAAGTGCGATGATGACTTTACGTCGCCCCTTTTTTTCTGGGTTGCCTTCTATTGTTTCACTCACAGGAAAACTGCTCTTCATATTCAGCCCTTAATGGACTTCCAAAAAAAAAAGATGAAAAAATACAAAATAAAATTCCAGACACGTTTTGCGTTGAAAAGTTTTCGTTGCTGAAAATCCTTGTCTATCGCTTAAAATTGCATCAAAATGAGTAGAGCCTGAAGGGCGCAAAGGGAATCTGAAGGGCAGACAAATGCAATTTCATTGTGGTGGCTCAACTTTTGATGCCTAATGGGAAACTTTGGCGAGCCCAATAAAATAAAGCTAGTTTAAAATGTTGCTGTGACTGTTGTCAAATTTGTAAGCATTTCATTTTAAAATGCTTAGTACATATACATGCTACAGTACATATTTTATTTGGAATTACCTGGGTTTTCTTTTTAGTATTACTCGAGAGAAGCGCACTACATTGTCTGTAATGGGGCCCGGTTCAACTTTTAGCATTCTTCGATAGGCTAAGAGAATCCATTTTTATAAAAGTAACTCAGTCTATCAAGGGATTATGCCCTTTCTGATTAAACTAACGTGTTTATCAAATATGGGGCATGTACATCAAGTGGATGCAAATCTACTACAATTTCCTTTAAACTTTGAGCAGTATATTTTGAGCAGTTAGTGCGAGTGTCCGTTGTTCGTCAGTCACTCAGGGCAAACACTTTTATATATACGATGAATAATGTTCAAGTTTTTTTCCTAAACACTCGAAATTAAACTACTGACCTTATATCTTATGTAATTTACCGCTTTAATACTTTTTTAAGCTTCACCTTCTAGTCCGGCCATACCTTACATCATTAATCAGTTTTGTATTTCCAAAACAATTTGCTACTTAACATTTCCCGCCAAGCAGTTTTCTCAAGGATGCTTTTCCATTTCACTAACTCAAGAATACACTCAAATCTCTGGCAAAAGTTGTTCATGAACTGATAATATAAACATATATCATTACAACCATTACCTCACACTCTCCTTGGCCAATCCTATCTAGTTGTTTCTCTGCCTTTGCCGTTCGCCTTGACCTTTTGGGTCTGGGCCGGGCGAAGGCCAATGGAGGACCGTTAATCTGTTCTTTTGGCAGTCAACACATGATGACAGGCCGGCCATCCCTTGCCTCTCTGTTGTTGTCCTGCCTTCAGTTGCGCATTATCACTTTTCGCTTGGCGAAACAAAAAAATAAGGATATATATTTATATATGTATATATAAGTACATATATATGTGCTTCCTAATGCATATATTACCATTTTAGCTATTAATGTCATGTCAAGGCAAATGTTTTGCTTGCGATTGGAAATTGTTTGTTTTGTCACTGCTGTTTTGTTATCCTTGTCATTGTTTCTGCTATTTCTGACCACTGGACTGTTGTTGTTGTTTCTCTTGTTTTTGTACTTTATGACTTCCAAGCTCGTTGATATATGAGACATTTGCATGTCCCATAAATTTGCTTAGCTCCGCTCCGGCGTCTGCTCATTTAATATTCATAAATTTTGACTTGGCCAAAAAGCAAAAGTCGAAGTCGAAAGAGAAAGCAAACAAAAATCCTAGAAAATAAATGCGACTGGCAAAGGCGAACGCCTGGCCCCACACACAGCCAGACTTGTGTCATTTGTATTAGCCACACCCTCAACTAATCCAGTTAAACTGGGACTGACTGTTCCAGAATTCCAGCTGATTCAATATGCACAGCCATAGTCCTTAGTGCACTCAGAGAATAATTAACTTAGATCTACAAATTCGCTTCATATAAACATAAAAGATAGTACTTTTTAGATGGATCTGGGTCATAGTGAGTTAATGGAGTTTTCTAGTTACCAACCTACGACTTCGAATGCTTCTTAGGATGAACAAACGATGTGATGAAATGATTAACAAATTGTTGATGACAAGATTTATCGAAATTCATATTAAGAAACAAATCCCTATAATGTTGGAATTGGAAAGGAACATTTTTCTTTCTCAAGCACACAAGTTTCTCTATTGAAGTTTAATTTTGTGCAGTGTAGTACCTAATTGTTCGCACCATGCACCCTGACACCCCCCTGCTCCTGTTGGCCCAGCTAATTGTTTTATGTGCCAAGATTTGTGTCTCTGTCCTGTTTTTGGGGTTTTTCGTAAGCCTCAGCCGCCCTAAACATGTACGGTCTGCCTTTTCTTTGCTGCCACGCCCCCACATAGAAGTTATTGTACTTAGGGCGGTGGTCATGCGAGGACAGAGATGGAGGGGGCCATGGTCAGGGGCTTAGCCTCTTTTCACTTGCTTTTCGATTAGACTGCGTTTGTGTATTCTCAGCTTTGGAAACATGCTGAATTAATTCATTTTATGTATCCTCGCAAAAAGCCCATAGATACTCGATTGTGTGTATCTCATGGATGCTGCTGGAGCTGCTTACGCCTACATATTGATTTTTGTATTTATTTCTACGCTGGCTTTCATTATCTTTGCTTCTGATGATTTTCTATTGGCCCTGGACCTGGACCCGGACCTTGGGTTATGTACAAGGCAAGTGAGCGCTGTTCCTTGCCCTGCCGTGCCTGCAGGGCTTGCTTGTGTGCGTAGCTGAGCTGAGCTGCTGTTCAAGAAATACTGATTGCAGGCAAAGTACCTGGGCACAACGGTGAGCCTTGCCTGTCCCGTGCTCATCCACAACAAGCTGCTCTGCTGTGCGCGTGTGTGGCCTGCGGCTACCCGGCGAATCTATCAACTGCTGCCATAAATGTACCCCAGCCAGCTCTACAGCCCCTGCTCCCTGCGCTATTGCCTGTTTATTGAGTTTGTGTGCAAGCAAATTGCATTAGACACTCCGGGCAAAATACTCGAACAGAGAAATCTAATTTGTTTGAAGCAAAAGCATCCTTTATGACTTTAAGACTCTTTCCAGCCACAACTTACGAGCATGTGTATGTGCCATAACTTTTGGCCTTGTCGTAGGTCTGAGCTTAAATAAATTTTTATCGCATACGTATATATATTCACAGAAAAATACATATCATAAATGTGAAAAGAGGGGACGATCATCGTCCAACAGTCGAAGAGTACATACCCTCCCTTCGTAGGAAAACAATTGCGATCCAGATAATATAAATGTGACAAAAGATTTCAGAAGCTATGACGCTATGCCAGTTATATGGAGCTAATAACATAAAGTTGTGTACAGCTGAGGTTGTCGTAACTTCAAAATAGAATCCAAATTCAAATCATTACCAATATCATTCCAAGTCTGCACCATCCTCTGAAAGTGCATAGAAAATGTGTTGGTTTTCATTTAAACTCGCTGAAAGACATTGAAATATCAGTTATTGCCCAACAAGTTGAGGGAAAATATCTCGGAAACTGTTTGAACAAAATCTCAAGTGTTTGCATGGCTTTGCGTCTGAGATCATGTGAGTTTTTACTGGCTCTGCCATCCTTTTCAATCATCAAAGGCGCGAACAACAGATCCAAAGGCAGCACAACAGAAAACAACAGCAACAACAATAATGCGTTTTGTAACTTGATAGCATCCCAAAGATGTGTGTACTCCTCCCCTCCTCTCCCATCTATTCCCTTACAACTACACTTGAAGCATTAAGTTCTTATTGACAGCTAAGGATTAGAGCGAAGCCAAGTGTCTGCTGCCAGAGTCTGTCTGCGCCTGCTTGTCTCTGTGTGTGTGTGTGTGTGCTTGTTGTTCTGTTTGAAAAGGGATTATAAAGCGATTTGTTTGTTGAAAATTATGAATCTGGGAACAAGCAGCAGCTCAAAAAGGAGCCCAAACGGGCAAGTAGCAAGGCAGCTCCCACACGTTGCTTGCGATGGATTCAGTCTACATGCACAGCCACAGCCTCAGCCACATCCATATTTTAGTCAGCTTTGATTTTCCAAGTCTTTTGGCTTTCCTAAGTCTTTGGTTGAGAGTCATTTTGGTGCTGGTCTTACGCTATTTCAAATTTCACTTAAGCCAAGGCTTTGGGAAATATTTTGTAGATATATTTGAATTTATTTATGGATTACAAAGTGAGTTTGTGTGTGAAAGAACACATTTAATTTAAATGTCAATTTGTGCAACGAATTCAGAATTTTAATATATCTAAGTAAATTGCATTGTAAATGCACACAGAAACTATAACTAAAGCTGGCATAATCACAGTTCAAGATGACGAACTGACTGCTAAAGATTCTATCAGGCAGAAAGTCTTCATTCATTAACTAAAAAGATAAAGCCATAAGCTTAGCTCATTGAATCCACTGACTCATTTAAAACTACACAACTCATATCCCAAGTATGGTAGCTGAAACCAAAGACCATTCAATACTCACTTGACTTATTTCAATTAAAGTATAAATAAATAAAAACATAGCAAATAACAAGTTTAAGTAGATAAACTCTGCTAAGACCATAAAACCATAAAACAAACAAAAAGCAGCCAACAATATTGGTAACGACGACGATGAGCAAAATAGCCATCAACTTTAATTGAGTTGAAGAAAACCCAGGCAATACTCGGAGCGAGATGAAGTAACGGTACCAAATGTCTACAGTGGAGACGGCAAAGATGCGGAAGATGAACTAGAAGTGAAAACAGAAGTAGAGCTGGAGCAGGCGAAGCAGAGCATGGGGCGGATGGAATTTTAGCAAATTAGATTGTTTTCCACTTGAGTTCGTTTTAACGCTTTCGAGCAGCAAAAGGAATCCAACTCAAAGTCGAAATCCAAGTCCAAGTCAAAGTCATCATCATCATCATCATGCTGGCTGTGTGCTTGTGTGTCTCTTGCTGTTGTCTTTGCAACTCTTAGCTCTTGGTATACTCCAACTGCTAGTTACACTTCATGGCACCAGAATTGTAGCCACCCACAAAGTCAGAAAAGTTTCCTCAGTTCAGTGGAAATAAGAACAATCATCACTCAGCCAGATTGCAGAAAATTGATGATAATAATCGCACGTACTTGGGCTGGGGTATGGGGGAAAACTGGAGCAGCTGGGGAACGCTTTTGCGCAAAAGAACTTCAAGCTGCAAGAGCTCGACTCCAACAACTGGATAATGGCCAGCTTACCGAGCACAGCTGATGGCCAACAGCTGCTCGCTGACGGCTTGTGCTCCAGATCGAGCTCCAAGGGACACCTTGCGGCGTCGCATCATTAAAGCCAATAAAGTGGTCACCAAATGACATTGTCAGCGCGACGCTGATTGAGCTCAAAGGCAGCCGACTTTCAAGGAAGAAATCCTCAAATTGCGCTCCCCCTTTTCCACTTCTTTCCACTTCGCCTTTGTTTTTCCTCATTTTTTTTATCAACGGCGACGGCAACGACAAAAAATGATGCGAATTTATCTCTATTACAGTTAGCTCCTGTTCCTCCCACCATCCCCCCCACCGGACCTCAATGATGTGCCCATCATTTGTATTATGTACATGTTGTGCGACGAGCGGCGGCAATGCGGACGTGTGTCGGGGTGGCATCTGAAATGGAAGATACACATTCAAGCCGACAGCTGTTGATGAGCCTTTAAGCTGCATGGAGCAGCCTGGGATAGCTGGAGTTGGATACTTCTTGGGTGGAAAAAAGTTGGAAATGGAAAATGATTGATGGGCCACGGCCGATTCTGCTTTTTAAAATCGCCGAAAAGGCAAGAGCAACAACAATATCAAATGGAAAATGGAAATTGCTTAGAGGGCGGGGTACTCAAAGTCAGCCATAGCATAGCTAGGATACTCATAGATACCCTGTGCAATTTATGCAATTTATGGTTGACATTTTCTTGAAGTGTATCTCATACATAACTAGAGAAATACCTGGAAATATATAATGATTTGAGGCTTGTTTCAATTGCTTCAACAGCGATGCTATAAGTAATCGTGTACTTGCTTATATGGAATCATATATGAGGCATTGTTTGTATGCTTGTTGAATGCTTTCGGTTTTTGGCAACCCTTCATGACATTGGAATTGGCTTTGTTCGACTTCCTAAATATCAGAAAGAAGCGTCCTTATCCCCGGGTATTTTCATACACTTTCGAATAAAAGTATATCGGTTTGTATTGGGTTTGTGAAGGTTTATTGTTGGCTCCTAAAGGTTTGTAGGTTATGATTGCGTTCATCACTAAACATCTAACTTATCAATCAATTTCCAAATGTAATACATCATCATCAATAACCACAACAAAACAACATAATGAATGTCATCATTAGACATTCTTAAACAATTTTTACATAAATAATATTTTTAGATTTTGTTTTCGTTGTCGTATTTTAATAAATCATTCAACACATAATTAAAATAAATACTTGATTGGTTATTTAATTGCCCAACTTACGTATTTGCTTCCCACACTTAAACATAAACCATTTGGAAGTCCCAGAAGTCATGAAATTCTCACAATTTCACTTGATGAAACTCCACAAAAACCACTGCCTTATGATAAATCAACTTTAACCATTTTCCAAATGTAAATATCATAAAAGATTGTTAACATTAACTGTCTAATTTGTTGTCATTTCAAAGTAGCTGCCGTCGTCGTCTTTAACCCAACCCCAGTCCCTACCGCATCCCCCCATAACCATATCCAGCTTTGGCTTCAGCGTCATCGTCACGTTCAAGAGCTTCTTCAGTAGACAAGACAAGACAAGGCGGCAAAGGCCTGCAGCGATTCTGGCACGGCCCCCAACAACAACAACGGCAACAACAACAACAGCAGCAACTATAACTACAACAACAAACGTGTTTGAAGACCCGCACGCTAATAACTTGCTTTTGACGTTGGGTAAATTAATGACAGACAAAATCATTTTAGCCAACTGGAAATCAGAGAAGAGAAAAAGCTGGCCAAGACGGTGGAAGAGCCAGAGCCACATCAAGGTACAGACAGACACTTAAATTTTGGACAAACATTAATAAACTCTCGAGGCTTTTAGGAGAATCAACTACCAAAAAAACAAAAACGAAAAGCAAGAAAACGAACTCCAATCCAATCCAACAACTGCATACATAATTTGCTTGTCAAACGGTTTCCACTAAAAGTTTTTCAACGAAACGAGACGAGAAACAAAGATACATAGTGTAGAAAAGTCTTTCGTAGACTACCGTTGTGTGTCTTTTAGATGGCATTTTGCACCCAGCGAGTCTGGGCCCATGCCCATGACTGGGAATGAATTTGGAAATGGAGACGACATGGAAAACCTTTTATCCAAAAACTGAGCCACCAAATGGAACGAGAGCTGCCAAACGAGCTGTAGATGTCTGTATTAGCCAGGCCAAGTGATTGCAACTGAAAATTAAGCAACACAAGACCAAAGAAAAAGAATGGAAAACAAAAGCAACAGAACAACGTATTGAGAATGATACAATGGTGAGTGCAAGACATTGAAGTACCCTAGAGGCTGCAGCGACTCTTACTACTTACTTATCCGACTTCTTCCACTCCGAACCTGTTCTAGCTGAACCTGAACCTATATTTCCAAACAGCCACCTAAAATCATGCATATGCAGCAGCCCAATATTCTCTGCCTGATGTTTGGAAATAGAGGTATGAAAACTACACTATGGCTGTGGGACCTCTAATAATTTTGTGGCTGCATTTGAAAGATAGCCAGACCTAAAATGTGGCTGCCATTGAGTGTTTTTTGGCTCTTGTTGCCACTAATTTAGTTACTAACCAAACGCGCTTCCTCTACACCTTCGCTCCCGCCCTCGCTCTTAACGCCAAATAGAGATGGACATTTGCAGTCCTCGTGAGCACAAACCATGTGAAAGCCACTAAGTTAGTGTGAGTCCGTGATCTGAATCTGAATCATCTGAATTGTAAAAGTTTTAATTATTGTTTCAACTTTACTTTATTTAAATAATAAAATATTATTCAAATATTTAACAATTATTAGCTAGTCTCTAACCTTTTAGGTTATACATATTCTTGATCAATATTGATCTAGTTGGACTAACGACCATTGCATTCATACACAACGAGGCGCGTCCATGTAACCAGGCTTTTGGAATCGAAATGCCTATGCTAATGGAATTGAGACTAATCTGAAATCGTAAGAGCTCAAATTCTGCAGTCAAAAAGTATCCAAAAACACTCTCCACTTGAACATTGACACCCGTTTCGTGTTCTTGAACCGAACCATTTATCACGCATGCATCCCTAAAACCCGCAGCAAAACATCAACACAACCACACGGTGCGAGAGTACCTGCGGTTAAAGACCAGCAAACGCAAACCCGACTGCAGTTTGATGGAAAATGTGTAGACGCCGCTGCTGATGATGGCTAATTAGTTGAACCCAACTCCCTGTCCCTTGCAGCTCTCCCCCTCCAAACTAAAACGCCACAAAGTCGCATATCATTGACAGCCGCTGCCCCTAGCGTAATGTCTTCATTCTCCCGCACCGCTTAGAACAACAATAGAGACCCAAAAGGCAATGTCCATTGTTTGCCACTGCTGTTGGCCGAGAGTCTGGCTACGGGCCTGCTCGTAACATCCATTGTTGGGTGAAAATTACTGCACATTAAATGGCAAATCAGAACGAGTATAATAAAAGTAAAGCAATGTTAACAAAAAAAACACACAACATCATCTGTGTTATTTCAGCTGATGTTGCTGCGTCTCCTGCTCTTTCATGTTAAAGGCGCAACCGCAATTTAATTGGTCTAATAAAAGTTGAACAATTTTAATGCTAATGTGCACACATTTGTACCGGCTATCTACATTAATCAGCATCGACAGAAACCACCAGCAACAACAATAGCAAAATAGCTAACCACCATCAAGTAGTAGAGTGTTTGTGCCGAAATTGCTGTTTGTGGTTTGAAATTCCTTTGAATATGTGTCTGCACCAATGAAATAATTCCAGTTTTCATTATAAAATTGACTTAAATTGAATCGAAATAAGGAAATAAATCCATAAAATTTGTAATTAGATTTTTGGACACACTTCAATGTGTGTCGATGTTTGACTTCTATTTCCACAGCTCCTTGACTTTGAAGAGTCATGGACTTACAAGTGCATGGAGGCACTGCCGAGGAACTCCTCCTCACAAACTGAAATCACTTACGATAACGTTTGCTTTCGTTACTTTCCTCATCAAAATAAATAACGTCCGCGAGAAAGTGTAGAGATTGAAAACTCTGGAAAATAAAGACGTTTGACATAGATGTTACCAAGTTCTCCTTACAATTCATCAAATGTAATATTGGAGAGCAGGAGGGAGCAGGAGAGTTGACAAATAATGGGACTTCACGCACACACCTAAGGTTATCACATGGGGAAGTTGGCTGAGGCTCCGGTACAGCAAGAGTCCTGGACAACATGAAACATGGAACAAGTGGAAAGAGGCCAGCCCTGCTCCAGGATATATGGATACCGGGAATCAAGTCGAGTGCGGAAAACAGTTGTCGGGAGTAAAAACAAAGGTGCAAGGATCAGGACCCTTTTGTAAAAGGAGCGGAAACGGCAAGGATCAAGAATAGAGACTGCGATGGCAGGAAGGGATTAAAAGTGCAGAGAGAGACTGAAGGTCTAGGTGTCTAGAACTTAGGTTCGGGAATAATAACGATATCCGGGTCGCTACCCCGCATTCCGCATCCCAGACTTATACTTGGGCGGTGAGAATGATGCCAAGCCAGTGAATATTCCGAGGGCGACAAGAGTGCGTCACTGTTAAGGCCGATAAGGATCGAAAGCAGCCTAGCAATAAATCGCATTTATACTTAATTAAGCTTAAACTGATGAGTGTTTCTTATTCAATATAAATTTGTTAAAGCAAGCCCCAAGCACCCCTGAGCAAAGCCGAGCTTATTTTTCAGATCTACCGAAGGTTCGTTACAAACTGTGAATTCCAAACTGTATAGCGAATTAGTTTCCTCAACATGCCATTCCTTACTTCTAGTTTGCATTCCACACTTCGCACTCTCAATGTTTACAGCATCCTCCCATATTTCATCTAACCATGTGTTGTTCCCTTTTGAAAGGCATTTCTTACGTTTTCATACATTTTACCAAATTTAGTCGAACCGCAAAACCTCCCACTCCTTCACTTTGGCCTTTAAATATATGCAAAATAGATTACATTTCCATGCCTACGTTTGCCTGTTATCCACCTGCCTGAAATTAAATGCCGCCTCTAACACTCCATTCCACTCTACTCCACCTTTATCCACCTTTTGCGTCAGGTTTATATTGGTTTTACTCTTACAAAGGGCATTATCATTTTGTCACCCTTCTTGTAGCGCGTAGAAGTTAGCACATGGAGAAGAGATCATAAAGAGTAGACACTGTCTTCTAGCGTTCATATTTTGATAGAGTACAGCTGCTTCCTTCTTCAAACTTATGCAGGTATGCCAGGGTATCCAAGATTCGCAGTGGCTTCCTAGCTTGTTTTAATTTTAAACAAACATACAATTTAAGGCTGTAAGCAAAAGCCGCAAAGTCGCAAAAGCTGCACCCAAGCCGCAGGCGGCGTCCGAGAAACCAATTCCAAAAACCCCAAACCTGAGGCAAATGATGCGTGAAATTCAATACAGCAGTCGCAGTCGAGCAGCGGTTAAGGGTTTGCCCCCCTCA
The DNA here is from genome assembly GCA_037043425.1 of Hirtodrosophila duncani. NCBI lineage: Eukaryota > Metazoa > Arthropoda > Insecta > Diptera > Drosophilidae > Hirtodrosophila > Hirtodrosophila duncani. The sequence goes on along the minus strand of JBAMBM010000437.1, from coordinate 220,745 downwards.
AGACAGTTTTAAACGAAGACATATACTCCTCCTTCGGCCAGGATCAAGTATGTGCTGGAATGAATTCAGGAATACGCATTTCAGCAGCAGGATAAGGCAGAATGTGAGACCACGAATGGTTGGATGAATGGCTCCGAAGGCTGGTGGCACGACCAACTAAGTGTTTCTTGAGTTTGGCTGTTTGTTTTACGCTTTCTGATGTGTGAAAAGGCATCAAATGGCGTTAAAAATGCACAAGTACATACAAGCATACACTGCAAGAAATGTTTTGCTTTTTTATTTTGTAAATTTATGGTGGGAAAGTTAAGTGAAGTAAGTAAAGTAAATGAAAGCAAATCATTTATATCGTAAGCCATGAAATACGATGCCATCTCAACAAGATGATCGTTCGCATTTCGTGAAAGTGTTTCAGTAAAACGTTTTCTTTCCTAATTCAAGAAAAGTTTGCAACATCTAGCGCAATATTGATGAAAATTATTATAACATAAAAAAAGGTATGTCCACCTACATCATTCTTGAAAGAAACTCTCGAAGGTGGTTCTATTTGTAACATACCAAGCTTGACTTCTGTTTCCAGTGTAAAAAAAATTCAAACTTAGTCAGGGTCTTCATCTGCCTTCAACCCAACCCCTTTGCCTCGGCATCTCTATGGGCATAAATTCCATTGATTGTCGCAAGCGTTTTGTATGACAAGTTCGAAGTGTTGTCGCTTTGTCTTCCATTTGTATGACTTCTGTGCTGTGCCACGCCTCGCTCGGCCCCTGCCCCAGCTGCCACTCACCTGACAGCGTCGCCCGCATGTCACATAAACCGCAGTATCCGCTGTCTGCCCAGGCCCATGCCCAACCACCAATCCAACGACCATCCTTCAGTGAAGTGTGAAGCGGAAACCAAACAAAGGCCTCCTAAAACAACAGCAGGTAAAGGTAGGCCGTAGAAGCAGCTCACAGGAGATGCCCGAGTCTAAGAGGTCGTTCGTGGGGTTGGGGATGGAGCAGGGAGGGGCAGTTCTATCTTTAGCACAAGCGAATTTTAATATTGTTATGTACATATACATAGTCTGAATACAAAGGCACTCCCCGGTTTTCTCATAATACAGATTCGCCAACAGAATCTTTTCAATCTCTACGGCGCTTGCTTTTTTCGCACTTTTAGTTTTCCCTTTCGCAGTTTTTGTTGTTTTCTATTTGTTTTGCCATCAAACAGTGCGAAAAGAAAGAGTAGCAAGCGAAATCTCTGCGGGAAAGGGCTTTACGTTGAGTTGAAAATAAGTTTCATCTTATGTATGCTACCTTGGTCCAGTATGTCAGTTATGTCAGTACCTTTTCACACCTCGAGGGCTCGGGCATGCCTTGCCCAGCCCTGCCCTGCCCTGGCCAACACATGGTTGCATTTCTTCACACACAAACTATCTCAATTCGTTTTCGGTGCCAGTGGCCCCGCATCCGCACATCCACATCCGAACAGAACACCCTACACCACGGCCGCTGGCCTTTTATTTGAGTTGTCGTTGCTTACTTAACAACTTGTCGCCTCGACTTGGCTGACGGTGACTGTTGCCCGCGCACCTGCTCCTGCTCCTGCTCCTGATTCACTCCTCGTATTTTTTACAAGCAACAAAAAAATTGCTAGCATGTCTTTTGGGAAAAGGCATAAAAAGTTGACACGGGACCCAGTTGGCCTCTTTCTCTCTCTCTCTTTTATTTTATTTTTTTAAGGTTTTCTTGCTGGGCTTTTTTGCATAACTGGCTACAAATGTCCAACCCTGCTGCCCTCCCAGCAATTTGCCCAAGCTTCGGCAAGTGGAGAAGTCTGAAGGGTCGTCGTCGTCAACGTCGTCGTGATGGAAACTAATTTTCTGACACGCGCTCAACGTTTTGCGCTCTTTTTTTTTGACAAGGTAGAATTTTTGGAGAGGAAAAATTGAACCTTAAACCTGTTAAAGACGTGATATGCTGATGGAAAAAATCCTAGAATTATTTGTAGTAAAAAAGAATTAAAAACAAGAAAGTGTATGTTGATCACAAAATAGAATATTGCATTGGAAATCTATTAAATGTTTCGAGAATCCCCTACTGGAATATTCGCAAATTCCTTTTAATGAGTCAGATTTGCCATTTAATAAGTTGAGGCTATTAGCTGACATCGAGTTCAGCTGTCCCTAAGGTCATCTCTTGATGGTTTATAATAAAACTTGAGAATTTATTACAGATTGCTTTCGGCCACGGCACTATGACTGGCAAACCCTACTGGTAAATCTCTCAATCTACAGCGTTATATATCTTAAAATGTTTGTTATTGAGATTTCTGTGTCTTAACTCTCAATGCCTTTTATTTGTTCTGATTCCCCCTTTTAGCTTCATGTATTTCCAGCTGCTTTGCTCCACTTAGGTCGTCTACATCAGCCCCAATTACCATTCATTCCAGTGTTCTTACCAACTGCATCGTCTCTTTCCTCTTCATAGCTATCAGTCTCCCTTAGACGGCTATGAAGTTTCCGTTTGGTTTCGTCTCTCCATTAGCATTGTCTTCTTTTCAGCTAGTCATTCTATCTCTGATCGCTGCGTTTAGGTCGACATCCTTGCGCTCTCTAATGTAGCCATTCTCATATACTTGGTGATACCGATTCCTTGCAGTCTTGGATGCTCAGAAAACTCATTTCATTGCTCCGGTAAACAATTTTCATTATTATCGATTATGCAACAATATCAGAACCAGGCGGTGGTAAATGCATTGTGTTCAAATGCATAAATTTAGCATTGATTAATATCTGTAAAAATCTATAAACCTTCTCATCTATCAAACGTGCCATACTTAGTTGCCCTGTGAAGTCGGGATAAGCAGACCTGAACAAACTTAATATACTCTGCTCTCGTTCGGAAATGTAGTTACGAGTATATAGAAAGCCATTCAATTGTAAATTGTTCAGCAAACTATTAAGTTAATACAATTTCCGCAAGCATTGCACATTTGGTTCCCCTTTCGGCTTTTAAAGCTGCCTTGAAGTTCCATTAAAAAGTATTTGATAATTTCGCAAACTTCTATCCTTTGTCACCTAAAAAAACTTTTTCTTTCCAACTTTCTTTTCAAAGGAGGCAAAATATTTCCCTTTGCACTCAGCTGCAATTTCTCTGGTTATCACTTATTGTAACTGTCGCAAGTTCGAACTTGGAACCCAGACTCGCCCAGTCACACCCACACATATATCACGTATTCTGCAACCTGTGCTCGTAATCCTTTTGGACAATCTCCTTTTAAGCTGTCCAAACAAAAAACTTTCACTTTGTTGCTGGAGGACGATCAACGCCTAAAGTTGTAGCTTCGACAAAAGGCAAAGGAGAAACCAAAGGAAGTTCTAAAGAGTTCCGGTATTAAGTCCATTTAACCCGCCATTGAACTTAACGCCTCAACAGACAGGCTAATGCAACAAAAAGTGCAAAGAAGGGAACGATGAAGCGAACGCGATTGCGGGGGATATAAAAATCTACGCAAAACCAACGAAAACTTGCAACTTCTTAAAAACTTGCCACTAAAAACACTTGACAAAATACTGCTCAAATTCAAATAGTTTAAGAATGGAAATTGGTATGGAAATAGTATGGAAATAGTTTAGAATTGATATCTCTAACACGAATTGCTTTTTTCCTATTGAAAAGGATGGGGCGCCGCCCATTTTTTTCAATGATTCTAGCTAATCTAGCTTGTTTATACCTCGAATGGACGCATTTCCAAATTTTAAAAGTTTTGTTTTTAGTGTAGCAACAAAAAAATTGGAAAAGAGTAGCCTGAAAGAGGAGGAGCCTGGGCGCAGGACAGGCAAATGGCCAAAAATGAGAAAATAAAACGAAAAACTTTTGCGGCAAAAAATTCAATAAAATAACGCTTTTCGTCTGAGCTGAAAACTAAAGGAAAAACTAACGGCAACAACAGTAACGACAATGAAGAAAAGCTCAACTTTTCCCTTGTGCCGAGGACAATTTTCATGAAATTTGTAATACCACGCCCATGGCCATAGCGTCCATGCCATACTGGCTCTGTGCTCCACCGACCCGCAGTCCCTTTGGATAAACAATGGACGGGTAAGATGAAAACCACAAGAGTGTTCGCCGAAGCCACAGAGAAGTGGTACAAATGGTGAAGAAATTGTGGAATGGGGTTGGGGGGATAGAGATAGGGATAGGGAGGTAGCAAAAGCAACCCAAACTGTACTTAAAAGTGATCTATTGTTGTTGTTGCTGGTTGTGTCTGTGAATGCGTGCATTTATCCTGCTTATACAGATAAACATAAAGACGCACTGCAAGCAAAGGAGCAAAGGAGTAAACAGCCCCAAAGGAAGCAGAAGAAGCTAAAGGGTTTCTTTAGCTGGCGACATTGGAAGGGGTGCACAGGGCTGCTTGGACTTACTACTATGAGTTGTGTGACTTGTTTGAGTTGCATATTTTGCCTGGCAAAGAGACAAAAATGGAATGAAGAAAGCAGCCTGTACCAACCAGCATATGGTAGAATGAACACTGACAGAGGCGTAGTGATGAGACGACTCCCCTTCTTGGGATACCGCTAAGCCATTTGGATCTTGATTCATGCATTGTTATTACTGTGGAGGTCGTATTACTGCTTATCAAAATGGTAAAACTAAATCTAGAAGAGATTACAGCTCGGCAGAACGTGTTGGATATCAATGCAGTTATACTGCCCCCCTAAATCGGCTGATATCATCGCGTTTACTACTACTAGTTCTCCCTACTATCACTAGAGCCCTTCGCATACTAGCCATAAAATTGCCAAAGCAGTTTTAACCTCTTCGCTGGTACCCCTTTGCCTTTTCCATCCACCTACACCACTGGTTTCTGAGCTAACGCAACTAACTATTATCAGAAGATAAATTCCGGTTCCACATAACTAAAATTCACACAAAAACGGCCAACAGGACGATGCAGTGCAGCAGCTGTGCATCAGCACATTCCAACAAATCTGCTAAGCCGCCAGCAAGGATGAAAAGGAAAAATGGAAACCTGGCGGCAGGCGTTGCGATGCATGAAGACGAGGATGAGGATGCATAGCTGATAGCTCACAGTGGCGCTGCTGCTCGCGGCTTTGTGGTATCCGCGGCAGGAGCTGTGCGGCTTCTTCGCTCCTTTGCAGCGCACACTTCCCTAATGGCGTCTCGGAATTTTAATAGAGCAAATTTTAGTGGAGAAAAAAATGCGAATGGCATTTGCTTGGCATTTTATTCCTGGCAATAAAAGTTTGAAAATGAAGTTTAGAAAACTTTTTAAATGCTTATGCTTTCTTTTCGAAAGGCATCGCTGGCGCTGAGCACTAGATGAATGGCCCAAGGGCATTGATACTCCTGGTCAAAGCGACGAGCTCACTGAGGGAGATGTGTTGGGTTGGGGTGTGTAGTTGAGCTATAATGATGATGAGGCCTACAAAATACAATATAACCAACCAGCTTCAACGAATTGTAGGCGTGCGTGGGAGCTAAGGCGCAGTCAACTTCATTTGGTAAAACGCTAAATGGTCCTAAAAGGACCTTCAGTTGTCTTCTTAATACTCTTACAGAGAGCATTCTGTGAGCAAATTCGTAACGAATATAAGGAATACATGGAGTGTCTCATAGGACACTATACCTACCTTTCTAGTGCTAGAACTTGTATGGAACTGTAAAGGGCTGAAGCTGTTGAAATGTTTATTATTGCTTTATGATCTTTCTCTGAGTAGTAAAATTCTTTAGGACTCTTTAAGTAGATTTTCCCTGAGAGACACTCTTAAGAGAAGAGAATATTTTAAGTAGTTGATTTCTAAAGTCCTTGTTTAATGAGAAAAGTAAAGATCATCTTGCACATTTTCATGATGCAATGATGATGCTCACTTCTGCCTTTATGGCGTTATCGAATTGTTGACACGAAAATCGAATACAAATCCAAAATCGAATACAAATCCACGAAATGATTTCCATTGTTGGCCATAAGATCTAGCTACAACCGAATTATGTGTATCTGAAAGGGTATATAGCTTCGACTAAGCGAAGACAGACTGACCTTTTATACTCGTACTCTAGTAGAATAAACGAGTATATTGTATTCGTGCAAATGTATGTAACAGGCAGAAGGAAGCGTCTAAGACCCCATAAAGTATACATATTCTTGATCAGCATCAACAGTCGACTCTATCTAGCCATGCCCGTCTGTCCGTCCCTATGAACACCTAGATCTCGGAGACTATAACAGCTAGAGTCACCAAATTTGGTATGTAGACTCACCTCAGATCAAGTTCTCGCCCACGCAAATCGATAAAAACCTAATGTCTCCCTCAAATCTTAGCGCACTTAGTCCGGTTTGTGTATGTATTAGCACATAATCTACGGATTTCCCAATTTTCTTTAAGATCGGATAAGAATTGTAGATAAAAATCGTAAAAAACACACTTCGTATGAGAGCACCCCACATCAAATAAAGACAAAATATCAAAGAGTTTTGTATACTTTCGAGGGTGGAATATAAAATAAATAAAGGGTACGGGTATCTTATAGTCGGAATATCGACTATGGCGTGCTTACTTGTCGTCTTTTCACTTCTGGAAAGACAAGCAATTTCAGCTCGGCCAGCTTTTTGCAAATTTACGATTATGATTATTACAACTCAACGTTTCGGTGTTCTTTTTTCGAGGGTTGTTCTTAGACTGAGACGGGGCTGTGCTGAGAAAGGAGGAGCAGCAGGGTTGCACAGAGAGTTTGCCATTTAGACAGCTGCTCGCTGTAAGGCGAAGTGGGCGAGGATTGCGTCAACGTATTTTAGCACTTTACTCCAGCTCAGCTGCTGCTGGAATTCGAATCCAACTTTTGTTATACGAGTATATAGCAGCACTCACATTCGGACTAAATCCAAATCCAAAAGTGGGAAGGCTAACAAAATGTTCAAACAATGTTGGAGAAAAGTTATTACAACTCCAGCGCTGCTTTGTCTTCTCTGAGGGGGAAAAGTAGGCAAGACATTGACCTGCGTCTTACCAAATTCCATAGGGCATAATAAACGTAAGATAAAAGTCAAAAAGGGACAAAAATTATATAATAAACCGTACGCCAAGTGAAATTATTGTATCTTGCGCTGGTTGTCGGTAGAGAAAGAGAGAGAGAGAGAGAGAGAGAGAGAGAGTGAGAGAGCGAAAGTCCAGAACAAAGCCAGCGTGAGCACATGGCTGTGGTTCCTACATTTGATATTAGTAAAATAAAAGTTTGATGGCCCGCATGAGATGATGGCCTAAACTTTATATACAGGTTGGTTGATTTGAATACCCTTACATTGGGAGGGAGCACACAATTGTTAAGCAAGTAACCAATTGGAGTTTCTACGATAACTCTATAGTATGAGAGCTAGGATGCTGAACACTTTGCAATAGCTGGCTTCCGTATAGCAGTTGAGCAGTTTTTGAAAAATTTTCAACATCGACTGAGTTAATATCGAAAAACACCGAAAAGCTTCTCAGAAGTTTAAGATACTATGATGTTCATAGTTGGTATGTAGGATCGGTATTTCTGTAAATCAATGGAGTTCCAAGTTCTTAAACTCCTTTTTAAACATTGCTATAACTTAGATCATAATTAGCTTCAAATGGTTAATGACAATTTTTTCCAAATGTAGTGAAGTTTGCAACGCACAGAAGGAAGCACTTCCAAACATTTAAAGAATATATATTTTTGATCAGCATGACGAGGGGACTCGATATAGTACGCTCGTCTGTCTGTCTGTGCGTCTGTCTGTTTCAACCCCGAGATCGCAGAAGTATAGAGAGCTGTAATTTGTACCGGTGAACTGATGTAGTTCAGTGTTTGTTTAATATCTTGCATATGCATTTATATCGTAGATGGTAAAAATGAAAAACAAATTTGAGGAATAACTGTGTAATGTGAATGGTATATAAGATTCGGGTAGCCAAAGCTAGCCTTAATTTCTTGTTTTGGAAACGAATCCTCTTAAATTTGGAGATCCTGTTCAAAAGTGGTTCACAGCCATATCATATAAAGCTACAAATTATATATGTAATATAAAATTGAAATCTTTATGTAAACTTGAATAGTTCTAAGCCGAACTTATATCAGAATAATGTCGTTTCTTAAAACATTGAAGATAAGCATTGACATCTCAGACGTCTAAGACAATATTTGATAAATAATAGAGTATTTCAATTTCATCATGCTACATTTGTGGGTTTTCCAACTTTCAAAACTTTTTTATGCGAAAATTTTACATTTTAATGCTCGGCCCAGGCGCACTCGAAAAACTTTTAGCTGTGGCTATGCGGCTCCGATGCTCTGAGGCTGAGGTTGTAGTAGAAGTTGGTGCTGGAGCTGGGACACACCTACACACAGCGAGGTGGTGTACGAGTATAACAATAACTCAGCTTTGCTGACTGGTTTGTGGTGGGGGAAACAGGCAATGGAAGCGGGGCTCGGAGGGACTGGATCTTATCAAGTTAAGCGCATCAAATTCTGGAAAATACCAAAAATACCAAATCATAAAAGCATGACGACGAGCAATTTACAAAAAAAAAGGAAAAACCAAACGAAAATATGAAAAAACCAAATACTGAGGGAGATTGAGATTCAAATCAAGAACGTGCGCCTTTTTACACAGTCAAGATCCGAATTGAAGCCAGAACCAAGTTTCAAAGTCAGTGCTCAGAGTAATTAGGTTTATAATCGTACTTCTATACATAAGTAGTTATATTTTGAGTTGAGTTGTTGTAAAAACAACAAACTAAATGATTAATGATGAGCCGCCTTTGTCTGACCAGCATTTCACTTTTCTGGGCTGCTGTTGCTGCTTCAGAGGCTGTAGCCGAGTCTGGAGTCGGCGGCTGGGGCTGGGGCTGGCCGAAAACTATGCACGCACACACAAACTTGGTCATGTTAACGCTTGGATTGGAAATTGAAAATGTTATTTTTCAACTTGAACTTTGATTGCTTGTACTTGGAAGATTCCATTCCATTCCTCGTCTCGTCTCGTCTCGGCTTGGCTCTTTTCTTTTTTCTTTTTTTTCTTTCCTGTTTTCTATGTGCCTATGCAGACGTAATCACTTTGTCATTTCCATCATTTTTCAGCATCAATTGTTGGAACTAACATAAATTCACTTTTCAGAACCCCCACCAGAGCCGGTTGCTGCACGCTTTCCATCTAATAGAATAGAGAGATGCAGACAGCTGGAGCACAGCCAGTCAGTCTCCAAATCCACGCTGAGTGCGCTCCGGCTCCGCCGCCTTGTCAGTCGATGTATGCTGGGACAAGTGGACTAGGAGAACTCGATGGGCTTCGTCTGCTCAAGTGGACTTCCCTGGAATTGGCTTTGAAATGTTCATGTCGTACCGACCAGGACAGACTGAGGCACGTACATCAAAGATCAAAGCCAAGCCTCTGACCGTGGCCAACAAATGTATTTATCAGCAACCAACTTATTGCTCTATATAATCGAAAATGTGACGCTTTATATACTCGTAAAGCATTGATCAGAAATAAGTGAAGCCTATAATGTGACAGCATGGAACGAATTGAGAAAAAGTAAAATTTTCAGGTCAATTAATGCCTAGTTGAGAAAGGATTTAGTAAAGCGATGAGCAGGAAAACTGAGAGCAAGTACTGGGATGCATGACATGTACCTTTTATCGCCTGTACGGTGTAGTTCTTAAAACAGTGCTCTCTGAACTTCAACTACTCATTGTAATAGACGTTTCTTCTCAAGGCAAAAAGGGAACGATTCGATCTTTCTCCTTATAATAATACTTAAGGCTCAAAGGGATTCAAATAGCCGTCTTATTCAATCTTAACTGTAGGACTACTTTCGTTTACTTAGGTTCTGCTCTGACATTAAAAGTGTAATTATTTGATTGTTTTTGTTATGTAAAACTTGTTTTACGTAAAGCACTCCTAAGTGTGCCCCGTTCCGCTTGTTTTGTCAAGCAAGAGTCATAAATTGGCTTGACAATTGCAATGAAATTGCATTTAAGACAGGGACATCAACATTTACGTGTTCAGAACTGGCGCCACAACAATGGGATTTTTGTTAAGGCTGACCCTAATTTATATATTGACTTTGGCTTTAGTCTTTTCCCATCCCCAAAATCAGGAGAACACGGCCAATAATACGGTTAATATACAGCTCAGTCCAAATGATTTGTTCTTGGACCCTTTGACAGTGACAACAGTCGTGAATGGAACGGGACCTGATTTGGCCACATTCAGCAATACACAAATTGGCAAAAACAAAGACAAGTATGAAAGTGGTTACAGTACTGGAAGTGGCCCTGGCTCTATTAAAGCGGCGACTTCTTCGGCTGATATCTCAAAGGCTTTGGTTTCGAGCTCGAGTAGCGTACAAACGTCCGAAAATGAAGCAATTGCTAGGGCTTACATAAAAGAGGTCCAGAAGAAGAAGCCATCCCAAAAATGAGAATAACCAACACCAATGTACTAACTAAATCATATAAATTTGGTTTTAAAACTAAGAAAATTTGTCCAATATTTAATATTATTTGATTTCAAGGAGAAGAACATAAAGCTGCCTCTTGTAGAGGTTCTTTCACCCGTTATCCTCACGCATGACTGCGACTAAACATTATCCATATTCAACCATATGGTACCCTTGTTTCTATTCTAAGCATTGCCAGTGTATGTTTATTTCCTTCCTTCACTAATTCACTGCGGTGGAAAGCGAAAAGGTCGAGTGGGAGATATCAAATGGTCAAACTATTAGTAGTCAAGATTTGATTGCACTGTCTGTCAGCGAAGAACATTTTGCCGGAAATGCTGAGGTATCTCTATACTCATATATATTCTTGTATGTAACTGTGAGGCTGAACTTCAAAGCACTTATATCAATATCTCACACAACATATTTAAAATACAAAAAAATTAAGCAGAGCTCAACTTACAATTAATATATAAACCAAACAGTCTCGGAATTTGTTTACCCATATAAGATAAGCAAACCTTTTTAAAAAGTTCCTTTGACATTAACGAAAGCTATGCAGAATGACAAGGACAACAGTACAGCAATTGGTACAAACACATGATCATCATCTAGCCACACAAATCCACGCTGTCCTTGCTGAGATTGCCGTAAAGAAGCTCTAATTTGATAGAAGGTGAGCATACTTGAATCAAGAAAGAAAGAGATCTAAAATCAAAGAAAATATCCTAGTTTTTGGACTATATATTGCGGCTAAGCTTTTATTTTACTGCAATACTGCATCTGGATCTTCAGCATCTATCTTTGCACTCATTTAAATATAGAAAATCGCCCAGAGGATGTCAACGACTCGGCTACGGCTGTGTTCTAGGCATATGCTACTAGGCATATGCTTGCTGAACACCAACAACAACACGGATTGTAATCGGTTACAATCTTATTCGTCGCATTGTCTTATTTTGTAATGACCTACCATATGGGATATCTGTGTAAATCTATACAGTTCACCCATATGATTATTAACTATATCTCTTATTCAATTACATGTTAAATTTCTTTTTCAACTTAAACATTAGCCACAATCTAGTTATTAAAAGTGTCAACACTTGGCCGACACACAACACACAACACACACACACACCCAGACTTTGAGTTGGAGCTCACCTGGTTTGAAGCCGTTGTGCCAATTAGAACGTTGCGTTGCCAATTGGAATGTTTAACAAAATGCGTTGCCGTCTTGTGTCGTTGTTGTTGTTGCTGTTGCTGTTGCTGTTGTGGCTTTTGTTTTTGTTGTCGCTGTTGCTGTTGGTAATCGTAATCCACAACTTAAGTTGCCTTGGCTGCTTAGTTGGTTGTGATAGTGTTGGGGCTGTGTGCATGTGCAAGGATAACGGTAATTAAACCGCAGTCGCAGTCTGGGCCAACGTCGTCACCGTCACCGCCGGGGTCGCCGTCGCATGCCAAAGCCAAAAGGCACTTGCACAAGTCGTTAGGTTATTGGCCGGGCCGGGCCGCTTTGGCTTGACACTTTTCAAACTTTTTCTTTTAGTTAAACAACTTTTTTTTGTTGAATTTCGTATGCACCTTTGCACAGATAAACTAACACAAACACAGAGACACACACATACACACGTTCATACACCTGCACACTACACTATGCGCTAATTTTTTGCCTGGTTTGCTTGCTTTACACTTTTTGCTTATATTTTTTATACTTTTCTGCAGTGGTTGTTGTTGCTGCGCGTTTGTTTTAAAGAAAATTCTTTAGCTCTTTTGCTGAATGGCAGAAGGAAAGAGTCTGGCCGAGACGACAACGAAACGACGACGTCGATGTGGTATGTACTTTTTGTGCTTTTCGCCGGTTGTTGCAGCACTGGCGGCTGCGGCTGTTCTTCCGCGGAAACAAGCTTGCAACTGCGACACACAACCGCGGCAAGCAGGTTGTAAGCTGCAGGAGCATGCAGAGGTGGAGGCTACTGAGGAGGTGGTGGCGGTGCTGGTGGGCAGCAGCAGCACCAGTAACTACAATCTGCAATCTGTTTGTGGCATTAAATCAGTGAACCAAGACGCTCAGCCAGATTTGTTTATGCGCCCAGCAGAAGTCGGAGTTAGTGCCTCTGCCTCGTAATGCCTGTGCCTCGTTCCTGTACGTATCTTTTTTCTCTCCTATGCAAATTTGTATAACAAATCAGCTTGCCAGGCATACCACTTACAGCTCAATTAACGCGATCTATTTTTGTTTCGGACCGTTTCTTAATTTTTTATGACTTTCGTAATAATTTTTCACCTTCTTCTTTTAGCAATTTCGAAGCACTAATATTGCAGCTCACAAGATCACATTTTCGAACGCGTTTCACTTCATCTTCCCCCGCCTTAAATGCGAGTATTGTTTCGCTGTTTTCAAATGCTGTTCTTCCCTCGATTTGATATTATTTTTGTTGGTTTTTAGCCGCGATTCGTGCGCCTCGCTTCGAACTGAAAAGTATCTGAATCTGACTGAACCAAAAAGTATCTCAACTAGTGGGAACAGGTCCGTTGAGGCTCTGGCTCTGGTAGCGTCTGCAGCGCGGAACGCTTGGGCTCCGGAACACGAGCCTGTTTTGAGTGGAAAAGCATAGCATAGCTTATGCTGCGACTATGTTGAGTTGATACTCAAAAAACCACTCAAATTGGAGCTGGCGATGTGATGTGGTGGTGGCTCAGTCCCAGTCAGGTGCTTTTGGTATTTGAGTCGTTTCCGTGCTGCGCATCTAATTGTGAATGATTTATGTGGGTCGCGCAATCGTCTCACAACCAGCTAAAAGAAAGTGAGCTGTGGAGCTGTGAAGCTGAGGATCTGCGCTTAAGATCAGCTGAAACTCTGAACTGCTTGGTAATTGATATAAAAATAAATATTCATATTTGGCTGTCGCTGCAGGCAATGCGAGTTGGTAGTAAATTGCAACCACCGGGCGGCCAGTAGTTGTTTAATCCTTTAGGTCGTTGGCTTTAAATTAACAACGTACCAAAGGGCACGGATACATACGGTCACAGACTCAGTTGAATATGCAAAGCTCTCGCCGATTCTAGGTGACTCACAGCCAGACACAGCCACAGTTAGCAGTTGGCTATCCGACCAACCCCACCTGAGTGTCTAGTCTAGTCTGCGCTGCACTGAAAACAAATTCAAGCTATGTCAGTGTGTGCAGTATGCAGCCATCAATCAAAAACAGTAGAAGTAGCAGAACAAGAACCAATATGAATATATTTACTAGGGTTTATTATAGTATTATTATAGTAATATATAATTAATTGGCATAAATAAGTAAAACAAGAAAGGAAGGCTAACTTCGGGTAACCGAAGCTTACATACCCTTTCAGATTCGGTTGAAATTGGGTCAGCGTATGTGGCGGCTTCTACGATTGACACGTTAAAAATTTGGTTTCATTCCAATAGAAAACATAAAAACAATATGTTATATAAGAGTTCATTCCGAATCGGTCAGCTATATGGGAGCTATATGAAATAGTGATCCGATCTGGATCAACTTTAGTCAACAGACGTAGAGGCTTCTAAAACTGACATTTACCAAATTCAGTTCAATTTGGATAAGAAACAAACAGTTTTGCTGTACTAAAAGTTCATTCCAAATCCTTCGGTTATATGGAAGCTATGTGATATATTGGTCCGATCTTGACGTCTATGTCGAAAATAACAAGTCGATAGCTTTAGTTAGTTCACATAGGAACAGACGGGCAGACAGACAGACAGACAGACGGATATGGCTATATCGACTCGGCTTGTCATGCTTATCAAGAATATAAATATATACCTTATGGGGTCTTAGATGCTTAATTCTATGCGTTACAAATATCGTGGCAAAACTATAATATCCTCTGCAGGGTTATAAAAAGAACAAGTAAGAAGTATAAGATATTCGTACTCTTTACTCATTTTGTATTCGACACACTCGAAAGTATGAAACACTTTTTTTTTGTTTTTTTTTTGGGATGCTCTCATACAACATGTTTTTCTATCCGATCTTAATGAAATTTGGCAAATCGGTAGACTATCGGATAATACACAACTAAATGCGTTAAGATTTGTGAGAGATGTTATTTTATTGAGATACAGTGGCGGGAGGGGTGGAGTTTACTTAACAAATTTGGTCTCTCTGGCTTTTATAGTCTCCGAGATGTAGGACAGACGCACATGGCTAGATCGACTCGGCTGTTGATGCTGATCAAGAATATACTCTATGGGGTCTTAGACGCTTCTTTCTGCCTGTTACATACATTTGCACGAATACAATATACTCGTTTACTCTACTAGAGTAGAACTTAAGTGTGTCGAATATTCAATAAATGCTGAGCACGAGTATCTTATAGTCGGAATATGGACTATGACGTTCTTACTTGTTGGTTAATGTATTTGAAAATTATATTGAAATTCAATTTTACCCATCTATATCTGAAATACTTAGGTGAGCTAAAATTTTAATGACCGCTGTAACAATCCCATCATTCCTATAACGCTGCATATCGCAAGTCTAGTCACGGAATCACGTAGGGATTCTTAAATTCAAAATTTAATTGCTCTTCTTTTCTTTTCCCCTACGCCTTTGTTGCCTTACAGGGTATATAATATATCTATATATTATTCTTCTGTAACCAGAAATCAGACATTAGTTAAGGTCTGACAACTTGGAACAAAACAATGGATTCCTTTGAATACTTCAAGTCTGATATTTGGCATAGTTTCTTTCATCGACAATATTGAAAAGCCTCCACTTGTTTTATAAGAAAACAAACTTTGAACAATATCTAAAGATATTTTGGAGTACTTTTCTTAAGTGAGACGTTATATAGAGAGTGAATGTCAATTAGAGATATAATTTAAATGCTCTTACTAAACTACAAAAAGGACGAGTATGTTGATTAAACCTATATAATACTTTTTTTCTGAGTGTACTACTTGGATATTTTTGTTGGCCATGTTAGTTAGCGTAGGTGGTGACGCTGGGGAGTATGGGTTGGGCGTTAGAGACGCGGTAGGGCCACTCGAGTGCACCTGTTTTATTATGCAAAGTTTGCTGCGGCTCTCTCAGGTAGGTGGAATATTCTATGTGCCAAAGGACGCTAGCCGCCAGTTTCCATATAATGTGTAAAGTTGGCAAATGGCTAAAAGGCCGGAGGTGAAGCGAAGGCGAAGAGGATATGTTAAAGTTAAAGTCGGTACATAATGAACAACCATAAGTGTAGAGGTGGAGTTGGCTTATTAATAACATGACTATGAAACAAAGTAAAAAATAATCACTTTTATACCATTCGCTAAAATGGTATTTCCACTTATTTATTAAGATATGATGATATATGCGAGTATAAGCTATGTCCGAGTAAAATCTTGATGAGAATAGATATAGTTATATATTACAATGTGAACGGCCAATCCAATGAGTGCTGATCTTTCTTGTAACATACAAAAAGTGGAATATTCATTTCGATATATACGGATCGGACTGCCAAATCGTATTGCTTTCACAGAGCAAACTTGTTCGTAATGAGCACTTAGTAGCAACAGATTTGCTGTTTTTCATTTTTATCCAAATCATTCGGTTTGAATAAATTTTAAAATAACTTCGTCTAATTTTTAAATATGATCCAAATCTGGTTACTATAATATAAAGTTGCAACAGAATCGCATATATATATGTACATTATGAATGGTATAAAAGCTGCTGCCAAGCTAATGTAAGCTTTTCTTTCTTGTTTTTAATTGCCATAATTATAATCAACTTGCAAAGAGCTCCGCGGTAAGAGGGCTGTATTAGCACACCACTAGCGAGTTCTTTCACCTTAAGTTCAATCAACTGTGCAAGTGTAAGTTTCAAGTGTCATCATGATATAAAGAATTTAATTGATTTTTAAAGACAAATTATGTACAATATACAATCATAATCAGCATCAATTTTTTATGTCAAAACAACAGTTTTTGGGTGACCTTTGTGAAATCCATTCCTGATGGAAGGACGAGTGTGGTTCAACTTGCTATATCAGCATTTTATAAGGGTAAGAGATGGGGTTCACTTCTGAAGGTTATAGTGAACTTATCGTTTTATATGGATATCAATGTCAATTGTCACATGAAAATTTGGATGAGTTTCTGATGGAGATGAACTCTATAAGAATACAAGCAGGTGAAAGTTCTGAGTACATTTATGGTATATACTTTTAAATATCCGATTAGAAAGAACAATCTTAAACATTTATGCATTAGTGATCTCTTCATCACTGTCAAGTCCCATACCAAAACTGTTATGTGGAATTTAGAACAAGGACGAGCTGAGTTTGAGTGAGCAAAGACTTTTCAATAGAGACAATAAGTTACACAAATGATGTGTTAGGGTCATCTATTATATCATTTAAAATCTTTGCAGTTCATCCATAATATCAGAATTTGACAAAGGCTCTTAAAAAATCGATTACCCATTTCGTAAAAGTGAATTCCTTCATTCCCTGCTCTGCTAACTAGGTGCATAATTCGATTTGGTCAAACGTGACACTCACTTTGTACCGCGCGCTAGAAATAGACAAGTTCAATGCCATGAATGGACATCAAAGTGCTTGCACACGAGCTCCACCTCCTTCTCCTGACAGTCCGACACGAGACGTCGTCATCGTCGTCGTCGTCGACGATGTTGCTGATGTAATGCCTTGGAATGATTTATGGGAAATGGCAAATTGCGCCCAGAGACTATGTCGCTGGTGATGTGGCCGTGGATGGTGGAGATGGTGATGGTGCTGTTGGAGAACGTGGGGCGCTAAGACAAACAATTGACATTTGATGGATGCGTAACTCGTGCATTCAAATGTGTCGCAGAGTCAAACTCCAACATCAATCGAAGGATGAGAGGTATGATAGCCAGGATTGGCTCTGGAATAGTCTGCCCTAAACTTTATCGCAGGCGTCGGCTAATTGTTATCTAAACTGTTTCGTTGTGATGTTTCCCTTTGATGTAATTGTCAGCTGTGTTGGGCCGTGCTTTTTCTCGATTAATTAGTCAATTAATAAACAAGATTTTGTAGAGCAGAGCAGCAACTGTGGCTTCCATCACCATCACACTCCCTCCCATGCTCAGTTGCTCCTTCTTCTGCCTATGTCTGTATGTATGTCTGTGTGTCTATGTGCTGCTAATCAGATTCGAGCATCGGCTTCCATAACCACATCCACATGGAGCGCGCACTTTACCTTTGAGTTGAACTTGAATTATGTTTTGGCATACTCATTGTCTGCAGGCTGTTCACTGAAAATCACGGCTCCATCCTGCGCCTAACTGCAAACAAAGTTCTCTATTATTGATTTATACCTTTCAACGATTCTCTGTATTTATCATGAGTGCAAGCCACATTTATCATTAATAATGCCGCGCCAGACGCTGCAGCCAAACCTGCACAGCTCCAACTTCAGCTCCAGCAGCAGTTCACCTCCAGCTCCATCTCCATGCCATCTTTACGGCAGCCGCAGCAGCAGCAGCAGCCTCCAGACGCAAAGTGGTAGCCCAAACGAGCAGCGGCATCCGCATCTTGGCAGCTGCGCGATTCTAAACGGGGTGTACAGTGGTTTCGAAATGGTAAAAACAATTACATATTAATAGAGATCCGTTTTCACGTCGTCTATGTAAAATAACATTTATGAAGCTGGGGAATGTGGCTGGCCAAGCACATAGATTCCGTTTACTTTTCACAACTCTCATATTACATTATTTTACCATTTCCAATGGTGTGTGACCAGAGCCAGCCGGCAAGCGAGCAAGTGTGGTTACACTGGTTCAAACCAAAACGTGTGAAAAAGCCCCTAAAATATGGTTTTTCATACGTTTGAGAAAAGCTGCCTTTGACGTACTTGGCGTAATATGGAAACACAAGCTTTGTCAGGAGATCATTTGCTCCAAAATAATACATATCTGTGTCCTTAACTGCTGAAATCTTCACATAAGTTAGATTTTTTAAGTTGATGAACCCTAAGATGCTGTTTTCCCCGAAATGACAACCGCGAGTTGGCCAAAGTTTATATGGAATTGCATTTGTTTCTTTCAAACTTCATATACAAGAAGGCAGTTTTTTAAAAGCCTTATCGACTTCAATATTTTATAGGAAACGCATTGGATAGTGGTATATATACTTTTCAGTTATCTTTAATGATGCCTTTTCAACAATGGGATATCGATAATGTATCATATTTTGGTTGCATGCCTTCATGTATCGATGCATTATCGTCTGGAAACATATCGCTCCACTTCTACTGTTAAAAATATATATACCATTTATAAAGCTTACGACGTTTCAAATATGTCCGTTTTAGGTAAACTGAATCCTTTGACATAATTACTTCATAAATAAACAATTTAACGTTGACTTTAAACAATTATATTGTTATAAAAACAAAAAATGAAAATTAACCTTCGGTTCCACTGTGAAATCAACGTCATTGCCTGCACCAACACCAGCACCCAGGGCACCCCCGTTGTGCTGCTGGCAGAGGAATTGAGGAGTCTCTGGTCTGGCCCTGGCTGGCTGGCCAACTTTGGAGCTGAAGCTGCGATCACTTTCCGTACATCATTTCTATGTTGTATTTATTGCCAGGGCGCAATGATCGTCGTGGTCTTGGGCCTCCATTTCCGTTGTTGGCTGCGCTAAAGTTCAGGCTCAGCTCGGCTCGGGTCTAGGACCAGACCAGGTAATGACGACGGCGGCAAAATCCATTTTGGGAAGGTGATCTGTGTGATTGTGCCAATGTCAAATCAAGCTGTGCCCCCTTGTTACTTAGCCAAGGGTTTCCAAGGTGTAGGGTGGGGTGGTGGAACGGATATGAAGCAGCGAAGAAGCTGCTGCCAGCAACTAAACTCCATGTTGATTTTATTGTAAATTGCATTAAAAGATTGCATATAAAGAATTTTATTTATCACCTCGGTTGTTAGGGAAAACGCTGTTGGAGACAAAACAAAATGTACAAATTCAAGAGAGGGAAGCAAGCGTCTGTTTTGCCGAAGGTTCTATACCCTAAACCTATGTGAGCTATATGAGAAATCTTAGAATCAATTTAATCATAGGCTATTGCTATATTATATATATATATATATATATATATATGGCGTCGCAATTCCTTTAAGAGTTTGAATTTCACAAAAATTTGTTGATTGTCTTTATATTCAGATAGTGGGCCCACTTTTTGGATACTATTTTGAGAACAAATATTTTGTTGAGTATGTCAAGAGTTTCCCTCGAAAGGTGAAATGTCATACAAATTGATATGTACCAACAGTCTACGAGTAACAAGCTCCGCTGTCTGGTGTCTTTGCGTGGCGACTTGAACGTACTGCATATTGTGAGTTAAAGTCACACTATTTCAAAGGTTCTGTCGAACGCTAAGCAAGTTAACAAAGCCACTATGGCAGAAATGAGTCCCAATAAAGACAATATTGACAAAGCCAATAGACATGGCATTACAACTCGAAATTCAGTTTAAGTTCGCTATAAATTTGAATAATTTTACCGAAGATATTGATTTGGCCATCGCTCCCCCTTAGACAAAGCTGCCGACGCCCTTGTATATGAATGAATATATATAGGAATGAATGTACGCATGTAAAAAGCATTTCAAGGAAACTAAGAAAAAGAGGCCTTCGTCGTCTATTGCTGGTCACGAGCTTGTCGAGAAGTAATTCTTCCCGCCCAACCAACATCCGATGACGAAATTAGATAAGGATCTGAAGTATCTTAAGCCATTGCAATAACATTATAATCGCAAAGTACGTCTATATCAGGGCCACCCCTGACCATGCACACACATTACTATCAGAACAATTCAGTACTGCAAATATGAGGGTACAGGTAGAACACGAAGTAAAGTGACGTTTTTTGCTTTACACAGAAAATACGGTTTGCCTTACCGAAGTCTCATCAAAGCAAGAGCCGAAATGCCTCCTTCTCTTCGTTGCATATGATGTTTTGATATGCTTATAAGACCTCTTTTTGCAGGGTATACTAAATTTACTTGTGCTGCCCACTGATGCATTTTTGTCGCTTCTTTGCTTCGCTTCTGCCGGCTTGTTGTTCTTTGTTTGAATGCTCGCATGCTCCCAAGGTCTTTTCGGCTTCGATTCGTTTGTAGGACTTAGGATCCGACCCATCAAAGGTGTCGCTAGAGAGGCCTTTTATGCATGTGTTGCATGTACCAAGGTTTGCACTTTGTTTGCTGCAGCAGTTGTTATTGTTGTTGTTGCTATTTGTTTCTGTTTTTGTTGCAGTTGATCTTTGCCAAATTTGTAAATGTTCTTTAATGGAATTTAAACACTTGCTGCCTGAGTGCGGTTACGGGTACGGGGACGGATAAGGGAAAGGGTTTCTTTTTTTGTTTTTAGTTTTTCTAGGCTGTCGGACTTTACGGCGACATTTGTCTTGCATAGTTCTCCCTGTACATAATGCTGAGATTTAGAACGCCTCGAATTGGTCTTGAGCGCGTACATGGGCTTGTCAGTTAACCATGTGACAATGTGCAGGAATTACTGGCAGCCAATGAACCATGAAACAGCCAGAGCGAACATTTTAGTTTTATTGCAGCAGCAGCACAAAGTGAAGGGTTAGGCAAAGGCGATTCAGACACACAAATGCATTGCCCCGCTTCCTGCTACCAAGTCTCCCGGTCCCCCTTCAGCTCCAGCTACTATTACCTATAGCCAGGCCAGTTTGCCGCAACTAAATCAGCATCGAAATCGCATCGGCAACGACCTTAACCAGTATGCTGGAGAATGCGGCATCTTAAATGAGTATCGATTTCACAGAAGCCTCGGCCAACATTGGGGGCAAATCCGGGCTGAAGGAGATTGTCGATTAAGGTAAAGATACAAGATTTCTATCTTCTAGGAAGATCAGAATTGATCAAGAATCCATATGCTAAGGCGTTTTGGTATATGTATGCATCATAGTGTATCAAGTGGAGCTCGTGCATGAATCCTTGTAAAAATGTTATATCATTAACTTAATAAGAGACATCATCAATGATTGTAAAAATGCACTATTGAGTTGACTTTGAAGGTGTCTAAGAAAGCTATCATATTTGAAGACATAGAAATACATAGTTGCTTTCGCAACTAATAAAATTAGAAATCCGGCTGTGTTTTCGACCCATCGATGCACGTGGCTCCCTCTTAAATATTGTTTCTCACGTGCCAAATCATTTGCAATTTCAGAATTAATAATGACATGGCAAATGCCACATCGACAAAGTTATGGCATGCAGTTTTTAAATTATATTCTATGGTATGATACAGCTGTATGATACAGTTTTCCGATCCGGACTACATTTAAACTAAGCAGCGAGCAGATATAAGAAGCTCCTGGTTGAATTTTCAGCGTTTAGCTTTGTAACTCTTAAAACTTGAAAGATGTCTCTGTTTAAACGGCCATATCGATGTTCCTGGTCATGTCGGTTAAGAATATATATACTTTATATGGTCGGAAACGCTTGATTCTGTCTGCTAACATTCACATATCTTAGTGAAACTTATGAAAGCCAAACAAGATCATAAAGCACATATATATTTGCCTGCTTCATTTTTGGTAAATGCCATACGTCATATGCAAAGGTTAACAAACACTCATCGCAGCCCCTTGCTACATGCCACCCTCCTCTCTCAATCCATCGCACAGCTGTTGTGACAACTTTGGAACCACACTTAGGATACTTTAAGTAGTTCACAGTTTGCTGATCGGGACAGAATGTGCGGCCCACCAAATGCCTTTTGAGAAAGCGAATTTGCAGACAAATAAATCAAGCCACCTATTTTCGAAAAGAGTGTCCATTGTGTATCCTGGTTGTGGCTGGAGCAGACCGATCCGTTGATACATGCTTGAACCTAAAAATGGCAGAAAAGAGGCCCAGCCAGGATTGCCGTTGTTGTTATTGTTGTTGTATTTGTATTTGTTGTTGTTGTTGTACAATGCAATTGTTAACAAGCAAAGTTATGCGAAGACGTTGCTGCCAATGCGCAGCAACAACATCAAAGGGAGCAGCCAAAGTCTCAGCTTCAATCTAGTGAATAAAGAGACAGAGATATAAACGTATCTCTGCCATGGGCAAGTGAGAGCAAATGATCCGTAGGTCAGCGGCTGTTTCGGCTGCTGTTGCCCAGAGCCCTGGGCCTTAAAACTTTTGCTGGTAAATACCAACAACAAATGTATACTTACACTGGGAGAATAATATCAGCTAATATAGAGAAAATCGTCCTCAATTAAAAAGTGGTCGGAAGTTTTTGATTCGGGATAAGCAAAAATAATAAATAGATTGTTTACAGCTGTTTAATTTATATATTAAGTACTTTTCAAGCCTCATAAAGCTTTTAAAATCTGCTATGTTATTCTAGAGTAATGGACAAAACTACAAGCGCACCTCTGAAAAAAGGTATATAAAATCCTAGATTTTAAAAATTCTTTAAAAAACTGAAACCCAAAACTATTATTAAGCTTTTTGAAAGAATTAAAACTTAACAGTTTCAACATTCTTGTGGTTCCATAATTTCATCTGCTCATCATAGGCTTATGAATTCTACCACCACTAATTTACTAGATTGTTCTTCTTTTGTAGTGCAATGATTTAACAATAAAACGCAATCTGCGTCATTTAAGCTGGCTTCGGCAAAGCATTTCACTAGATAAATCACTGTTTGCTTATTCATAAGTTTATCTCCTTGGCTTCCCATGCTATCTCAGAATTCAGAAAGTTGTTTTTAAAAACTTTTTCTTTATGCCCCTTAGGGTTGCTTCAGAGGTTCAGCAGGGTAGCCACCTCGGTTCCCTTCTCTTCACCTTATTTATCAACGAACTGCCTCAGGTACTATCCCATATATGGCGACGACGTTAAACTTAGCTTGTCCTTCAGCGACTCTTCCTCCCACTTTAGGCTGGAAGATGACCTCATTCTTTCCAATTGTAGTGTCAGGTCGTTTTACTAAAACTCAACTGTTCTAAATGCAAAATTATGTCGTTCTGTTATAACACGCTATTTCAGACATCGTAACTTCTTAGTGCCCCTTGATCGGATCGACACTGTTGATGACTTGGGTGTTCTTTTAGAACCTAAAATTGAATTCGATTTACTCATTTCAATTACCGTCAATAAGGCTGAGGGTGTTCTGGGTTTTATTAAGCGATGGTCAACGAAATTTGATGATCCTTCGATTACTGTATACTTCTCTTGTCGCATCTCGTGTTTGTGGACCACAATACAGGAATCACTTATACATAAGCTCGCCGACTTTAATGAGCCAATTTAGTTTTTCTGTCCCTCGTAGAACTACTTCTGAACTGTAATTTAAACTATCTCCTGCATGAAAATTTTCGTGTCCTGTGTTCTAACTACAATAATCTCTTCAACTTTATCTCTGTTAATAACTCCCTTAACTCAAATAAAACATCTATACTACTACTAACTGGTAGATAATGTAAATCGTTGGTTGGGCGGGAGTTGAAAGCTTTTAGCCCCCGAACTTTTATTTTTGTTCGTAACCAGAAATCATATACATTGCTTCCATTGATTGTCTGATTTATGAATATCCTTGGCAAAAATAGAAACTATCCATTAAAAATTTAATAACAATATTAATATAGAATTTGTGAAATATATTCGAATTGATTGAATTCTTATACTTCAGGTCGGTGTTCTCCAAGTGTAGGCACACAGAAAACATGACAAAGGATGTGCAGGCACTGGCAATGGGCAAACGCAAACGGGGGAGGACTGCAGGCGGGCGGAGGGACAAAAGCGAACGTGTAGTGGAAGGTGTTTAACAAACAGCCCAAAACAAACAATTGTAAAACCAGCAACGACAACCGAAAAGCGAGGGCGTGGCCAGCTGCACGCCCCCGAAAGCCAGCAGCAGCATCAGGAAAGGCACCCAGGACCGAGCCCAAGCTTTCAGGGAGTGACCCGGCCCGGGTTCTGAGACTTCGGCAGCGCTTTTGGGTTTTGGGGCAACGCATTTTATCAGCGATAAAAGATCTGAGGAGCGAGTGCCCCTAGCCGGGAGACAAGGCACAAATAACCCACGAAAAATAAATACGAGGCGCATTTTTATGCGGAAACACAAATTGAAATTCAATGCGAAACAAAAGTTTGCCCAGCGACAGCGGCGGTGGCGGCGGAGGCTTTAAATTGGCTTTTGCAAATATATAAAAATCGCCAGCGTGTGAGAAACAGCAACAACAACAACAACAACTCAGGACAAACGCAGTGTTGGTGTTGGAACATTTTTTGTTTTGTGTTTTTTTGGCACGCCTCTTTTAGTACCAAAAATAAAGAAAATCACCGTATTTGGAAACAGCCGGGCGGCACTCAGAGCACAGTGATAATTCTCTGGTTCTCTGGTTCTCTGCCCAGGCTCGGACACAGGGCCAGGCCAGGACCCACGCGCTCGGGGCGTGTTTTGTGATTGCAGCTTGTTAACAAGTGTTGGCAGTTTAATTGACTTGATCCAAGAGCCACATCCTGGCCACAATCCAATACCAATTAGCTGTCAGCGACTGCTTCAAGTGTGTCCTACTTAGGCGCACGCACGTCTCACTTCCTGTATCTGCACAGCTGCATCTGATGGTGACCACGGCCACAGCCTTGTGCTACCAGAATTCGTTTGCATTTGCATACATAGCAAGGCGCTAATTTGTCAATAAATAGATACAGAATTGAATACTGACCATTTGTGACGTCATTCGCCATGGGGTGGCGTAGGATGGAACACTCTGGCTGGTCAGCCATGCTTGATCAAATATTATCTTATGCATCATGGAGAGCTGTCGATTAATTGAGGCATTTTGTGGCACCAATCGATGCGAGAAGAAGTTTATGCAGTCCTTCGGATAGCATTGAGCGAAGACTTAATACTCTGACATTTAGTTGCTTTCGTGTAATTCAGCAAATTCAGCATATGCAACGATAAATCGAATTTCCTTATATTCAAGTATAAACGTTGACAGAATCTCAGTCAGAAGTTTCTTAAAGGAGTCTAATGATCATTTTAAATCTTATATATCTTAAAATCTTATATGTGTCGATACGTTGGCCTCCTAGCTCTAATAGTTAGTTGGAATTGGGATAATAGTAGGATGTAATTTGTTCCCCAATCAATTGTTAAGGGGAGAGGAGCTGTATATATAAAGAATCAATTTGATGAAACTAAAATTTAAAGGCTACAAAATTGGGAAATTTCTCTAATTTCAGAAATCATTTGGCTAAGTTCTAGTATACTGGAATACGCGTTTTAGGATACTTTGCAATTACATTCTGAAAATTTCACAAAAAGCAATGAATCCTTGGCTTTTGACTCTTCGATTGACTCTGGTGCTGCCTTGCTTTCCATTTGAAATATGTATCCCACTGAGAGTACAAAAGTTCGAGGAAGGAACCAAGCATTTACTAAGCATAGATCTAGTCTTAGGTAAAGTTGTACCTTTGGCAAGGGTATAAAAGTAATGGGCATCAATATTGACGACGAGACAGACGCAGGAAGCTTTCAATGCCCATACCAGACAGCACCATGACCAGCAAACAGCTTCAGCATCGGCCAGGCATGATACCAGATCCGATCAACAGCAACAATCTGAACTGAACTGTGTTATAAATGATCTTATTAGCTTTTTTGAAACAACACATTCTAGAGATCATTATTCAACGACGGCAGCATCAGCAGCAGCCACGACGACGACGACGGTCAGTGATTCTGATTCAGAGATGCCAAAGGCACGCAACGCCGTCTGGAGCGGCAGCAATATATCGGCGAGCGGCTTGCTTGCCCCGGCAGCAATTAATCATCGCACGCCTAACTTAGGCAGTGGCGGCGGCAACAGCAGGAGTTGCATATTTGAAAATCTGCAAATCATAAGGCGGACGGATGAATGGAGGGACGGAGGGAAGCTAAGGACAGGTGGACGACTTGGATGAACGACCGATCGATCTTTTGTGGGTCTGTCTGCCAGCCTGTGCCTGTCTGCTGCCGCTTCCACTGGCTTAGTCAGCGCTGCCAAAAACGCCAGCAGCCACAGGGTTGCAGTCAATACTGAAGCTGCAGTTGCACTCAGAGAAACCTTTCTAAAATGTGAGGTTGTACAGGTGGATTGCCACATTTTATAGACGTTTTAGAACGACTATGAACATCTAAATCTCGTCAACAATAAAAGCTATTGCGCGCATATCAAATTGGTTTTAGAATTTTATCACACAAGTCGATAAAAACTTTATATCTATCACAATTTTTGACACAATTAGTCGAAACTCGGCTTGTATATATATAAAAGCATCCCACCAATTTTATTTTAACCTGTGCGTTGATAATAAGTCAGTCAGTCAGTGAGTCAGTCAGGATAAAGAGTTTTAGATATATAGATATGACTTTGTTGGCTGCTGCATGACCAATTCATGTCCCTTCGAAACACTACAAAATAAACACATCACTTTCAATAGTTAAGTAATAGAATAAATCTCTAATTATTAGTGAATGTTTTTTTTGAGTGTGGTTACACGTAGTTTAAAGCTGTAGCTGAGCTTGTTCGATTTCGCTCTGATCGCCGATTGCATTCCACGATATTGGAAGAGGCAAAGATTGCGACTGCAACTGGTGCTCCCTGCGCCTGGGAACGCGCTTTGTACGTGACACTCGTTACGCTCGTTGGTCGAACTTGTCGCTCCTTCAGGTTCACCTTTTGCTGCAGCTTCAGCTACAATGCCTTTACACTCCTGCTCCCACTCTAAGCTCCTGCTGCGTTCCCTTAATAATTAATTAATGTAATTGGCCTGTCGTTGTTGCGGCGATAATGATCTCATCAAGATGTGTGTTTTGAGATTTCGAATTCAATTTTGAATTTGACTCGAGGCTGCTGTACTTCTTCTTCATGACAGAGACAGGGCTATCGATTGGAAAGCCTTTGCCTACCTGATTTTCAGCGCTGATTTGTGGTTTTGTATTTGCAGGCTCATTTTCTGCAAATCCAAGAAGGATGCAACACGCTATGATTGTGACTCTGGGAGCAGATATTTCGACGAGGCACCGTTGTGGAAATTATGCAGGCTGCACAATGTCAAATGGTAACAAATTGAACACTTCGACTAATCGTGCGTATCTTAGTCTGGCTCCTTTGCAGTTACTTATAGACCAATTGTAAGGCCCGAGCTGCCAGTAACAGTTAAACATAATGAAAATTCTTTTCAATTTTCAAAAACTATGAAACATAGACAAAGCTGTTTCAAGAACACCTCAACCAAAAGGAGCAAATGCGCCGGGCTTTGTTGGCTGAAATCGGCCTTGTTAGCTGAAAGACGAAGCGCACTTAGCTCAAGTGGATCAACTAAGAAAGGATCTCAATGACAAGAATAGGGAATGCCTGAACCTAAAAGCAGAAACTAACAAAAATTTGGACGCCAAATTGTTTCCGATTTGCTTATGCAACTGGGAGTCATCTCCAGATTGTTTGATGTCTTTGCAATGGGGTCATCTCTTTGGCGATAAGTGTATCTGCTACTATATTCTGCAGAGCTTCGAATGTCCACAATGAAGAGCTTCAGCAAGTGTAAATAATCTGCACAAAATCTATGCCAATGTGTGAGGATAGAAAGAGTGAATTTTAAATATTTAGTTTTTGGGCTTTTAATTATTTGTTTATGTTAGCATTTACATTTTTTCTTCATTATTATTGATAATTATTTCCATTTACTTAAGCAATATATTTTAAACATATACCAAATTTTGCACTTTGTTAAAAAAATTGCAAACGGCATCAATTACACTAGGAGGAAGCCAAATTGCATCTTTGATCAGACCTACTTTTGGATTCATCTTAAATAATTTATATTAAATATATTAAAACAATTAGATCGGCAGCTTCATAATTTTTATTTTTGGTTAATTTTTCGAGTTTTCGACTTTAAAATTCAGGGAAAGCTTGAAACTCAGTGTCGTATTAGATGGAGGCTGGATATTATCATTTTAGCGAATCTGCCCAATGCACACTGGTCGGAAAAGCCAAAATATGTTCAAAAATTCAAAAAATTCTTTTTGGAGATATAGGAAGAAAACGTTGTTGATCTAACAGTATACAGATCTAACAATATACAACCGCGCATTCTGTGTTCAGTTTTCATTGTTATACTCGTACTCTAGTAGAGTAAACGAGTATATTGTATTCGTGCAAATGTATGTAACAGGCAAAAGGTTTTCGACCCCATAAAGTATATATATTCTTGATCAGCATCAACAGCCGACCAACTTGAACAAAAATCTCTTGTTGCCAATCTATTTCTACAGGTTTGAAAATATAAATAATGGAAATATCTGGAGGATATCCATTAGCAGTTCGTCGCTCAATTTATGGATTTCCAACAAATCAATGTTGACAATATCAAAAACCTCAGAACTGCTAATTGATGTGAACGACTCCGAGTGGACTCCAAAAAAATGTCGTCATTGTAAACGTATAACTGATCTATATCAAATCAAGTCGGCTAGCGTGAGGCCTCCTCAAGTGGATACAAGCCGAATTTGGTTTGATTTTGATTAAAAACAGAAAAGTTATGCTACTTAGTGTTCATTCCGGAACAATCGGTTATACGGTAGCTATATGATATCTGAAAAAACTCGATCTTAACCAGCGTGCAGACAAAAGAAGCATCTGGTAAAAATTTCAGCTTTGTAGCTGTTACGACTTCTGAGATATTTGTGATGAAGCAGACGGGCGGACAGAAGAACATGGTTATATCAATTCCCCTTGTCATGCTGATCAAGAATATATGTACTTTTTATAGCCGGACACGCTTCCTTCTGTGCTTTGCAAAGTTGCTGACAAAATAAATATACCATTTTGTGAATGATATAATGAAAAGAAGCAAGCCAAAAGTGAGAATCATAACTTTATTATATAGTTTTTTTTTTATCGATTTGAGATCTTCAGGGGAGAGACATAACATGGTTTAACATAACATGGTCATGTGCGCATGGTTTACAGGTTCCTATATATACCATTTCGTATTTTTAGCTTTAAGGATCTCCGAGATATGTGCATTCCTTTACATCGGGTTATATGGGCGGTAAATCAGTCTGCAATTTGTTCCGAAATTTATATTGTTTATGAGTAACAGCGTTGAAACTATGATTGCTTAGTTTATGCAAAAAATTGTTTAAAACTGCAAACACACCTCTAAAAAAAGCTTTCCTCCTTTGTTTAGAAGCCAGCCAACTTGTTTAGTTTTCTCTATATGTTAAAGCTAATCGCTATCACGTGCTGTCTATTAGCGAGCTTCTTGTCAAAATGCACTCCATGGCAGCATTGCGAGATCCCAAGAGTGACCGGGGTGCCGAATATGGTCGAGGCTCTGCATGGTCTCACGCAAAGAGTGCAGCAGATTGCAGCAGATTTCTCCGCGCTGATACACCACATTTTGGCCTTTGTAGCCTGCGCAAGTGCCATTTCTTCCAGCCAGCTAAGCGTCTCGTACAAAATAAAATAAAATGAAATAAACCCTTTATAAAATAGATACTATTACATTGCCTTGGGGCACTTCTGATTGGATACTCCGAATGGTTGAGGGGTTGTACTTAGAGTGAAAGCTGGAAAGCAGTTGGTAATATTTCCCGATATATGTGTATTCCTCTATTTGCATGTAATTCAGTGGTGTCATGTCATGTTTTTCACTGTACAATGGCCATAAGGACATGGTCTTCCATTACAGACTGTTCCCTATTCATTTGAATCTTAGGGTTGCGTGAGTTATCGAGTGATTTGCTTTGATTTCCACAACCCTTGTTTCTTGTTTCAATAATCGGAAAGCCCCATCCTTTAGTCATGTCACGGGGATATTTTAAGGGATTCTTTGACGACGATCCTAGAATTCCTTAACTGGAACCTTGTCTATATTTTTGAAGCATAATCAAACAGATTGTCTATGACTCTACTAATTGGTGTTCCATTTTAATTGAAATTCATTTAAATAATTAAAGGTGCCTTCAACTGACACGAGATGTGCTACACTATTATTCATTGATTATAAAAGAAAACTCTCATTTTCTAGTCCAAGCACTCCAAGAGAACGGTAAGTATGGTATAACACTGTTTAAGTATCTGAAAACACAAAGAGCACTCATATATAAATTTCTTTTGCTGATATTTGGCTACTTACGGACATATAGCTGTCCAGATTGATTGGCGGAAATGGGCTGGCACCCATACTGAGCGGATCCTGGGCTCGCTGTATCATGAGCATAAGGCTTCGCTGGACAATTTTCGCATTAGGCGGCGACCACTCGTATGCGTCGTAGGCGGCCAGCGCCACTGCCTGGGACTCGAACGTGACCATGCCCCCTACTATTGACCAATAGGAAAGATGGAAAAAGGAGAGCACCATGAAGATCACAAATCTGGCTGCTATGATGGGATCATGCCTGGCTGCGAGTGCTTCAAATGTGGACAGTGAGATCATTAGAAAAGCGGTGATCATCTGCATTATGATTGGCCAATAAAACACTTCGTTGCAGCGTTTACAAGCCTGTAAAGAAAGGAAGTACGGGTATATTTAGGCAGACCTTGTACCCTATAGATTCTATCATTTACTTTATAATCCTCTGATGGGCTTGGATCGATCGTCGCACCTCCTTGTGGAACAGTTGCGTGTCATGCTGACACACTTTGCAAAAGTGGCGCAGCTCAATGGACACGACCTTAAAATTAAGAGCCAGCTGGGGGAAGCAATGCGCCGACATCAGATCCGTAAACAATATCCAAGTCATATAGTAGAACACTAAATAGGACTGCCATATGTAAACGCATATGTGTATGACAGGATGCTTTGAAGGATCATGCAAGTTAAAGGGCAGCGCTATATGGAACGGCAGTGCTTGTCCAGTCCAATATGGCTGTACCAGCACCAAGACATTAAATGCCGCCAAGCCAATGTACCAACAAATTGCAAGCATCGACTCCACTATGAAAAAAAAGCGCTGAGTCGACCGAATGATTGGTTCACTTGAACCCTTTTTCGATGCATGATGGTAGGCCTCCAATGCATCGATTACCTCATCAACATCATCCGCTTTCAATAAGAAGTAGGTGGTCTTAAAGAGCAGGTAATATACCTAAAAGCTTACGGTTATTGCTCTAATTCTAAAATGGAGTATTCTTTAGACTCACTCCAATGACCCACAAGCTATCCTGACCGACATCAACAATGCTGTCCACTGATTCTCTTATGCCGTACAACAAAGTCACGAAAAACGAGTAAATTGAGATTATCACAAAGGTATGCCAAGTCCTGCGAATCGGGTTCCGACGCTCCTCTGTATTCATAAAGTACCAGATGGCTCTGCCAAAATATATAACGACTTATTTTTATTCAGCGTATATGCATTTCTCTATATATAGTTACTTCATCTGATTGCGATTATAGTAAGGTGTAGTGTGCTGTGGATGTGCGAAGTATTTCATCACTTGCCGACAGTCCACAAATTGTTCATACAAGCGCCTCCAATTGTCTTTAAATGGCGTACCAAGTTGAATGTTATGCATAGACATCTTCTATTATATTATGAAACTCAATTGCGAGTTTTGAGCCATCGACTAGCTACTTATATATGATGGAAGCCAGGGCTAGGCTTCTTTCAACGCAGAGTGCTAACTTATATGCTCTCAATTACTTTGCCATCGAAGACACTCCAGCCTTGGACAACATCACTGATGTACCCCTGGAGCATTTTGCTTAGCTACTGCTTTACCTTCTCACTGATATTCCAGTTATTCTGAGATTATCCACCCCTGGTTGGGAAATTCCCCCCATTATCATAATTATAGTGCGAGAATTTCACATCTGCACTTCGATTTGAAGCTACTTTATGTAATTGACACTTGCCAATTATGCATTTAAGTTAAACAAATTTCTTTCAACACAATTTCTTTCTTAGTTACTTACAATTCATATATGTACGCGCATTTATAATTGGATGCATTTGCTATATCAATGCCAAATAAACACGATAGTGATTTCAATATATACATTTTTAAAGCCGTACTCTATATGGAGCAAGGGAGTATATTCAAACCCGTTTCCATTGCGAAAACTAGAAGTGAATCGAATTGGAATTCCACTTCGAAAAGTTAGGGTTTTTTGAACTTATGTCCGAATCGTGCTGTGACGCCAACGAAGACAAAGCAATGAACATCTACAAATCCAAGTAGATTGAATCCACGCGCTTTGTTTTTTTATGCATGCTAGAAATGTGTTACATTTTTGGAAAAAATATTCTTAAATAATTGTACACGACTGTTTTGACAGAATCTGCCAAAAAAAAGTTTCTGGCCTGAGAACCTAATCGTGAAAGAGTTCACAGCTAGAACTAGAAATCGGATACCGATTAGACTCTCTGCTGCCGCACAATCCGTCCTCTCTAACATAGCTCCAAAAAACTAACTTCATCTTTATTCCTTGCCTACCAAAATGTTAGACCCCTTAAATCTAAACTCTCTAAACTTTACACTGACAGCCTATCAGGGTGATTCCGGCCTTCTGTCGGAACCAATTCTGCTTAATTTTCCTAACGTAATTGAATTTATAAGTACTAAATTGTCTCTTAAATGTTTTTCTGTCTTTATCACTGCCCACGTGGTCCTCTATGATCGACTCAGTCGGTTTGATACCTTCAAAGCAACACGAATTTGTTGACGGCCGTCTGGAAGAGTCCTTACCTGAAGTTAATTTTGTAACAAACTCATTGAATCGCCAACTTGATTTGATATTTGCTTCTGATCCTTTCATTTCAATGGTCTCTAGAGTCAGTCCGCTTTTGGTTCCTGAAGACCCGTTTCACCAATCATTACACGATACTATGGATATTCCTATTCCTGCTGTATCTGCATCATCCAACTTGTCAGCTAGAACATATTCATTTAGAAAGGTTGATTCGCTAGCCTTCACGATGTCATCCTTCAATCAGACTGGTCATACTTGTGCACTTGTGCAGATATGGACGGTGATGTTGACTTCTTTTACAAGATTCTTTATTCCATTTTTAAGGATTTGGTTCCTTTCAGTAGTCCTGTTAGGCTTAATAAGCCTCCTTTGTTTACTCCGCAGTTGTCCAATTTTGAAAAATATCAGGTCTAGACTCTTTAAGAAGTTCAAAGTCTCGGGAAGGTCTGACTATTCGCGCTATATTTGTTGCTCCTTCAAGGTTCACTGTCATTAATTCCAAGTGCTATAAAGCATATTTGCATCGCTGGTTCAATTTTCTCAGGACCCAAAACAACTTTATAATAATTTTTTAATTTTGTATTGTTGTCATTGTTTTATATAAATACTAAAGCTAATACAGATCAATTCATTGACAACTTGTTTGCAGAGTTCTTTGAAACACCTATTCCTCTCTTAAGTATCGATCTGATCAGATATACCCTTATAGCTTACACAGGCCTAATAACATGCCACCTCTCCTAGTTACTAAAAGCTTATTGCTTAATGAACTTAAGAATATTAAGAATAATTTTTTTCCTGGTCCTGATGCTGTTCCGGGGTGTATTTTCAGATTCTGCGCTCATGCGCTTTTTAAGCCGATTTTGAAGCTTTTTGATCTCTTTAAATTCTTCGTCTTTCCCTTCTCTCTGAAAGGAGTCGTTCATTAATCCCCTCCATAAAAAGGGAAATAAGTTAGATCTCTTTGGCTTCCCATCCCATCTTATTAAGTGGATCTCCGAGTAACTTAATCTCAGAACTCAGAAAGTTCTTTTTAATAACTCTTAGGGGCTTACACCTTAGGGTTACATCAGGGATATTGTAGGGTAGCCACCTCGGTCCCCTGCTCTTCACCTTATATGTCAACTAAATTGCCTCAGGTTCTATCCCACTCTCGTGTTCGCCGACGACGTTAAACTTTGCTTGTCCTGAAAAAATGCTTTGCAAATAATAGATTTTTTTTTAATTCTTTAAAGAAAGTTGGCTGTTACCTATTCTTATAGCCATCCGGAAGAAATAAACTGAATGATAGTGAAAACTGCATAGAAATCCGTTACGTAGCTTAAAAGATCTGAGACAGATGCGGAAAGCGACTCATATACGTCGTATATATAGCAGTTGACCATATATTTTTCCACTGGTGAGAACGTTTTATAATTAGTGCTTTCAAAGGAGTTCAGAAACTGAGTGATAACTAGCATTAATTTTGATTTAATTTACAATTTTGATGATTTTCAGTACTTTCTACATTGACAAGTTCAAAATTTTTGGTAAATCAATATCTTTCATCGTTTCCCTTTTACTTATGCTCCACAATATGAATGTGAATGTGCGCTCACACAATTCCAACATTCCAGGCCATAATTCGTGACCGCGACTTCTGTCACCCCAAGAAATCAAATGTCACAAGACGAGGTCATAACCGCCGCTCCAGTGCCTGGTCATAACTATAAATTTCACGCACCCAAGGCGCATGCGAGTAAAAACAATAGAGCCAATTTTCAGCTCCAGTACGAGTAACAACAAATAATAGAATTGAATTTGATGGAGGAGCGTGTGTGTCCGCGTCCGCAAGAAACACAAACAGAAAAAGAAACAGCTACAGCTACAGCAACGCAACGGCAACAGCAACCCAAAAGGCAAATCTCGTCCACCGGAATGCAGACAGCAGCAACATGGCCAGGGGCAGACATAGTGGATGGTGCGTAGATTTCACGAGTCGAAGCCAAATATAGCAAAAGCCAAACGCGCTGCGTGGCCCCTCAGACAATAGACAATATGAGTGCAGACATACTACGACTATAAGTACATGTGGCTATATGGGTGCAAGTGCGAATACGCACAAATCTCAGACTGAGCCTGCGGCTACCCAAAATGGGCCAATAAATGGGAGGGTTACCGTCAATTCGGTTTGCTTGCTTGGGTTAGTGGTTTCTGCATGTAAATATATTTATACCCTTTTTTCAAAAATCTTTTTCAGATATCGATCTATTGTTAAGATCCAGAGCGTGCGAAACCATGAAAGTAAAAGAAACCTACTAAAGTGAAGAACAACGAAGAACTGAACTCTAGATATTATCAACTTAATATAAATGTTAAGTAACCTTTTGTCTTAAAGCTGACATTTTCATTATCTAGCAGTCAAATTCAAGGTGGGCTTTACTTTTCTATGAATATATACATATGTTTGCTTAACTCTTCTATTATAGAGATATTTCATTTAACTAGTAGGGCATTTTGCACATAGATTTTGTAAAGAGCAATTAATTGACATTTTAGATCATCTCTTTTTAAGTGTATTTTTCTCGTCCCCCTCTTGAGGGACATTGTCATTTTATAACTACACATAATGTTAAAGTTACAACAACTAAACCTTACCGAAAATATGCGAAAAAGAGTTAGTTTATTTTTTGTTTTATATTAAAAATCTTATTTAATCACTAAGTCTGTTCTGTAAGATTCAAAGCTTTTTAAATTGCGCTTTTCATTCTAAAACTTGAACGTTAGATCATAAAAAATTCGGTGTTGATAAATGCACAGTTCCTAGCTGTCCACTTTGACTCTGGCTTTTGGCCCCGGGGTGCACAAAATGGGCCATG
The DNA here is from genome assembly GCA_037043425.1 of Hirtodrosophila duncani. Lineage (NCBI taxonomy): Eukaryota > Metazoa > Arthropoda > Insecta > Diptera > Drosophilidae > Hirtodrosophila > Hirtodrosophila duncani. Next base: position 184,672 of record JBAMBM010000437.1, on the reverse strand, counting down.
CAACTGTCCCGGGGCATAAAAAGCTTACGGTTAAGAGCCTTTTGTGGTGCCTTGGTTAGGAGCTGAAGCTGGGTTAAAATGGGAGAGTGGCTTGGTGGGTGAGCCAGCTGGAGTGGTGGCCGTGGCAGAAGAGGAAGCCGATATAGTCGCAGATATGGCGGCTGTTGACTTGGCATTAGATTTCGAGCGTTACCGGGAAGCGTATCGGCTCATGAATATATTATAAATGCTATTTAATGCTATGTATTTAAAGACAATTCATACTTGTATTTAACTGAGCCAAGCATTCCTAGACCCAGCCACAGCAATCAGCAATTGCATCGATATGTATCGATGAACCGGGTTCAATGTTCCTACCCATAATAATTCTTTCAATGGCCGGGACAGGGACAGGCGGCTGGCGCATTTCCTTTGTGCAGATTGCACATTTATGCATTTTCAATGAACAATTTTTATGCAAAAAACTGAACAAGTTGCACAATTTACTCATGTAAAGTCAAGCTCTTGGTTGGCTGAGCGGGGGGAAGTCTGCCGCAATTGTTGCTCTATAAAAATGGCCTCAACTTTGGCCACTTTGACTTTGGCTTCGGCTTGTATATTTGTGTTTGTCAGTGGGGATTAATCTGAGAGCCTCAGCACAAGACCTTGCCTCGTTTAAGGCTACAGACTCCAGGCCCCAGATCCCAGACCATCCGTGGATAGGCAGCCTGGAAGCATCAGGTGCGCCACAATCGAAACTCGAGACTGGTACTGCGACCGAGTCTGGCCAGGGAACGCACTTCATTTGAATTTCATAATTTCTTTGTTAGCTCCAATTTATGGTCACGGTTTGCTGGGCAATTTATGGTCATAAGCTCGAGAGCATTTTACGAAAACTGAAAGCGAAGCGAACAAAATGCAGACCTCAGACGCCATCGCCGCCTCAGTGTCCGCCGTCGTTAAGCCGATGGCGACAAAAAACAAAAGGCATAACTAAATTGACGATAACGATTGGAAATGCATGCTCAATGGCCAAATCCGAATCCGAATCCGAATCCGAATGCTCATGTCCATATGGACATCCGCAGTCCAAGCATTACATTGATTTTGTGTTTCTGTTATTTGTTATTGTTCCTTTCTGCTGTCGGCAGCCAGAAATTATAATATATAAATATCAATGCAAGGCAATCAGCGAAATCGAAGATTCTATTACGGCAGGTGGGGGAAGCCTCAAACTCAATTTCAAATAACTTATAGTCCAAAAAAGAAATTTCGTTTTGTTCGTTTGACGAGTTTAGAGTAGCGCAGACATGCGGTTAAAAGTTAGGCACAGATAAACTTTCAAAACTCCAAATTATTTTGCTAGCGACCTAACCCAAACAAAAAGGAAATAGCCATAATTCCTCGTATAAGAAGTTTACAATCTGCAATCAACCAAAAAGTTCAGCAAGCGCTATGTTTGTCATCCATTGAAACAGCTTTATTATAACAAATTTTGTTTTTTCATTGACATCTATTATTTTTTATCTGCATTTTAATTATAATTGATAACGGGCAGATGCATCTACGCTCTAACCTACTTCTCATACTATTCACATAAAATGTTTAATAATTTTGTCATGAACACACAGATGGAAGCATTTCCGAATGTATAAAATATATACATAAATTCTTGATCAGCATATTCTTGATCAGCAGGGATTCGATATAGCTATGTCCGTCAGACTGTCCGTCTGCGTGTTTCAACCTCGAGATGTCAGAAGTCGTAAGAGCTATAGAAATGAAATGATTTTTACCAGATTATATCTGATTGAGTTTAAAATTCATCCGGATTAGATGGGATTCAGGTTGGACTGCCACGAAATGAATGGAGATATTTAAACAAAGTTCTGTTAATTTAAGAAATCCAACGGAGAAGTATCTCAACTTTATAACATGACGATGAGGAAATCAGTCGCATAAGTACCTCAATTACAAAGCCGAAGAACGTTTTTCTGAAGATAATCAGACACCTAAGGCCGCTTGAAGTCTATATACCATACTGATTAACGATACGGTATCTGGGGAAGACTCAAGGAGCCTGGTGTAGTAGTTCAGTGTAGTAAAAGACGACCTGTACATGACTTACTAAAGTGTCTCATTGTTTGTTTAATATCTTGTATATGTATTTGCAGATTTTCGTAGATGGCAAAATAGTAAAAATAAAATACAAGAATTAGTCTACTGAAAAACATATATGAGTAATAAATTGTACTTCCTTCCTTTCCTTTTATCCTTCCTTTCTTATTGTTGGTACACATAGGCGCCCAGGTGGATAAACCCATGGGTTTGGGTGCAATTTGTTTCCGTTCTGTTGTGATCGAGTGTCATAAATGTCGGAAAATATCGGAAAGCTACACAATCTAGTTTTAAAATTATCTTACTTCGCTGCCTCTTCATCGATTTGATCGATTCGTTTCTTAAGCACCAAAATTGTAACTTATGTGCCAATTCCAGTTTATTTCTTTACCTTTTAATTGAAAATCTTATTTTCAACTGTACGGTAAATATATTTGGCACAGCTTATTTATTTTTTGTCCAACGTCGCACGTGCAGGGGCAGCTCTGTTAACCTTTTCAACTCATGGCTACCCTGAGCCCGGCCCTGAGCGTTCCAATCAGACCCACAAATGAAATATAAATAAACTGGAAAAGCTTACGAATTTGTCTATGGAATTTAACCCCCCGACATTTACTATGAAGAAGCAGGACCAACTACTTGAAATGTAATCGACAGTGCGCACTTGAATGACTAACTGGTCCTGTTCTTGGACGACCCTTTCAATTATTTGTTGTTCACTCTTAAAAAAACGTAGAAAAAATGCGGAAAAGCAAAACAAATGCAAACATGAAGCAGGGCTAGGACAGGGAAACCGAACGAGAAAAGAGAGTGATAGAGAGAGAGAGAGAGAGAGATGGCTGACCATGTCGGAGTCGTATGCTTGGGTATGGAGGTTGCTCTACTCGCATTGTGTGGACGTTCGAAGGTCCCAAAGGATTCCCTTATTGTATGCGTACGATGTTGGGCTTAACCCTCTCGCATAGAGGCAAAAGGCAAGCCTACACTGAGAAAAATGTTATCTACAATATAATAATTTTATTTATTTAAAAAATGCATAACGCGTTTTTATACATTTGCAGAGGATATTATATTATAAAGCATATAAGGAAGCAGCTCTGACCGCATACAGTACTTATATTCTTGATCAGCATGGCAAACCGAGGCAATATAGCTATGTACGTCAGTCTGTGTGTACGTCTGTCTGTGTGTACGTCTGTTTCTTTGCGAACTACTCTCTCAGCTTTCAAGCTATCGAGTTGAAATTTTCCATAAGCTTATTTCTAATGTAAAAATCTTCAAGATCGGACGGAATGAACTCTTAATACACCAAAATGAGTCGTTTTTTATCCGAATTGGATTAGGCTGTGTGCGTGTGAGAGGGATGTCTGTCGCGTGCTTTACTGTATGTCTCCCCCTCTCTCTCTCTCTCTTTCTACTTACCATGACTAATTTATGAGGCTTTCCGCGAACACAGATTTAGAATGAACACCAGATGGCGCTAACAAATATTCTTGTGCTGATAAAATAGTATGAGCACTGCCCTGTGTGTGTGAGATAGAGAGAGATTTAAAAATATAACAGAATGTTCTGTCTCTCACCCACAAACTTTACTCCGGTTTGTGTGTTTGTATGTCAGATGAACAGTAGTATTTATGAATTCAAGTAAACTTTCGCTTTTGCTGCTTATCGTTCGGACTAATTAGTTTTTCTTAATACCTATAGTTCTGCAAGGGAGTTAGCCTTCCTCTCTTGTTCTTTCTCCACTGCATATTTCTCTCCCTTATCCTATTTAGTACTCTCCGTGGCTTTTCTTGGTCTCTCCGTCTATCCTACCAATTCTTCTTATCCTTTTCCCCGAAGTCCCCGAAGAGGGGCATTATCTTTTTGACTTCTCCTTACTTTTCTCTTACTCTTCTTTCTCTTCTCCTTCTCTGTCGCACTCACTCTTTTTATTTTCCAGTTCTTCTTGTTGTCATCTCCTATCCCAGTTAATGAAGTCATCAAAAGCAATCGGCGTGCTTGTAGCCTCGCTTCCGTTAAGTAGCACATTACTTTGTTGCTTGCTCAATATGCATTCGACCACGTCCTTGCCTTTGTTGTTGTCCATTCTTCCTGGGATTGATTTTTAATTAGTTGTAAAACTGCAGACGTTCCATGAGAGGCATTGTTTAAATGAAAAAGGTATTGAAAAAAAAGTAATAGCACAAATTCAATCATAAATAACGTCACAGAAAGCTCTAGAGATTTCAAGAAATTAATGTGTAAACACTTCAGTTTTTAGGTGTAACTATGAACCTTTGTACAATTATACAGAAAAAGTTCCATAGCTACAAGAGTTATTTATTTGCTGAAACGTTTTTGAGGGTCAAAACAAAAACCCTCCGACATTTGATACCGTCGATATTTCTTCACTTACTATGATTGTAGGCATTTTTGAATTATAACTTGTAATTCTAACTTTAAGCAATATGTATCTGAGGCTAGAAAATAGTTTTTGTGTTTGTTTGTGTTTATATTTATGAGTGGATATTGGATTTATTTGTAATATGTATGCCCTTTTTTCTTAGTGTATTAGAACATCTGTGACTGTGCCTGCGACTGCCCTTTGTCCAGATTCAGGTTCAGGACCAGGTCGTTTGTTTGCCCAGCTCCGTCTCGGTGGCTGTTGTTGGCTCTGTTTCTGTCACCGCCTCGCCCCCGTCTCTATATCTGGCAGTGCCCCTGTATGTGTCTCTGGCTCGGCCCGGCTGCACTCGAATGGTTTCGTTTACATTTTACGTGCGAATGTTGCTGTTTTTTGAATTATGGCGACAGCAGCGACAGTCGCAGCAGCTTCAGCTTCAGACCAAAAGCTCGCTCACTCAACCCTACCTTGCTTGCGGTTTTGCCAGCCTGGCTGCGGTTCGTCCGCGTCCGCGTCCGCTGCTGCTTTTGATGCCGCTTCCTTCCTGCCTGCCTGGGCCTGGATCCACAGAGTGTAGTGACGACGTTCCCGTATTTTATTCAAAATGCAGCCACGTAATAGAATTTTTGATGCCAGCATGTCTGGGGCCCATAAAGATGCCACCATGATAACGGTCAACGGCCAACCGAATCGGAATCAGAATCAGACTCAAAGCGAGAGCGAGAGCAAGAGCGAGAACGAGAATGCAGGTCTGATCCACGCACCAAGCCAAAATGCTTGTCAGGCTGAAAGTGGGAATTTCGGGATGCCATTTCAATTGCAGTTGGTGAGACTGCAACCGGGATGGACTACTGGGCTGCAATCTCATCATAAATTCATTAGTTACCGACTCGCAACGCACGCAAATGTAGGATGGAGCATCCCAGTGTGAGAGCTGGAGTTGGAGTCGTTGCCAGCTGGTAGCTGTCATTGGAGGTGGGCCAGCAGCCTCTCCTTTCGATGATTTATGCGCCAAGTTGTTTAGAAAATATGCCAAGTGGAGTTTCAAGTCGCATTGCTGGTCAGTCTGTGTCAGCGTCTGCGTCTGGGTTTCGGATGCGTTAAGCCCAGAAGGGATTTTAGCAGACGTTCTGCGTCCCCCACTCTCCCATTTGATTAAGCAACGAATCGCGACTGGTGGCTCTCGATTTCGCAGCGCCGGCTACCTAAACGCAATACAATGATGGCATTGACAATGGCTAACGGGTAGCCCACTATAGTCAGGGCAGGACCCTAACCCGTACCCATACTCAGGACAGAGCCACATCCACTCACGTCATGACTTGTGAAAATATACACCTAGCCGGTGTTTTCGAGGCGCGATCAAAAGTCGCGACAGGTGTTGCTTTTTTCTAATCGGAGGCGTGGCTGAAAGAGCTCTTCTGGAAGCGACCATAATTGTTGCCTCCCGCAGACAACTAAATGGATGTTCCACTTAGAAACTAACACGCTCTCAACTGGTCTAACCATGATCTTCAGCTTAATTAACTGAAATTTTCATGTTTAAACCATCAATTTGTTACCTAGAAATGTTTAGTATTTTTAGTTGAAAGTGTTAATTTTAGAGTATGGATCGTACAAGCATTTCCACTTCAAAGTAGTCTTTCTCTTTCTTCTCCTCGCCTTATATCTGCTTACTCTCTTCTTTATGTGTTCTTCGCGTAACCCCTAGTTTTCTGTCTTTTCCTATTTCCTTCCTCTTTCTATGTGTGTTCTGTTTCCTCAAAAAGTTCGTAATGGCACCTACTTTGCTGTAGCTAAATGATTCTCTGCTGGTTGCTCAAAACGTATTTGAACCAATTTCACTTGCTGTAGAATTTCGAAGGGATTAACTAGTTTAGATATAGATAAGAGACCTATTGGGGACCTATCGTATTTTAAATGCGATTAAAATTGTTTTTTACTTTTGTGACGTGACCCAGTACACAAAGATTAATGATGTGAACTGTACTGTTATAGAGCGTAGAGGATGCACGTGATATATTTATGTACTTGAAGAAACTATAATTTGCTTTAAATAATAATTTTAAAAAATCAATGGTGCAACATTTTTGGGAATGATCTAGAGAATGAACTCACAGGGTTAAGAACTGAATTGGAATGAAACTGAATGAATGCCCTTCTCCTTTCTCTATTCTATCGACTGTAGAAATAAAGAAGAAACTCTATATTAAGAACTGCATGATTTGCATGAACTTTTTGGAAGTCAACAGCGCGAGTGATTCCTTAACAGTTCTACGCAAAAGTATATGATCGACTAAGCTGGGACGATGTTGTTAAAGTCACCTGCCACAAAAGCGACTGTTCGGAATTAGTCCTACAGAGGAATGATGAGGCTACCTACCACACAAAGCACAATGTTTCCATAAAGTCAGTTGGTAGCAAGTCTGTCTGCTTGTCTGGGAATGAAAGAAATGGTAATATCTGGTTGGCTAATACTTACATGAACGTATCCGGGTGATGAAGTAACAGAGGGAATATGATTATTTTATGGAGGATTTTGTAATCTATGCCTCTTCAGAACCACTCCCACCTTTTCTATTATAGGTCAGCAGGACAGCATCTGCTGTGTGCACTAGTCGAAGTCGCATTCAAGAGACATAATAGAGATAATAAATATTTTATTTGCATTCCCAAAGTAAGCCTCGTAGTAATAAGTATCTCTTACCCCGCCGGAATATGTCACACTTAATGTACGCTCGCCCTTAATGACAATCTTAATGAAGTTTTTAGCAAGGCTTTTAGAGGCTCAGCGCCACCAGGTGAGTTTTTTTCTGAATTGGGGTCACAGCGACACCAAAAGTGATCAAAAAAGTGAAAACATTCGGCGGAATATTCGCAATGCTGTGGTAGCCGAAACCATTGGCATTGCCTCATGTGGTGCATTTCGGTTTAAATTGTTCGCTGAAAAACAATCGTGGCGAGTCGAAAAAATATAGCAATAAGCCGAAAAACGAATACGAAATATGAAATATTTCTTAATGAAGTCATTTTGCGGCTGAGCTGCTGCGGCTGCCCGCATCGTTATCTCCTGCTCCCACTCATAAAAAAAGAAAAAAATTGTAGATACCAAAAAATAAAATTGGAATTGATGATTTACAAAAATTAAGCCGCTCACCTACACAATACACTTAAAAAAAATATATAATTTTCTTATAATGAATTTCCGTTTTCTTATAATTTGTACGAATTTGAATTGAAATTGGCATAAATTAAACTTAGACAATGCAATGAATCGGACAGAATCGGACGAGCTAATAAGTGCGAGAATGCGGGAAGTGCCGACGCAGAATGTAATAGAAAATCTCTCACGAGTTAGAGCTTGCTCTATGTCTAACTCTATGCTATGGCATAGAGAATAAACTTCACTACTCTCAATTATACATACTCAATGGATTTGTGCACTGAACTGAGCGACAGTATCATTGTGGTATTGGTATCTGGTATTTGCCCTGATTTCGATCCTCTTGTAATTCTGGATAATTAAGAAAAAGAGTTCAACTTTTAATACAAAATCAGTATATTTCAAAGATCCACAAATTATTTCTTAATCTTATAATTCATTTTTAATATCAACTTCGATTTTAAAATTGGTCAATTTGGTTTGTTTTCCTCTGTGTATATGTGATTTATGTTCTTGGGTCTTATCAATAAATCGTCTGGCCAATTGACGCTGAAATTCCAATAATAAGACTTGTAGATATCTAAGACAATAAAATGCCTTATGGAGTCTGGTCACAAGTCAGTAACATTTTGTGGCCGCCAACGCACGGCACTAAGAAACTGATATGACCCACAGAGAGCAGAGAAATTTAACCCGGCTTGGAACTGAGTTAAGCTCCAAATATCTGCGTCTGGCAACGACTTAAGGCAATGAATTACCATTTTTTTTTTAACAATTAATTTCCGTCGCATCGCGAGTCTTTTGGAGAAACCAGACGCAGCCGGAAGCTGCTTCGACAGCAGCCCACGCACACAGCCCTATGTCCAACTTTCGCCGGGTGCCACTAATTAAGTGTAAATAACTTGTAAATCGCTGTTTCATAAATAAATCTTGTTAATTGTTTTCGTTTTTCTTTTCGGTGTTAAACTGGTGCTCCGAATTGTATTCTCTCTATGTGTATTGCTGCCTTGAACTTTGACCTTTGAAAGCGCTGGAAGGTGGAAAGAGAGTGTGTGCTTCCGATAACAATCTCTGGAGTATAACTATTTTAGGTTTGCTGGCCATTTTTGGTGCTACTGCAACGGTCAGCCCAGCTGCTGCTGGTCTTGGTTATAATCAAATGCAGTTACTCCCGAAAAATTCAATCAACATATTTCAGAAGCACTAACGAATTTACAAAATAGGCAAGCCAAAGGATGCGCCGCTGCCTCAACTGGACCCAGATACAGAATACAGACTCAGACTGAGACTCTGACGACAACGGCGACCACGTTGATGTAGTTGATGATGATAGGATGGGATGCGATGGCTTGGGGGGTTCGGGATCCGCAACCAGCACTATATTTCCCTCTCAGTGCTTGACTGTGTGTGTCTGGGCCGAGCCTTTGCTGCGTACGCTGATTTTCCTCCGTTCGTTAGTTCCTTCTTTTGGTTTTTTTTTTTGTTTTGGATCAAGCAACTGTACTGAACTTGTAAGTACATATACTGCCCAGAACCGAGCTGAGAGCTATGCATTCTGACCACCGCTAGGCAAATCTCCTGGCCAGTCGTCCCATGACCACAACTAACGGCAACATCACCAACTGTTTGGTTCGTTCAGGTCTTGTGTGCAATTTGTAAACATTTCCATATTTGGTGTTTTTGCATTTGCCGCCAGTTTTCATTTCCTTCAACTTGCCTATGCTGCGAAGTTTTGCTTCTGATTAGAAGTTCATTCTGTGCTCTGGGTGCAGCACCAAGAAGTCAGTATATCTGTTAATAAAAATAAATATAGTGTGCTGATAGCAAAGTTTATTCTTCAGAATTTTATATTCAGAGCTGTTACCAAAATGCAATAAAATGTGCAAAATTTCAAACTCAAAGCAAGTCCGCCTTCTATATGTCTGTATATCTATCCGTCTGTCCCTCGGTTTCTATGCGAACTATTCTCTCAGTTTTAAAGTTATCGATCAAAATCGGACCACTATATCGGACCCATATAACTGAGCGTCTTACAGTGAAAACTGTTAGTACGCCACATTTGGTACGCGTCCGTTTTAGAAGCCTCCACGTCCAAATTTGATTCGGATCGGACAAATTTATCGTACATTTCTCATATGAGATGCCAATGTCTCAATACAAATAATATCGCAATTCGCAATACGCTGTGAGTGTGAGAGGGTGGGAATAATTAACAATGAAACAGCAGAATGCTGTCTCTCTTGGTAACCTCCAAAGGAAAAGTATGTGTATGCTGTACGTATTTATGTATGTTTATATATGTTTGTATGCATAAGTGACTATATGTATGGGCGTGCACCAAATGCGTTTTAGAAGGTGCCCGTTCGTTGATTGAATTTGATCAGGATCAAGCTTCAAAGCTATCAATTTAAAAAGTACACATATCTGCAAATGTATTTAAGCTTCGGGTAGCCTTCCTCTCTTGTTACAATAAGAACTGCCAACGGCAGTCGCTATCAGTCGTGCATTCCGCAAATATCGTTTTAAATTCAACTGCGAAAGCTCGTAAATGTATTAGAAGTCTGCATGAATGCATTCAAAACAGCACTCGTTTTTTGTGAATGAGAGTGTATAATGTGTTTTTGTACCTGTATTGACAAAGATCGTACTCATTCACCCAAATACTGCTATGTTTTGATGTACAACTCACTCGGGATGCATTGAATGAAAACTTTTGAAAAAGCACTTAAGTATCTATAACTACTCTCTCAGGTCACCTTGTCATATTTTTGTATTTGCAGCAAGCAAGAGTGAGATAGAATATTTATTTTTTTTACCAAATTGGGGTTGTTTTCTGATTAATTTAAAAAATAAAACAGGAACATGATGATGATTCCATGGATTGGTTGGGTGATTAGCCGCAATCTGAGCGGCCCAAAGGATCGAACAGAATTCCTCTTCGTTGACGAGATATGATACGCTGATCTCTCTTCGTATAAACACTTAGCACAAATTGTTTGTTGCGGATCAATCCAAATTTTTGAGTAACAAAAACAGTTCATAAATCCCATTTCATAAATCCCATTTATCTATCTATTGGCGAGTACCATATATAGTACCGAGTAGCGACACCAGGAAAAACAAATTTTCTTTTTGCCAAGAAGTGCAAGGTTAAATGTGCATAGTAATATTCTTAGTTATTCGTACCATTGTTTCTTTTTCACATCTAGGGAGAGATCTAAATAGTGTGAAGCCTCCAGTTTCCGTTCCCGTTCTCAAGGGCGATCGGCAAAGTGGTTACTGCATTGGCCTTCATCTACATATGAGTACATGTGGAGAGCCAGAGCCGGCTCGTTAGCAGCCGTGGGCAAATGGTCAATTTAACTACCCATTGCCGGGTCGCTCTCCATGGGCACACGCAGGGGCACTGAAGGCGATATAAAATACACGCATTTTACATGCTCGTAAACGTGTGTTACATATGCCCAGGCCCAACGCACACGCCAGGAGGCCGCCTCGGATCGGACCCGGGCTTGGTTTCGGTTTCGGTTTCGATTCGTAGTTTGGAATGGGGAAACTTGGAAATATATAACATAAACTACTTTATGCATAAATTCAGCAAGATTGCGAAGCTACCCCATGGCGAGCTAATGTTGTAAATTATAAATATGACACCTACTCCTAGTCCTAGACCAGAGGTGATCCCAGACTCAAGCTCAAAAGCCGTGGGCAGGCAAACTGAATGCTTTCGACTTGGCACAGCTGCCTGAAATTTATACTTCGCCGGCACACACACGCACACACAGAGCCCCATACATGAACTCGTTCAAGTGACGGGAAATATCCTGGCCAAGTTGTAGTTAGAATGCGAATGAGTCTGGCCCGGCCCCGGCGGCCACTTAATTGGTTGCCAAGCAGCGGGAAATCGCCGCCGGAACGCGCTTAATTAACCAAAAAGCATTTCAGCTCTAGATCCGCAGTTCGCAGTTGGCTAATTTCCAAAAGACGAAGGCTCGCTCTCTCACTCAGCTAAGTGCATATTCGTACTGACAACCCGACCTACCTAGGAATTCACAGTGTCCCCAAGTCTAAGTGAGATATGCTTTTCGCTTCCAATTGAGGTTTCAAATTTAAATGCGAATTACTTGCTTACTTAACCCATTACACTCGACAACATAAGTGGGTATAAAATGTACTGCAATGGAAATGAATATTTGAATGTTTAGGGAACATTCATGTTCTCTCGGAATGAATAGTTTCACTTGTCATTGCCCAATCTCAACGCTGACGCTGCACACTAACATCCATTAGAAGTGCAGTGAGCGGGAGAGCGCGAGCACAGAAGAGAGCGCCACTTTCATCGTATATAATATAGGTGTAAAACACAGCAAGATAAAAAACTTGCCGAGCCTTTCTATTTCACACGATCTTAAGCTCATACCACCTTATATAACTACACCATGGGAATAGTTTAATTTCCTATGACACCTATTGTATGCATCATTCACATAGTGCTCATTGTGAATATTTACTCAATCTTTTAGCTCCGAGTGGTGTTTATATTCAGTAGTTTTGGAGTGGGTATTCACAAACATTCATTTTTAATGAATGTTTCATTCGGCATTTTGAATGCATTCATATGGGGCTCCAGTAAATTTGCACTGATAACATAACCTAAGTAAATTTAAACTCAATTTATTTTATGATTGCAGAAATTTAGGCTTCATTGCGGAGGTTACGTTCGAGCGAACCCTTGTTGAAGATGTCGAAGCTCTGAATGAGATATTGTCAACTTATCAACGATAGAAGTTGCCCTTTGCTAGCACTCTCAAATGGCTTTTCATTAGTTTCTGCAAATTTTCCATAATTAAACCTAATGCATAAAAGAAAGAGGAACATTTGAGGACATCACAAAAGCTAAATAATTCATATTAAATTTGTTGCTGCTTAGTTGTATCAATAAATTACATAGTTTTCAGTACTAAGACTTCATTCCGAAGAAATCAGCAGTAGTATATGATATATATGATTGCTAACTGCTAACTGACTTGAACGCCCTTATAAGGCGTAAATACCGAATCTAGTTAATTTTTTCGTGAAACCAAATTATATCAAGAACTTAGTATTCATTCCGAAGAAGTTCTATGTTAGCTAAAGAGCGAATGCCTTTCTTATTAGCTTAACTTTTTTGGAGGTGATTCGGAAAGTTTTATATAATCAAATTGCAGAACTGTTAAGTACGTTCTCGCAGAATCGGACTCGTAGTTTTGTTGTGACCGCGTGTGGAAGCGGGCATGTCCGCAGATTTTAGAAATTTTGATGAGCGCAGGTGGCTCAAAAACGGCTCCTCTGGATAACGCCGATTGACAGCTAAAAAAGTAGGCATATCAAAGAACCACTTGGGTTATATCCTGTATGAAATTTTAGGCATGAGAAAGCTGTCGGCGCAATGGATGCCGCGTTTCTTCTCCACCATGACCACGCACCTACTCTCACCTCTGCCGTCAAAATGGCCAATGACAACTGCATGTATACATGTTTACTAGCTGAATTTTCACAAAATAGCAGAATGCTCCCTCTCTCTCTCTCTCTCTCTCACACACACACACACAGAGCAATGATATGGCATATATGCATGTTATGTGTGTGTATGTATTAATATGTGAATGCCTCTTCTTATACATGTTTGTTTGATTGAATATAGGTATTTATTTATAAATACGGTCTACAGTTCTGATCCGATCATAATGAAATCCGGAGGATCGATAGGCATTATGCTCATACATACACAAAACCTACTGCATACTCAAAGAGTCTGTTAAATCTAGATCTAGGTGTTCATATGGACAGACGAGCAGACGCAGACGAGCATCAGAAGACGGCAGAATATATATACTTTATGGGGTCGGAGGCGCTTCCTTCTGCATGTTACATACATTTGCACGAATACAATATACTCGTTTACTCTACTAGAGTACAAAAAACAACCACAAGTCCCACTGTGGCAGAAACAAACGGCAAAGAAAGACAAGAAAAAGTAAAACGGAAGTGTAATTCTCAACTACTAGCAGGCGCAGAAATGCAAAAATATGCCAGTTTTAACTCAATTACACAATATAAAAGGTGTTTGTAATTTCTGTGTATCGGCAGATAACGAAATTCTGGAAATACCCATGCACTATAACCCACGTGCTCATGCAGATTGAGACAACAACAGGTACATGTCCTTTGATACCCCAATTAATGAAAAAAAAAAAACAAATTCAGCCTGGCCACAAAATAAGATCGTAAAAGTATAGTTTTTGTGATTTATTTTTCTTATAGTTCTAATTGGGATAAAAGAAGACAATTGGAACGCTTGTTATTAATTTATCATCATACTATAAAAACCGAAGTTCCATGAAGATCGTTCAAAGAGGGTCCTGGTTGACGTATCCTGGGGAGTTGGCACCACCAGCATACCTTTAATATTACTTGAAAATGTGTGCCCAAGAAGATTTGAAAGAATTAGATACGCCGTAACTTAACGATCGCCTAAAAAGGTTACAAGCAAGATTTGTTGCAAAGGGAAACCAAAGGCTCACAAACATCATAATTTAATTCGGAGTGCAGACACCGTCTAAAAATCAAAAGTCTATTTGGCTAAACCAAATCCGCCTGCAAAAGTTAGTACTAAATCCCTCCTGTCTAGTGTTAAAAGGGAATACGCCAATTAGAAAACTGTGACTGTGTTTTTACACTGGTTACGCATGCGCCTGCTGCTGCTGCTATCTGTGCCTTCAGCTCAATGTTGGTCCAAAGCATTGTTTGTTTGTTAGCGGAAGAATGTAACGGTGCTTTATGGTAAGTTGGTCGCTACCCGATGTTGGCTCTATTCCATTTACTAGCGCTTGCCCCCTTCCTCGCATGCGTCGGAAACAGTAGTCACCATTTGGTGGCTTTCTTTCCACACACACACGCGTTGCGTGTGCTTTGGTGGCTCCTCTCGGTTTTAGGCTGCTTTTTTCGGTAGCCTCTCTGGCTCCGATCAGAAGAACAAAGGCCAATTTCCACAAGGTTTAATCACGTAGCCAACAATGGGTTAAAAAAGGTGTATGTGTTGTGTTTGTGTTTGTAAGTGGCAAACGCATTAGAAAAAAGGAAAAGAAACTGAAGCTGCCGCGCGGCCATCCAACTGCAACTGGCGATTGCCGACGACTGCATTCTGCCGATACTGCTTGGCATTTCATTTTTCCGCTTTGGCTTTTCTTTTCCAATGAAAAATAATAATAATTGACAGGCAGGCGCTGCCAATGTGGGAATTTGGATTATTAACGAATTGTTGCTGCCTGTTTTCAGACGACGACAACAACAACAACAGCAGCAGCAATTGCAGCAACAACACAAGCAAAGTATTTGCAAACAGCAGACGCATAAAATTTATGCCCTAGCTCGGCCTGTCCTGCAGTTGGAGCTGGAGCCGGAGTTTGGGGCACATGAGGCGCGAGTGTAGCATAGCAGATCCTGGCAAATGCTTCGATCACGTACGCGACGCAATTAAATGACAATTCTTTAGCCTGAGTAGCCCAAGTCCAGCAAAGTCGAAGCCAAGCCGAAGCCGAAGCCGTGGCCAATTGGCATGCGCTGCCCCTGCCCAGATCGGTGGAGATCGGCAGGCAAAGTAAGGCATAAGACTAATGTTAGCTATTTAGCGCATCCAGCTAATGCAGCACAGGAGCTGCCGCAAACCTACTGGTAGCTGGTAGTTGCACCTCCGTCCTTCGTCCCCCACCACACAGCAATTAAATCTGTGCAGTTGTTTTAGTTTTGCCTTCGACGCCGACGCCGAGATTCCTCGACTGCTTCTGATTAAGGGCTTCTTGGCCATAGATTGTGTTCAGGTTCAGGTTTGGATTTGTATGGCTTTCAGATTGCTGCCGCTGGTTGTTGATGCTGTTGCTGCTTTCATTGTCGCCAATCCAAGGGGGAAAAAAAGCAAAGGTATTGTCAAGTACAGCGATCAGAACAACAGCTTTAGGCATTTCTCAAGTGTTTGGTTGAGAGGGAGACAAGACAAGGGGAATCTGCCGAGCAGAAGGTGAAACTTTCGTTGCATCTGGGAAAAATGTTCGTATGCAATTGCTATATACGATTAGAACTAGTAATTAGTATAAAAATTCAAAATTTTTTAAATGTCAGCCACAAGTACATAAATTTGTGTGCTTAAAAATTGCCAGCTCAATTTAATAGTACCAAAAAAATTCAAGATTATGTAGCGAAATATGAAAATGTCGAGGCAACTTTCATATAAGTTGCCTCCCAATTTGGTCTCGAATGAGAGGTGGAATACGGATCAGGATAAGTTGATGATGGTGATGCTGATGATATGGCAATTATGTCACGGCATAAAACCCCTGACGAAGCGGTTAGCAAACTGCAAGAAATGTCTGATGCGGTTGCTACATGTGCCCAAATGTGGTGTATAACCATCAGCGCGGAGAAATCTGCTGTGCAAGAGGCATTTGGACTCAAATCCTTGAAGTGCAACTTAATAAAAAGCTCATAGGCAGCATGTGACAGCGACTGGCTTGAAGATGAAGGCAAAAGCTTGACGGGCTTCTAAACAAGCGAAGCAAATTTGCTCTACAAAACAAGGTGATGATGTATAAGCAAATGGTTGTCTTTAGATGAGCCTTACCAATCTGGAGATTCTATTTCAAAACGCAACTAATAAAGATTCAGGTGCTTCAAAATAAGCCTCTCGGGCAAAGCAACCGTGTTATGTGCGCAACAATACCCTCTAAAAGGACCTTAGATTAAGACCTGTTAGAGATGAGTTGAACTCGCTTCGTCATGCTGATCAAGAATATATAATAGGTCGGAAATGCTTCGTTGTGTGCTTTGCAAACTTCGTGGTAAAATTAATAGACATTCACATTTTCAGATAACCAGCCCTGCTCTTATATTGAACGTTTGCTCTGCTTTCTGCTTTTGGGAAGCGCATAGGAAAACAGCTGCATTTTATACTAAGCACTTTTTTTGATATGGAAGAGGTAAAATAAGCTACAATCGGCCTTGCTCGAGAGCTGAATGCCATGTACTATAGGATATGCTAGTCCGAAAAATATATTCCATACGCCAATTCGGGGTTAAAAACGATAGAATTTATCCACGGGATAAAAGGAGCTGAATGAAAACTTAATATCGCCACCTCAAAATCGCATTTTGTTTTTGCATTTGAATGCACTTTAAATTCTCTCAATCAGAAACTCCGCGCATGATCCATATCACAGCCTTAGCATTGCCAATTAAAACTCCAAAAGCAGCAAAGACAATTTGTAATTGAAACTTATCTTCTGGTTGAGAATGCGTTAAGTGCTATGGAATGCCAAACGAAAGACACAAACCCCAAGCCCAGCCCAAAGATGAAGTTCATTTAAAAACCAATGGCTGAACCTCTGCCACGGAGTCATTTGTGAAAAGCACACTGCAGCGCCTTTGCTTAACGGTTTAAGTGGCAATCATTGGCAACGGGTCGGGCAATGATAACAACAACAACAACAAAAACAACAGCAATCGAAAAAGGAGTCAACAGACAGCAGCCAGAAGCAGCAGCCCAGCAATCCCAAAAAGGCCGAAAAATCAGTGAAAGATCAGCAAACAACCCGCACGCCGAGAATTGAGTAGAATTGAGAACTACGACAGAGACAGAGACAGCCACAGCGACCAAGAGCCAACCGGCAATTACCAAATTCCGAAAAATGAAGAAATTTTCAAGCTGGAAGAAACACACAAGTGAGAAGTCCAACTTGTAATGGTTACCAGTAGGGTAAATGTGTGAGACCAGCGACCCAGACTGGGCTTTAACCCAGAGCCAGGCCAGCAATTACAGTCAAGTGAATAAACGAAACCAAACCAAACTAAGTCGAACCCCCAAAACCCAGAACCGAACCTACTCCCGCTTCATCACCTCTACTGCCCCATGCCATTTACTTAGCCTTTTTTCGCTGGAATTCATCATCATGCGAATTATCCGCCGCGACGATGGCAAAGGTTTTCGGGGCCTTTTCGGCAATAAGTTTTGGCATTGGTCTTGGGCTTGGAGTTGAAGGGCTTTAGTTTTACTGGATCGTTCGTCTGCTCCCTTTGCTGTTGACCGTCGCCTTGTTCTGGACAAATACGGCCGTGGCAATTTAGTTGTCATAGCGCTGGAAGAGTTATCGCTTGTGGCGGGCGGTCCACCAAAAATTTTGTTATCAACTGGCCAATGGACTGCGCATCGGCTCATGAGAGCTTGGAAGGCAGCAAGGTCGGAAGACAGGGTGAGTTTATTATGATGCACTGCAACTGTAGTGGTCCGTCAAGGTATATTAGGAATTGGAAAGTTTAGTTCGAAAGAGAGTTCGCAATACATTCATAGTTAGGGAAGTAAAACTCATCAGCTCTCGCTGTTGAGAATGAAGACACCTTTCTTACCCGCGTTTCGTTCACATCTGCGGTGACATCGACTTCCCTAACCAATTTGTGCTATAAAAAATGTATATAAATCGCATACAATCAGATATTTTCCAGACATATTTGTTACCTCCAAAGCTGCTACTTTATTGACCGATGTCCGTGCTGATTTCGATACATCTCCAAAGATGCAAATAATCTTGACTGGAGAATCAGCTGGTGTACAGGGACCTTAAGCGACCTCGCTTAAATTGAATTGGATATCATATATTATCTGACTTTTAAATCAGAACAGGGCTGAAGCCAAGTTTCCCTTTGGGTTAGTGTTCGGAAGGTTGAGGATCCAACTCCTTGAACTCATAATTCAATTTAAAAAGAAATGTTCATTAAAGTATTTACACACATATTTTTTCTGCACTTTGAAAAGCTTTTCTATTTCATCTTCGAACAGATATTCTCATAAATACTTGTAATTATGGATATCTCTGTTGGGGAGAATCTGGTTGACCTATATTAACTACTGTGAGGGGGTGACTAGATGCTAACAATTTAGAACTTGGTATGGGAGATGTGAAACACACCATTAGTAAATATTACGTATATTTCTTATTAATTGAATAAAGTACAGCAGATTCTCACAAAATCAGATCTTTATAATATGGAGTATGAGTATTAACCCACAACTCTTAACCCAAAATTAAGTGTTCGACTCCGTGTGCTTTCGTGCAGTGTATACCATAGTCGACTACACGACCCCCGCCAATTCAAGCGCTTTGTTACGTTTTTGGACAACTTGACTCGCCCGTTTCAAATCCGGACAGCGACAGCAGGGTCGGCCGTGTGTTTAAGTAATTTGCCAGACTGGACACACCGTAGGTGTTGGTGTTGTGTTGCTGTGGCCCTGCCAGCTTTCACAAATGATTATGTTTGATGTGCAGTTAATTTGTGGCTTTTGCATTGCAATCGAAATCGAAGACATTCGCGGCGACGGAAGCGCGAAGCCTACAACGCATTAGAGTTCGCATACGAGGATATGGATGCACATATGGATATGGACCTGAATATGCTGTTGCGGATCGGGGTACCCTAATGAACGAGAACGAGCTGGTAACATCGATGAGTGGCCCTAAATAGCCGTTATGCGGCATTATTGCGCCATATTTCATTAAGCATGTGTGCCAGACAGCAAACCAGTTGGACTGTCAGACAGCATTCGACCGGGGGCTACTCTGACTCGCTGTGCCTGTCCAAGTGGACGGCATAATCTCTATAGGCCACATTTATTTCCATGGGTCACTGATAGTACGGCTATCAAAACACGGGAACACTTTTAAAATCGCAATGAAAAGCGGCAAATGGGCTGCTCGCGCTAATAAAATGCCGATATTTTATGGCCAATGGCTGGCAGACAGGCCCGAGCCGATGCCAAGTATAGGAGGATTCTCCAAAGCGTTCGTTGGAGGCGGCAAGTGTGAACCTTGCTTTGCACACGAGAACTCCCGCTGAAGCTGCCAGCCGATGGCCAGGGGCGCCAGACTGGGCCTGCGTCTTCGGCCTGTGCCCACACACACACAACGAATGGCTGGAGTTTGCCGAAAATGAATTGCTAGTCATTCACGCTGCTCTTCCATATCCAGAACACACGTCACTCTGTCTAGGATAAAGCTGACTCTCCGACTCAGACTGAGGCTGAGTTGAATTCTATACACAGGCTCGGGCTGCGGATGCACTGCTCTTGCTTAAGTGCACATTACTTGCATCATTTGTAATGCTAATCATAGCAGCCCAAACCAATCCAATCCCATCCAGGCATGGACTGGTCTGGTCATGTGTGCGCAATGCACTGGTAGAAAAAAATTCCTAAATATTTCCAAATTTCCTGAAGAACCAGAAATAACTTCAATATTTGTCGAACAAAGCTTTTTAAATGTTATTGTTAACTCTCAATTATTAAACTTTTTTTAATTGATCTCATCTATTGAATATTTTAGATCCGTTGTTTATTTAGATCATCTGTTTGTGAAATCCCAGGGTGGTATTCTTTTAACAAGCCTTGCATCAAAAGCAGTTTTCTAGCCAGTTTAGTTGCTGGTTTTCCGCTTAAAATGGTAAACTATATATTTCGTTGGTTTTTTCATTGCGTTCATGATCGGAGAAATATCTGCTCTAGTTATTATCTCTCAATTATTCATTCATCACTCAAAAATGAGTAATTGCTTGCCCTACTAATCCCAATGATGCCTTAATTTCACGGTATTTAATCAGCAATTCATTCTTTACCGATGGAAGAACAAGTTTTGTTGCGTTTCTTGCCCGAGATGAGGTACCATTCTCATTAACTTTTAAACAACAAGTAATAATATCCTCTATATGCTATACAAAAAAGTCGTGTTTTATCCTAAAAAATAGAACACAAGGTGATGGAAATGGACAAAAATATGAAAGACAACCTCCGTTCTTTAGGAAGTGTCAACATTGTCTAAAATTCTCATTTTTGGTTTTAAGAGAAAACCTCATAAGAAACATGGCGAATGAAGCATATTTTTTTTTCTTAGTGTACTCCTATATTTAGTTGTGCGCGGAATTAATCTACATCTACTCGCAATGTTGGCCCTGGCTGACAAATCTGCACGCCTACGCCATGTTGATTCACAATCAACGGCAGCAGCAACAAACAACTGATAATGAGCGATTGAACTCTACAAATGTGAATAAGAGCATGAGGACCTGAGCTCCTAGGTCTCAAACTCGTCCAACTCCTCCTCCCGTTCCCATTCAATTAGGACAGAGCAACACGAGTTGAACACCGACCGAAGTACTTTAAATGTGATCACTGATTAGGTTTATGTAGCCTGGCCAAAGAGTGCACATATATATGTATGTATGTGGGCTGTGGGCTTCGTTCCACAAATCAAGAACAGGAGAGAATTCGTTGTAAAGTATTCACATTAAATGGCAACGTAATTATAATATTCAGCCCTATTTGAATCAGTTGGCGGAATCAAAAGTAATTCGCCAATTTCTCGAAATTTTATTGCGAAGAGTGTTAATTTATCTATGAAAATATTTGTACAAAAACTATCCCATTTGATGCGTGCATAAAAAACACCAAGCGGTGTACTAAAAGTTTGTTCCCAATTGATCGGTTATATGAGATATATATAATATCCGGATCAACTTTGGTCGGCGGAGGCTCGTAAAACTGTCAAGTACCAAATTTGATTCAATTCGGATAAAATCAAGAAAAGAAGGCTTAGGCTTTGGATTGCCTAAGCCTATGTACCATTCACATTGTATATTTATAGATCTAGATGAAATCTGGTCGGTGGGCGTGGGGCTCTGGGGGATACAAAGGACTAAATTTGGTTTGATTTGGATGAAAAACAGAAAAATTATACTCCTAAGTGTTCATTCCGGAACAATCGGTTATATGGAGCTACATGACATAGTTGCCTAATATAGATAAATCTCAAACTTAACCATCGCGCAGACGAAAGAACCATCTGATAAAAATTTAGGTCTGTAGCTCTTAAGACTTCTGAGATGTTGGGGTAGAAACAGACGGGCGGACGGGCGGAAGTTTCTATATCGATTCCCTTTGTAGTGCTGATCAAGAATGTATATACTTTATATAGTCGGAAGCACTTCCTTCTACGCTTTGTAAATAAAACCAAGTAAGAACGCTAAAGTCGATAGCCTATACATATACAAACCGAGTTTCATACAAATACGTCAAAATTTGGGGAAGATATAAAGTTTTGTGGTTTGCGGGGGCAGGAGGGGGCGTGGCAAAATTTACAAACAAACTACATAGCAAATTGGGATCCTCTCTGACGGACAGACGGACATGGCTAAGTCGACTAGGCTGTTGATGCTGATCCAGAATATATATATACTTTATGTTACATCTGCCTGTTACATACATTTGTTTACTCTACTACAGTACGAGTATAATAAAATATTCAAAGCATTTCCTCAGGGCAAACTCAATAGATATCACAAATAGTTATATATTTATAACCAAGGGTTTTCTCAAATCGGGGATCTAAAAAAATTGATTTGTATAATCTTTCGATGATTGGTTGACCATCGATATATCGGCGAAACTACGCTAACAAAAAAACATCGGACAACATCGATGTCTTCAGACAAGCTTACGTTGCCCATTGAAATCCAAACAAAGTTTTCTAAATCTAGCCTAAATGTTTGAAACAGGCTTTCATTACTTTGTAGGCAAATTTCTTGGTGAAACTTAGACTTTTCAATGTATTGCGTAATTCTCGACTTGTTTACGATTACGAATATTGAGCCCAGCTATAAACATAGCCTTAAAGTACTACACTATAAAAGCAGAAATTATGGGAGTCATGGTGGAGTTTTTGTGGCGCTTTGAGAATAAAGAGATGGTGCTAAGTGTATTTTTGCATTTTCTTTGCTGTTACTGTACTCAGGCGACCTGACATGACCCAGCAGTACATCACCTTTAAAAACGGTCAGACGGTCATGGTGGTGCAGATATCGGCCGGCGACATAGGTTCATTAATTCGCAGACATTCGGAGACACCTGGGGACTACGAGTCTTCACTAACAATGGAAATTTGCATAGATATACAGGCTTTTGGGATACGTATGGTTAGGACATGGTGGAGACGGAGATGTGCGTAGGGGGCTTTAACGGGGGCAGTGCAAGATTCATGGACTCTGTGCTGAGCTTCAACTCGAAAGCGAAGACCGTTTTTGAAGTGCCGCTGTTGCAAGTTTCTCGTTGCGAGTTGGGCATGAATAAAGTGGCGCTGGAATTCCACCCAAATGATGAGGCGAACGTGGGTTTGATGGAGATGCGCTTAAATATACCCACTGTTCAACCATTGAAAAGGGATCTAGTCGAGCAATTCCATCAGAATGTGATGCAAACAGCAGTGGACACCTCATCTTCCGGCGAACTGATTGCCATATTCAGGGAGATCCACGTGCTAACTCCTTGAGGTCGCTACGACTTTAAATTCTTTTCGCAGTTCTTCCAGCTTCACGGCAAGACCTTCGATTACAAGATTCCCCTAGATACGCTATCACTCGTCCTTATGTTTGACCCAGATGAAGAGATGACTATGGAGCTGCCCCTAAGCGAAGCAGATCTGCAGGGGAAGTACGATGGAGAACTGGAGAGCCACATGTATGGCCCTGTCTACGGTGACTTTAATGGCCATGACGAAACTGCAGCTGTGATCTGCTCCTACAAGGCAGCCTCCGGTTACATATATGTACTTGATATTTATATATAAGCCTCCGGTGCACATTTCTTTCAAAGATATTCCGACGCACTTCTTTGATTTTGAGGTTATTGATAAGAATGGCATCGTCCACGCTTTTTCCTCCATTGCGAAAAATGAGTATGCCAAAATGTTTGGCTACATCACCCATCTACACTTGCATGACGTGAACAAGGACTAGAGCGCTCGAAAGGATGTATATTTAGATGATGATAGCGAAGGTTCAACCGATGAGGACTTCAAGCCGAATGAAAATGATTCTGTTTCGTCCGATGACTACGACAGCAATATTGAAAGTGATGAAAACGATGACAATGATGCAAGCAACGATACGAAGAGCAAGATCAATGTGTCGTTCAATAAGGCTGAAAACAAGAAAGATGACAGTCATGTTTGCGGCACTCCACCTGGCCAGAGCAATGTTTCGCCCAAGAAGATAAAAAGGAGGGGAAGAAAGAGAAAACGGAGCGCAACGAAAAGGAGTGCGCTAGCGACGGTATCTAGGCACCTGGATCTCCCAACAAGAAGCAAAAGAAGGAGAAGAGAGCCGAAGAGAAAGAGAACAAGGGTCGATCGGTGAGCCAATGCAAAGTTTATCGGTGTCAGAATTCTACTAAGTCCACGATTCCGCATTTTTGTAGCAAAAGCGAAACCAGAAGAAGGACCCAAATAAGCCCAAACACGCCTTGTCGGCCAATATGTTGTGGATGAGTGACATGCAGGACCAGATCAAGCGTGAGCATCCTGGCATCAAGTTCACCGAGCTAGCTGGCAAAATGTGGCGTGAGCTAAATGACAAATCCAAATGCCAATGTGTTAAATCAAAATAATTATAATGAAATATAAAATTCTCTCCTATGTTTGATTCCCACAGTGAACTTTGACTACTAAATCTACAAATAATAAATAGACACCAAATGATGTTCCTGAAAACCGCAATAGCCGTCTAACGGCACAATGTTAGTCCTACAAACTTAATAGATCATATTTGCTCCAATATGTCTCGATTTTGTCATTTTTGTCAAGCCCCGCCAAGTGATATATAGATTCAAAGATATGCCCTTGGCATGTTGTATTTTATACACTCATATAAATACTATTCCACTTATTTCAATACGGTCTAGAGGAACACGAATTCCAGATGACTGCCGGTAATAATTTTCCTACATCCACGAACCAACCCTCAAAAAACTTTCCCTCTTTTTAGTGTTAGCCATGAAAAGCGCTTCTCTAAATCAAACATCTCGACATTTTACAGTCGAGCCATGTGAAGTGAAGTCATAACAGCAAATGTACCGCAAAGGCAAACAGCTACCAGAATGGATGTGTAAAGCCATATAAGTTCAGCTCAGTGCAGTTCAGTTCAGTTCTTTTCCTTTGTGGAAATGCCGCCAGAAACCACGTCTGCAATAGGAGAAGTAACAGCAGCAGCAGCAGCAGCAACAACAAACAAACTGAACAATCGCGTCATAATCGTTTGTAGCGACTAATTTATGATCTTAATGGCGACTAATTAACACCATTTTCCACAATTGAAAGATTTTCCATTAAATAAAACACTTTATGGAATTGCCCAGCAACACGCAGCGACAGTCCAAGACCAAACCCCAAGACCCAAGTCAGCTCAGTCACATCCACATTCACAGCTACAGCCTTGCTTCTCGCTTGACTAACCCGCACAGCCCCTCCCTGCCGTTGCACCGTGGGCACGGCACTTGCGGAAGTTCTCCTCCAGCTCTGTCGTTCTTGGCTCAAATGGAGCAAAACACACAAATCTCTAGCCAAGAAGTGCAAACAAAGCAGACCCCAAAATGAAGAGCTGCCCCAGGAGGGCTGGGGCAAGAATCGCTGGCGATTTTTTACGCATGGATGCCAATGACATAAACAAAAGAAATAAACAAATCGATATAAACAAAATACATATATGTTAAATCTGTTAGAATAATGCACTGTGCAAAACAGCAAACAGCAAACTTTGAAGCAAAAGTGTAGCTCTGGCATGTACACTTCTAACCATTTCTAAGATCAATTTGTCCATTACTGCAACGCTATGGTCAGATGAGTCCTCAACTATCAAAATGTTCAGAAGAACAGGGGGATTGAAACAAGTACATAACTTGCACGCCGTGAACATTCCAATCACCATCAACTACAGCTGCAAAATGGACTCAAATTGGAAGTCCACCTACGACGAACATGTCTTATTTTTGGTGGGCATTAAATATAAAACAAAACTCAGACCCAAAAATTAAATTATGCTATTTATGTATTTTGTTTAAAACTTAATTTTTCTCTTCAGTGCATAAATGAGAAATAGAAACAAAAAGTGTTAATGTTGAACAAAGCATTTGAAATGTAATCGCCTATTTTCTCAAACTTCTAACTGTCGCCGGAGTGGCTGGTTAAGACCTGAACAGGGTATGGGCATGTTAAGGGTCTTGGACTTTGTGGCTGTTCGACTGTTGGGTGTCCAATCGCTTGTGACGGACGATTCGACTTCGATGCGATCTCTGAGGCGGCGGCGGCACACAGTCACAGGCAGAGTCACAGTTCCAGCTGACAACTCACTGAGCGCGCAATGATTAATCGCGCAATTGTGCGCCAATGGAAACGGCTTCGGCCACTCAATGGCAATGGCTACTGCGGCTGCATAGGCAGCCTAACAGATACAGATACATGGCCACGATAGAGCCTGAGACTCCGTCGAATGGCTTGGCCTGGTCGGCGTTCGTCTTCTGTGCCCTTTTTCTGCTAGTTTTCGTTTTTAATTGCAATCAAAAGTGTTGCCGGAAGCCATTTACAAAAGCTGTCACCAGACTGCGGCCACTTTTATCGAAATCAATCAATGGATCGGACCGATCTTTTGAACACTTTACGCTCTGATTGAAGAGCCTAATGCTTCTCTTCTCAATACGGTACGTATTCCATTGAAGAGCTCGAGAGCGAGAACCCACGCCCACGCAACATACAAATGATCGCAGATCACTGGTCTGGCATGATCTAGCTGCCCGCATTGGGTGCACTGGGTGCATTGGGTCAACGTCAACGAGCTGCGCTTAACCTCCAGCACATCTCAAGCGTGACATGTAATTGAATTAAAACTGCCGAGAGCTGATTAAAATTCCAATGAGCGTTTCTTTTTTGTGAGTTGGAAACATTCAGCTGCAGTGGTATTCGAGGCATTTCTAAAATGTGACCACGTTCCCAGTCAGACACAAGCACCTGCAGAAGACTTTTACACACCACGATCAAGGCTGAGGCTCCGACGCAGAGTCAGGCGCAGAGTCGAGTTTCTGCCTCAGAGCTTATCAGCTGCATAGCAATCTATTGCGCTCCAAATTGCTAGAGAAAATACTATGGCCATCCGATGTGAGATTGGCTCACGATCGATCTGAGATCGAATCGTGGCCCTGTCGATCCAAACTCGATCAACGCAGTGTATAAAAAACAAAAGCAAAGAAAGTGATGGGACAAAAAGCCAACAAGGACGCAACATGCCAGACAACATAACATTCGAGTAACATCGTCTTCAACGTCTGCTGCCGATCGCCGGCGGTGACATCTTGTCAACTCAGAAATCATGATCAACAAAATGTTTCGTTGTCTGGCAGTAGCAGCACCAACAGCAGCCATGGCATGGTCAATCCCAGAGCGAGTGCGAGTGCCGCAAACATTTCTATTGCAATTCTATCATCTTTATCGATCCTTACAAAGAGGCAGCGGCAGCTCTTGACAGCAGCCAGGTAGGTTCACACATAAGTGAGGCATCATTCAAGATGTCATTGGAAGCGATTAAAAGGCGCACGCACACTTTTTAAGGAGTTCACTGACGACGGTGGTCCGCGCTCATCGCCGGCCAACGATTTCTCTCTGGGCAGCACACGCACTCAACACCACGCAGGCCGTGTCGTTCACTTGTCAACAGCCAATAATTAGGCCAAATATCAACGATTAGGTAAGGGCCGCACCACATGAGATACAATGAGCTTAGAGCGATCATCCCAATATGTTGGAAGCCAGCACTTGCACATCTATATACGTATTTGAAGGTCTTACAAATAAGTGGAAGTATGTGTTAAGTATTTCCATATCGGTTGTTAGCTTATATGGGTTGAAGGCTCTTGACCACATTGTTAAAACACAGATTAATTAGTTCTAAATTTTCAGTAACATTCTGGCCTGTGTTCGACAGTAATCGGGTTCAAGCTGGCCTTCGCCTGCAATTGCTTGTATGGGATTCATTGTCTATAAGGATATACCTACGTACAATACTCTTACACACACAAAGGCTAACTTTACATTATACCATTCACAAAAAATGTAAATGTATATATATTAACTTTGTCATGAAGTTTGCATCGCACAGAAAGAAAGATTTCCGGCTGTCCGTGCGTGTGTTTGAACTCCGAGATCTTAGAAGTCTTATGAGCTACAACCTGAAAACCAGATGCTTCTTTTCTGCACACTGATTACGTTCGAGTTTTATCTAGATATATATGTATATATAACTATATCATATGTCATGATTCTTCTGTAAATAATGGAAGTAACAACAAAATATAAGGCTGTTCCTGTTTAAATGTAAAACACGCTCGTAGCGCACATAAAATGCCAGAAAGCGCCATCGTTGTCATGGTCATCATCATCATCATCAGCATGGTCATAATAGTCGTTTTCATCATCTTGGAGAAAATGTGTTCTCGCTGTGGTGTTCTGGTCAACGGTTATAAACCAGCTGGCAGGCTGGTTACCGATTTATAGATTTTAATTGCAACCCGAGACGTTTATTTGCAATGAGAATGCGCAAAGGCCCCGAAACTGCGAGCAAACTGTGAATGCCAACTGGCTGGAGCTGGAGCTGGACCTGGACCTGAAGCTGGCGGTGGAGCTGAAGCTAGAACTGAAACGGGCGACAGCAACTGGGGAGCCACAACCGTGACAGTGGCCATAGTTTTCGACAAGTTGGAAACAAATACAAATGGCCAGCGTAGCTGAGGCTGCTTGGCATTGGCATTCGTTCCAACCTATCCTGGAGCTGGAGCTGAACGGAGTCCCACCGAGTGTGTGGGGCACATCATGACATTTTATTGTGTTGTCAGACGGAAAAGTGCTTATTACGCATGCGCGGCGGCGTCCGCAGCAACTTTGGCTTGGACTTTTGAGTTGGCTTTACCTGCTTTTAATTGTGGGGTGCCGTTGCCGTAGCCGTTGCCAGAGCAAGAGCCAGAGCCAGAGCCTGTGGAAGATGGCAGTGGAGAGTCGTCGCCTGGCATGCTATAGCCTAGCCTGGTCAGTTTACTTGTCGTTGTTGTTTACGCTAGCGATTGTTTTACAAATTAATATTATTTTATGATATCGCGTTTGTTTTGCTAATTGTTGCATGTGTGGCGTAGATTGCATTTCAAGCCGCCAGCAACTCAGACGAAGAGAGTGGGAGAGGGAGAGGGAGGGAGATGGGGAAACGGAAGACGGAGGCGGTCAGATGGACACAGCCGTCCGGTAGCCGGTGCATTTTGATAGTTTTATGAGCTCGGTCAGCGTTGAAATGAATACCTGCTAGCCTCGGCTGGCCCCGGCCCCGGCCCCAGCCCCGTGTCCGTGCGCAACCCTGGCCGTGTGATTTGTGGCCATGTCCATGGCTTGGAATGTGGCAGCCACCCAAAACGCAAGACGAAGGCAGTCCTCTAATGAATGTTTACGCAGACCATCATAAATTGATGCACGGGAAAGAAATCCAATGGTTTTATTTTTTTTATCACAACGATCTTCTTATTAGTTTAAGAATGAATACAAATGAATTTAAACAGTGAGGAGGGTACGAACTTCCTGGGGAGAGCAGCCAAGGGAAAAAATGGAGAGCGTCATGATGCCCTATTGAGTCTTTTGGGGAAGACATTTCTATTTATATATCATTCAATTTGCTGTTCAGAGAGGGATTTGTGCAAGTAACCCAAACATTTTACCTGTTGGCGCAAATTTGCTAATCCACAGATCATTCGTCATTAGGGACTTAAAAAGTTTGGTGATAATTCCATTCCGTTGAATATAGTCAAAGATTATGTCCCTGTACTCTTGATAACAGCCTCAAACATAGCCCAGTCTCCAGCCTATACTATCAATTCACCATTTACGATATTCCGATGCCGGGATCTACTGTATCCCATCAGAACGAATGGGAGTGTAAATAAGGATCGCGGAACTACTTAGTATATGTTGAGATAATCAAAAGAAATGGGACTCTATTGAAAGTCGGAACAGTGATGATAGTAAAGTTAATTCCCATTGGATTGACTTTTATCTATTTTATTACTAGAATTCGGTCCCGTTTACCGTAGATAATATGTGTGTTGTATAATGAGCACATTTTTTAATATCAAGCTCGATATTCGTTTAGATTCACTTCGCTCCGGTCCACATTTCACTCTGTGTTCGCCTCATTTGTGTCTATTTGATGTTCCCAAATTATTATGCCTGTGCAACTGTCATCCTTGACCTAGCTCCAATCATAATCATAAGTCAAGCGTAGTTGACTGATAAAACTGTCGAGGGTTATCCTCGTCCCTCTTCAATCATTTCGTTTGTGTTTTTGAACTGTTCCTGAGTTACATTTAATTGGCAGCTCTTTGGCGATAAAGTGTCACACTTTGTTTTGCTTTAATTGTCAAATGTTGGCTCTATCTTTATAGCAATAACAAACAACGCCAACAACAATAGATTGGCAGACAGCCTGGCTGCTTGGTTACTTGGTTGGATGGTTGGTTGCTCGACTGAACATTAAGGGCGCCCAGGCACAAGCAGGTTGCAGTCCCATTCCCCAGTCCCAGTACCTGTCCCTCGCTGAACTGTCAACTGTCAGTCAGACATTATTGGGTTGGTCTTGGTCCGTTCGATTTCTTGTGCCCGTCTCCTTGCCCCTTTGCTGTTGTTGTTGCAACTGGACATCAATATGCGATTATGTGCCACTCTCCGGGTTCCTCTTTGGGTTCGTGCGTTCCTTGTTTTCAGTGTTTACGTGGCATGTTACTTTGCCTGCTGATAACTGATATTTGACAACTTTTGATGCGCTGACATTGACGACGGCCCCGTCCTCGGTCTGGACTCCGCTCCGACTCTTGGTATGGGCAGTGTTTGGCTTGGGCTACTCTGTCTATGTTTGTGTGTGGGACATTTAAGAAATTGGACAGCTGCTCCTGAGAACAGTCGAGTCATGCAAAAGAGTTATTTGCCAATTTTACTTATGGTAGATGGCCGCAGTTTAGCTATTAGTTTGTCACATATCAGAATCAAGCGATGATGGATGGTCAAGACTTTAAGTAGGCGGCATTTGATCATTTTGGCTGTGGGTAATATGTGTATGGATGTGCCAGTATTTTCCCTTTAACTAATATGTTATTTAAGCAGTTGTTTCTTTTTATGATTGTATCATTTGTGGCCGGATTCTCGCTATTTTATGAAAAGAGAAACTGCAGAAAACAGACTATTTCACACATCTTTCATTACTTTAGCTGCTCCTTTGCCTTTGTTTTTAAATGAAATCTCAAATTCAGCGTGAAGCATTTTAATAAGCCCAGTCTTCGGGACGATCATTTCAATAACAAGCTCTTCTTAATTTTTGCCTCCGAGTCCAGGTTCCTCAGCGCATATAAAGAAGCCACAAAAAATCACTTTCCGGTAATGATTATGACCAGAGTGCAAAGCCTCATTCTCATTACAGAGCCGAACGTAATATGAGTGGAAAGCACGTAAGAACGCTATAGTCGATATTCCGACTATAAGATACTCGTACTCAGCATTTATTCAATATTCTACGCACTGAAAATTATGGAAAAAATATGTTTGTTTTTTTTGTCTACAATTATCATCCGATCTTAACAAAAGCTGATACATATACAGACCGAGTTTAAACTAAATGCATTAAAATTTGTGGAAGATGTCAGGTTTTGCGGTTTGCGGGGGCGAGAGGTGGTGTTGCAAAATTTAAAAACAATTTTTATGTGACGCCCCACAAGGGGATTCTACCTACCAAATTGTGTCTCTCTAGCTCTTACAGTCTCCGAGATCTAGGTGTTCATACGGACGGACAGACGGGCATGGCTAGATCGACTCGGCTGTTCATGCTGATCAAGACTATATATACTTTATGTGATCTTAGACGCTTCGTTCTGCATATTACATACATTTGCACGAATACAATATACTCGTTTACTCTACTAGAGTACGGGTATGAAAAGCTTTATTGAAATGAGCCCCGATCGAATTGTGGTCTAAATGAACTCGTTTTCATTGAAACAATAGCCGCAAGTACGTTGAGAGTGATGGAAACATGCAATTTGGCTTCAGCTGCGCCTCGGACAGGGCGTAGTGCTGGGGTCTTTGAAAGCACCGCGCCAAGATTTTACGAGGTGGTCAAGTTTGTGCCAAAAAAAAACAGCGTTCTGGTAATTACAAGACAGAACTCTGCGTGCGAGTGTGCGCATATTATGTGAACCACTTGGCTGCCGTTTTAGCTGATGAATATGAAACTCGTGGCCAGTTTTATGAGTCCGACGATATTAACTCATTCTGATTGCGATTCGCATCAAGTTTATACTTGTATGAGGGCGGGTGCAATTACTTTAAAGAATTTTAATATATATATGAAGCACACATTGACCTTAAAACAACCCAAATAAGAAAGGATACCTTTGTAGTTCGCTTACGGACATGTCTACATCGACTTGACTTGTCATGCTGATCAAGAATATATATACATAATGGGGTCGCAGATGCTTCTTTCTACTCGCAAGGGTATCAATATATACGCGTTTTGATGACAGCTTTTCTCTTGCGACTAGTCCTGAGCCCGCCCTCGTGCTTGAATAGTCGTTGTAGTTCTAATGAGCTTCCACACACATGTTAATTGCCTTTTCCCAAAAGTCAGCCAAAGTAATTACTATAAAAGAGCCATCGTTGTAAGTCTAAACTTACGAGATGTGGATGTCATTGTCAGGTTGGAGCCTCTCCCTACCCGCTAACCACAGCAGCAGCTCCAAAGGCCGATTCTGGCGTTGGCAAAGTGGGCTGATGGCTGCTGCCTGTCATCATTTTAATACCAACTCGTTACTTTATTTATCATCAACATCATTTCAAGCCCAGCGCTGACAAGCAGAAGCAGACAGTAGCCGGCGCAGTAGCTGCAACTACGAGTACATCGTCACCGCATAGAAGAACCTACTTACTACCCACCGCCTCCGCGGGCAGGGGCAGGCACAGCTAGGCGTAGGGAGAGCCCATAACATTTGACTACGGCGCAGATAAAAGCCTTTCCATGTCGCTTCAAATTTAAGTTTTCAATTAAAAACGACATAAACTGAAAAAGTGTGTGTGAGTGACGGTGACGTTGCAGCAGCAGCGGTCGCTTCTGAAATATTGTAAAGTAGTTCTACTTTGACACAGACGTCATAACAGTTTTAGTGCCATGTCGATGCTGAGGATAGTAAGATCAAATCTTCCGCCATATGACGAACGCTGGAAGACCGGGAAGCCACAAAGTAAACAATTAATTATCTACGAGTATCTTCCAAAGCGGAGTTAATTGAAGATAGATTTATATTCTTAAGTAGCTTAAAAGTTAGTCGATACAAAACCTAAGTTTTTCGTTCTTCTTAACCCCAAAATGATCTTGTTATTACACTTGCTATTTCATCAGCAATTGTAATATGAAGAAATGCATTCTTCGACTTAACTTATAATGTTTCTCTACCGATTGTCAACAAGAACTGTATCACATAAATTGTCACAATCTTCACAGACTCATTTGTTTGTTTCAGTTTTAAGAACACATTGTCATTTTTCGACAAACCAAACACGAAACTCCCTCCACCCATAGCTAACAGTAAATTATCTGTAAAACAATTTTAATGATTTTGCCCCAGACTTATGTAGCAATTTACATTCCAAAACACTTCGAGGCGGCAGTCGCCATTGCCATGTCTCATTTGGGAAAGTTCACCAAACCAAATGTGTAGCATTTGTCAATTTTTATGACTCAATTTTGGGCTCTTGTTAAAAGTTTTGTGTGTGGCGCTCCACATTTGTTTTGATATGCTAATATCAACATTTTGTTTTCAGCAGACAAATATTTTTGTAAACTTTATTACCTTGCCTTTCACGAGGCTAACAAAACTTACAACAAATTGGAAATGCTTTTATACCCTTTAGTCGAAGTGCTGAAGAGGGTATGCTATATTGGTAACTGAGAGCCAACGACTCGGGACTCTACAGTCTGTCCAGAAGTTCTTCCTTACAATGCAACTAAGGCCCGCTTTCATATATTCTTGATAAAAACAACTTATAATTTCTACTTCATTTCCAAAAATTCAAGATAAGCTTCGCTCGTGTATAAACCTATTGAGAGGTTCATTCAATAAAATCCTTTTCACAACTTCTCGATAAAGTAGGTTTTCGTTGCCAAGAGCAACGCTGCCCTCGGAGTTGTAGGCGACTAACCTAGCAGACTTGGTGTCTATTTTGTGCATTCCAAATTAAAGATGTCAATTGCAGTTACAAAAGAAAGTCAATTTTATTCAAGGAAGGTTTTCTTTAAGTTTTTGCGGACCAGCAGTCTGACGCCGTAACCTGAAAACAGAAGCGGTAGGTATAGAAATTAATTGTAGAAGTTCTTGAATCTTATGAATAATTTTGTTAATAAAGTCGTTCATTCGAGATATGAATGTGCAAACAAATAATTTCTTAACCTTCTTGCATCTTCAATATCATTTAGTCATCTACCTTAGCATCTCATCTATCTTTAACATGAAATACTTATGGTATCTTCCCGTCGATAGAACCATTTGAACTTCTCACTGTTGTATTTCTGTGATCGAATTCTGGGCGTTGCACCATTGTGCGGGTCAAGTTCTTGGATTAAAAAAAGTGTGGCAATTGTTTAAAGCTTTCATTGTTAGTCGCCATGGCACGGAACGGGAACGAGCCTTGTGGCTGCTTTTGAGCTAAAAAGATAAAGACAATTATTATCGCCATTATCGCCAGCATCTGTTTTGTTTCTGTCGTTGCTGTAACTCTAGCAGTTGCTGTTGTTGTTGTTGTTTTTGTTTTTATTGTTGATGCTGTGTGCCGTTTGCTGTTTCTGTTGCTGTTGCTTTTGCTGTTGCCACCACTTCCTACATTTGAAAATGATATGCTGGCTCTGACTCAATGCTCTGCTGAATGCCGTCGCAGCAGTCGCATACAAATTGGCAATAACCATCAATTGGCAGCTGAAGTTGGAGCTGGGACGACTCTAGCTGCAGTGGCTCAGCTGAGCTTAGCCAAAGGTGCCAGTGTTTGCATTAGAATGAGCTATGCCAAGACAACAAAAGCAATAACAACAACAACAACAACCACAACAAGAATAGAAACAGAGCCAGAGGAATGTCGATTACAGTTTATCGTCGTCGTCTCCGTCGTCGCTTTCTTTGGCTTGCTCTGTTGCACTGAGTCTTCGCAGATCGTGTAGCGATCTTGGAGGCCATAATTGTATTTTCGGCATTCGATTCTCGATATTCTATGATTCTATGCGAATCCGAGTACGAATGTGAATAGAACCACGCGATGTCTGCAATTTGGACAAATGGCACTCGCCACGAATGCATCCGCCTTAGACTCGTACCCCTCAGCCTCCTCAGTCGCAGCTAACAGTCGGTGTCCATTGTTCTTTGGATGTTTCTGTTTTTGTTGCTGTTACTGTTACTGTGGCTGCCGGCTGCGGCTTCTGTTGTTGCGTTTCTTATTGAATGTATAGCATTCCAGTTGGCGCATAATTGCTGGCTCTGGTATGATAATTTTCAGCCATTGATCTCAAGAATGTTAAGCGCAATGTCAGAAATCTGTGAACTCAACAGCAGATAAGCTGATTGCATATGTATATACTTGCAGATGCAATGGACAGAGCTAATTTATTATCGAACATCTGAGGTAGTCGTATTACTATTAACTATTCCCCAAATCAACATGCAAGAACATGCGCCAGAGAAACATTTGAAAACTAATGGAAGTTATTGTCCAAATCAGTGTTTGATAAACTAAGAGGTGGCCTGTGCCTTTTTATATTTGTCAAGTGTCTACCTCAGTGGCCTTGCATATGAGCAAATTAACCAAATTATAAAGAGGCGAAACGCAATCTGAAACCTACTATTCGCCTTCTATTTATTATTTAGTGCACTTGTATACCATAGAAACTATCAGGTCTGTTCCCGTTGCCGATTCGATTTAAAAAGAGAAACCTATTCCATTTCTCTTCCACATCAATTGAAATTGGCAATTCCTAATGAAATTGGGTTTTCAGTCTACAGGCGAAGATAGAACAATAAGCAATAACAACACGAAGCGTAGTCATTTTGTTACTTTGATTTTTTGCAG
Source organism: Hirtodrosophila duncani (assembly GCA_037043425.1). NCBI lineage: Eukaryota > Metazoa > Arthropoda > Insecta > Diptera > Drosophilidae > Hirtodrosophila > Hirtodrosophila duncani. Next base: position 148,944 of record JBAMBM010000437.1, on the reverse strand, counting down.
GCAATATTACATATATCCTAAATATTAAACAATTCCTTTAGATGTTTGTCTAAAGAATAGCCACACTGTGAGATTGGATTTAATAAAACGTATAAGGTCATAAGTATAGATGCGAAACTTCGGGTTGTGCTCGGTGAATGTAGTTCGGCTGTTGCTTTCATGTAAATTCGGTTCAGCAAAGCTGCTTTCCTGTGTAAACCAATATACATGTCACCTAACTTATCGTTCTGTCTCTCACATGAGCAGCATTCAATTGTTGTGATAGTATGTGTGTGGCCATGTAAGTCAAGTCGATCTAGCCATGTCTATCATTCCGTTTGATGTGGTCTAACGAAGCGTTCGATCATATTTTTATACCCTTGCAGAGGGTATTATAATTTTGACACAATATTTGTAATACATAGAAGGAAGCATATCCAACCCCATAAAGTTTATATATCCTTGATCAGTATGTCATGCAGAGTCGATATAGCCATGTCTTCAGCCATCTGTTTCTATGGAAACTAATGTCTCACTTTTAGAGCTATCGTAATTTTTACTATAGACTTCTTCACGCTGCAAGCTGCTCATATGTCGAAATCGTCCAGATCGAATCCCCCTATATCATTTACCTCCCATATAACCGACCGATTCGGAATAAACTGTTAGTACAGCAAATGGGTTGTTTTTGCCAATGTCTCAATGCCAATGTCTCAATTCAAATGGGCTATGTGTGGGAGAGAAGAAAGTGAGGCTCACAATCAAATCAGAATGCTATCTCTCTTAACTGTCCAAAGCAAATGCAAATTAGATGAATGTGTGTATGTATGCTGTATGTATTTATGCATGTGTATGTTTGAATATATAAATATATGTGTGTATGTATAAGTGAATGGATGTATGGGCGTGCAGCAATTGTTGCCCACCGACCAGATTTCATCTTGATTATTTATATATTTACAATGTGAATGGTATATAAGCTTCGGAAAGCCGAGGCTAGCCGTTCTTTCTTGTTGATGGCTATGTTAATAATTTCGGGTATTAGAAGAATTTCAGTTGGACTTCAGTCTTATGAATGTGCTACCACCTACGTGAAATACATATTTTGTTGATCTTAAATGTGATGGATATTCGACCTCTTTAAATCTAGTTTCATCTCACAGAACGCAAATTACTTCTTGAGCTACCCTCGTAAGCGTTTCACTATGTTGGCGCCTATGTTGAAATGCCTTTAATATTTATTTACCAATTCCCATTTAGCATAATAGACAATTCATCAATTCTGCGCCCTTCACCAAACCATTCAAGCTGTCAACTGCAGCTGTGACAACTACACAGTCGCCGTTCCAGCTCCACTGGGGAATCATTGCCAGCTGAGTAGGAATAGATGCCAAATGCCTGGACCTGGTCCTGGCTGTGCACTTCGATAATTGCGCTGTCACTTGGTTGAAGACATGGCAATTTGTGGGCATAAAAGCGCACAAATTTGTTATGAGTTCTTGGCTTGGTTCTTGATGAAATGGAAATGCGAGAGACTCACGAGTCGTTGGCACTGAAATCCATTTAATCGAGCCATCATTCTGAAAGTGGCTCGTTGGCTCCATCTCCGTCTGGGTCTCCAGCCTCATCGCCACGCTTCCATTTGTTGATTTATGAAATATTTGCCAGCAAGCAAATGAAAATCCATTGCCGTTGCCATTGCCATTGCCCATCGTCCGATTTCATTGCCAACGCACGCGTTTATCGTTTGTTTATCTGCACGGATCTGGATGCCATTCGCTGCCTTGGTTTATGGCTGAGTGGCCAATGCCTAAGAGCTTACTCCCATCCTCTCCCTGCCCCAGTTCCGTGCTCTCCTGGACACATCACTAAGCAGCAACGCCTCGCACATAATTTGCTTTGATCTGTTTCGCATTTGGGGAGCTGTCAACTGAGCTGGAGAACCGGTAGACGTAGAGTCGCTGGGAATGCTTGACTAGACTGACAATAGAAGCCAATTTTGCTCATTCTTTGGACCTGAAATGGATGTAGGCATGCTGTTTATGTTTCAGCGTAGGTTTTTAAAGCCAATTGGACAGTGCACTAGTTGCTGTTCCTTTTTGCAATCAACTTGCATGTCCAAATTAATTTGTTGTAATAACAAATTGAAAGCGCTAATAAAATGTACATGAAGAATGCGTTTGTGAGATTTGCTATGGCGACACTTACAATGGCAACGTTAGTCCGATCACATATTGGGTCATATTAACTGGATCCACTTCTGTAGTTTATCAGCGAAAAACATGGCCAAGTGATTTTCAGGATCTCTTCGGTCAGCCAATTTTTCAAAAATATTTAGAAGAGCCCGAAACAAACAGTAGTCAGAGGGTGCAGGGTGCCGGAGGATGCAGCCAAATTTCCCAACTCAGCTCCGTCAATTTATTCCGGGTCATCAAAGATGTGTGTGACCTGGCATTGTCATGATAGAAGACAACTCCCTTTTCTGTTTTCCAATTCTGGTCGTTCTTTCTTGGATGCTTCATTCAAACGGTCGCTTTCTGCACTGCAGAGGATCGAATTGACCGTTTCGCCACGTTCTGCCAGGTCATAATCAGCCATCCCCTTCCAATCCCACCAAAAATCCAACATAAACAAGGACAAGGCTGTTAGTCCAAGCTTTGAAGTCGGTTGTCGAACATCACCGGCCTTTGACCATGATTGCTTGCATTGGATATTGTCGTATTTATAACATTTTTTATCGGCTGTAATGATTCGCTTCAAAAATGCTCCTATTTCGTTAAGTTTCAGAAGCGATTCACTATGGTTTATTTGGTCAATTAAATTTATTTGCGTTAATTCACAAACAAGGAGCTTCTTTGAGTTGCCTTCTCTTTTTGGACGGTTCCAAGCTGCCATGTGATTGATGTTTAGTGCCTCCGCTATCTCTTGAAAGCTTCCGTGCCGGTCTTACTCCACACGTTTCAAATTTCATCGATTTTTTCCTGGACTGGTGTATCTTTGAGATCGAAAATTCCGGAACGGAATCGAGCAAACCACTCCTGTGACCCCGCTCACTCACGGCATTCTCCCCGTAAGCTGCATACATTTTCGGCATGTTTTGCAGCTTCTTTTCCTCTTTTTTAGTAAAATAAAAACTTCGCATATCGTATTTCTACAGATATTTCAGTCATATTTAAATCAGTTTAACGAATTACACCGCTGTCTTAGTGTTACTAATGACAAAGAAGCGCGGAGGGTTTGTATATGACCTATTATATCAATTTTAATTTGAAGTCTCCAAATTACTCATATAGTATGCTATCATCTGATATCAAGTTTGTATTAAACTGTATAAAATATTATTTTGTGGTATTTTTTATTTCATTATTCTTCTTCTTATTTCTTCTTATTTACTTCTTCCCTAACGAACCCGATGGATTTCTTATATCAAAATCGGGAACATACACATATCATTTTAATAGTTTTTCAACAAATTTATTGACTATTTTGCATAATATTTAGAAAACATAATTGGTTTAGATATAGAGCCGTTCGCAAGCTTATCGTATTGCCATATAAAGCTAATGTTAATTTCCAAATTTATATCCCAAAATGACTGTTTACAATTTGTGCTCATAACAATATTTCCCGCGTTGCCAATGCCCATGTTTGTTCAATTCGTACTTTAGGCCGACGAACGAAATCTAAAACAAACACTTTAAAAATATGAAAGCGCGTCACGTTTAAAAATTTTTAAGTGCTTTCCGTCCCAGAGTATATGATTATTTTTGGAAGAAACTGTAACAGTCACTCCTGATCTGTGTGTGTGTGTGTGTGTGTGCGGGTATATATTTGTATATATGTTAAGAAAATAAAAAAGCAATCTTGAATTTTGGATGTGTAACAAATTGCGTCCAATTCAAGCTGGGCCAAGCCTACGCTTAGACATCATCGATTGTCATTATCAGATGTGATAAGCTTCAGCTTCAGTATCAAAAATGCGCCATGGGCATGGGCTTGCCTCCCTTCGCCTCTCCTGTTCTGGCTTTTTCTCGATCGCAGCAGCTGTCAGTTGGCGGCCACGAAAGTACTTCGAATGCACTTGAGACATTTCTCTTGAACTTCAACGCCTGCCATGCCGCTGTCAAAATATTTCAAAATGTTGGGTTTATACCCTTGGAGAGGGCTCGTCAGTTTTTACATGACATTTGTAACGCATAGAATAAAAGATGCCGAAGTCGAAGTTATGTCATGGATTATAGGGTATGATCTAATTCTGAAGTCTTAGTGAAGGGTTCTTAGGTAGAGCTTGATATAGTACGGCTTTAATAACGATATTATATTACCGTCCACAAATCCACCTATTCAGTCTTGGCGGGGAAGCTTATACAAATTGCTCGGGCTTAAGACTTTAGTAGACCTGAGAAACCAAATATTTCTTTATTATTTTATATCATTATTGCCCATATCCAGTTCATAAGCTGTTGCGTCCACAAGGGTATATAAATTTCGGCCGACCGAAGAAAGCTCTTCTCTGTCATTTATATTTCTTCATCGTTTATATCAGTGAGAGGAGGACGGTGGTACTAAGGGCTCGGGTTCGAGTTCGGAGATTGGAGATCGCGGAGCTCAACTTGTGCGGCCTTTTGATTGGATCTCAATATGACGGCTGTCTGTCCGCTGACACATTCTCTGTATTCTGCTGTCTGTGCGAGCGAGTGCGTGTGCATGTGAGAGCTGATCAGTTTGTTAGACAAATTAAATCTGTTATTTTAAATTCTCAATACAAATATACACACGAGACGGAAAGACGATAAGAAGCGGCTTCTAAGTAAGTGAAACTTGTTCTGTCGCTGTCCAAGCCCCAAGTCAAGAGTGGAGTGGTTTACCATGCCCATGTCCATGCCCACCAAACAGACTGGCTGCATTCCCATGTCGTTGCTGCCTTGTAACCGCAGAGATGATCGGCAAATGGGTATCGGGAATCGGTTGGCTTGGTTCAGTGATCGGAGGATGATCAGCGCACAGTCAAAGTTTTGCCAACATATTCTTGTATTTATAAGGTTTCTGTCATTTCTGTTAAGGATTGAGTTATTTGCTGGCACTGTGCCGGTGCCTCAACATCTACGAACACGAAAACGCGCCTTGGGGATGGATGTTCGCGCTGTTTTGTTCTTCGCAAGCATAGAATGCGGTTTTATTTGTTTTTTGTAAGCCGATACTTTTTGCCATGATTGTAAGATAAAACATACTGAGAGAGAGGAAGCAGCAAGGGCATAGGGTAAGAACCAGGGACAGTTGTCGTCTCAGCCACAATTGCTCAACAGCAACAAGCATCGAATATGTGAATAAATTATGGACTAGCTATTTTTATACCCTGTACCTGTGTGGTACGAGGGCATATTAAGTTTTTGAAATGTATATAACAGACAGAGAGAAGCGTTTTCGTCCACTTAAAGTATATAAATTCTTGAAACTATAAGAGGTGTGTACCTAGATCAAATCGAACCAAATCGAACCAAATTCGGGTTATATTCTGATCAAATTTTATTCAGATCGGGCAAATATATCATATAACCCCATCGAACCGTATTTGTACGCTGGTTAGCTCATACTCCTCCAATAAGAAGTAAAGATAATTTGGGCGCCAATGTTTAATCAAGCAAAACTAACAAACTCAAACTGTAAAAATCGTCCTGATAGAGTTAATATATCATATAGCTCCTATAAAGCAGAACCATTCAGAATAAATAGAAAATCTTTTATATAGCTACTATATAAAATGCGATTTCGTAAGGAAATGGTATACCAGATTGCATTGCTCTGTGTGTGTGAGACAGAGAGGTATCCGGAATGGTCAAGTACTTCATAAAGCTGGCAGATATCTATGTAACCGACCCTTCCAGAACAGCTGTTTCTTTATTATTGGAATTGGACCATATTCGGTTATCGATATTTCTGTAAGGGTGTGTATGCCGCGGTGTAGCCTTCCTCACTTCTTTTATCCACCTTTTGCCCACTTGCCGATTTTCATTAATTGGGAAACTAATTTAATTCTGATAAATGGCAATTGCAGTCAAATGTTATTATCATTGCAAAAACCAACTCAAAGCTCGAGCGCAAATAATAATATTGCAATAAAAAGCAGCTGCAATAAACATTTGATTGTCATTATTTAACAACAATAAAGGCGAAACACACACAAACTGCCTCTTGCGATTGCTGTTGGTCAGCAAATTGATAAAATTGCCATAAAGTTAATTTGGCTCCGGCCTTGGTTAAGTTTCTGGATCTGATGCTGACTCGAATTTTAGAATTCGAGTTTCTGTTATTGGCACTATATTTGTCTTATCATAACTAAAATCATTTGCATGTATGCCAAATGGCAAACAAAGCTGCAACAGCAACAAGTATAACAACATGTTGTCTGAGCCCTGGCTAAACATGAAAATTCAATAAGCATAAGAATTTTAAATTTACGATGAAATTAAATAGACTCGTAATATGGCCGTTGTCGTGCAGAGAGCCAGAGCCCTGAAAGCGGCACATGTACAATAAGAATCGCTTAGCTGTTGAGGATACTTTTGACTGTGCAGGACGAAAGTTGCAGTCACAGACAAGGTAACATAGAGGAAACCCGCAATATACAAAAAGATACAGCTCAGTGTACTTTTAGATGAAAGTTAGATGAGTAGTTGGTGTTTGGTATAATGTTTCTTGAGGTACACTATATAGCCACATATATCCGATACTACATAATCAAGCACACCCTGCACACGCTCTTCTCTCATACACAAAGTGCGTGAAAACAACAACAGTCAGTGTGGATATAAATATTCTTCTGCCGAAATGTGTTAACCATTCCATTACTGAGTATGTATGTCTTTGTGAATGTAAGCCCTTCACAAAGCAGCAATGCTCATGAGATTGTGTGTTGGCTTGTAATCGATGTTTGAAGCAACACCGTCCACAAAAAGTTGATGAGATAATCTAGTAACACTGTAACAGTAGGACCAGGTTTTACGATCTTACAGTCTCCGAGATCTAATTGTTCATACGGACTGACAGACGCACATGGCTAGATCGACTCCGCTGTTGATGCTGATCAAGAATATATATATTTTATGGGGTCTTAGACGCTTTCTTCTGCCTACTAGACTATTACTGCCGCATTCTGTGAAGTTGGATTCTGATTTGAGTTTTTAGGCATTGCTGTTTGGTGAAACTATCTTTATCTCAAATATAGAAAAATTTATACGTTTCAACATTTCTTAGCTCACACAGTCTCACCAAGAAGGGCTCTTTTAGAGGTCGACATTTTGCAGCAGGATGCAGCAAGTCGCAGGTCATTTTGACACTTCACAATTCACAAAACTTCAGGTAACATAAAAAAGTCATTAAACTTATAGGATATTTATTGGTGCAAGTGTATATAATATTCAAAAGGACATTATATATTAGGTAAGCATATATAAACATATATAAACATATATAAACATATATATATAGTTTATTTCTGGTTTCCTTTGGTAGTAAAATGCACTTATTTAATAAAATATATAACATAGAATTCCACACGCAGCCGCAAGACATACAATTTTTTTTGATTCGACTGGAACTAGAATGCGGCGTCCGCAGCACGCAACCAAGATGTGGCACTTGAATGGGAGCTGGATCTGGTGCCCAACTAACCAGAGCGGCGTTTTAGGATTGTAAACAACTTTATGAGCTCGACTGCAATAATCTACGCAATTTTATTGACACTTGGCTTTTGTTGTAATTCATGTGTTATATTTATGCATTTACCGCGCCGCGGGCCTTCATTATCATCATCCGCGGAGCCGGGCGAGACCAGGCCAGGCCACGCCAAGGGGGGATGGGCGAGTGAGTGCCATTGGCTTTCTCCAACGGATCTCAATCTATAAGTGCGCTGATAAGGCGCTGGCTTGGCTTGTCTTGTCAGCTGGCCTGACATGGGAACGCTACAGGTTGTCCTCTTTAGGCTCAGGTTCAGTCCCAGTCCCTATCTGATTGTCACCCAACGTTTGACTAATGAACTGTTAGATGAGAAGGCAATGGAATGGGATGGGATGGCATAGTGTTGGTGTCAGCGTCGTGTGCAGTAGCCGTTCGCCTGGCATTTGGCAGGCCATTTTAGATAACCCTATCTAAATTTCAGTCTCTCACTCTTCAGGTTGAAAACAAGCTATCTGTTTATGGCATCTGTGCTACTTAATTGAGGCACTAAAATGCCGAAAATGCCTAAAAACCTGGCCCCATCAAGCGGAGGCATAAAACTTCAATTCGAAACGCTTTGCATAATTAAAATGAGCGTCCGAAATGCAACGAGTTATGGGTTTCCCAACCCACCGGGCCCCAGCTGCTTCGGCTGCGTTGTCAATTTAAAATTTAATCGGTTGTCATAAGCGGCAATCGCATTAATTTATATCGTCTGACACACAATTACACTAATTTTTTTTAGCGAAAAATCGAAATTGAGTTATTTAATTTGAATATTATGTAATGTTGCGATATTTTCTGCTGCACAGAGAGTAAAGGGTGCTTTTAGTAAGGCTTTTAATGTGCCAATAGCTCGCTGTTGAACAGTTCATATATCAGTTGCACAAATACTTTAAAAAACAGCTTTAAGCTATATCCAAAATCATTGTTCAATAAAATAGCCACTGCCAGATATATGTAAAGGAAAGCGAGGTGTGGGAACTACTGTTCAATTCAGATGCATACAAAATGCCAAATGAAAGATTCACCACAACGATCTCTAACTGAGACTCCCTGAAGTATTGTTGAAAATACCTAACCGAAAATTAGCATGGTGCCTGGAGACTGATATGCCTGAAAATTTCTTCTATTCATTTCATATTCATAGTATGAGAGCAGCATTATTTCGTAATGAGTGACAAATAAGACTATTGAATGTTGTATGGATAGTTCCCATATTATCTAAAGTACGGTTCATTTGTATGTCGAGAGGCAGGGTATAAGTCCGTAAGTGTGAGGTAGATTAGTAATTACTCACTTCAAGTACTTGATAATATCAGCATATCGCGTCACCGGAATACTAAAATAATTTCTTAATTAGATTAAGCAGATACAAATATTTACCAGTATTTATCATGAAGTGTTTCCAGTTTGTGGAACTAAGTTTATTTACTTTTGATTTCATTGCGGAATTTTTCGGCAACTGCAACTGCGGAAATGTGATTTGATTCCGCAGTTTTATACTCCTCCCAATCCCACCAATTTCGTGGGGTCTTGCTTTCTTTTCTTGAATAAATAGTAGCACGACTTCCTTATTTCTCAGTGTCCCGAGCTTATTTATACTTAAACTTGCAAGGCTAAGGTTATTGGCCAGACGAGATTCTTGTTTCCTTAAATTGTTGTTCTAACCCACTCCTAATCGTACACACTTATAAGCCCTAGGGTATAGAAGAAGTATTTGTTTTATTGTCTTAAATAAATTTAAATTAAATTGAACAATTGCTTAAAACACTGGTACCAAATATGATTTATTTTTTGTAAAAAATGTAATCTCTAATGCTTCCTAACATATTCATATTTTGCTGTTTTCATTTCAAAAATCGTAACTTTCCCACAAATCACCAAATGGCAAGCAGCCAAAATCTCAATTAACCAATAAACTTACTAATTACAAGCAATTCTTTTCCCACCACAAATATTTCAAATACACACAATTAATATATCTTTTTAGCCATTTCATTTTCCAATTTAACTGCGTATTTCTTAGTCGTCTTCATTTCAAGCATGAGAAACGAAATTCACAAATTAGGAGAATAAAAAATACAGATAATGAAGAAATGCGAATACCGCATGATGAATATTTTCATTCACTAAACATAAGAAGTGCTTTAGCTTGGCTTTAACATTTGCAAGGGGAAAAGAGTTGCTTGGCCGACGTAGAAACATATATATTCGATGTTAATTAGTTAATCAAGGGATCACACATCCTTGTATACGAAATATTTGCAGGGATATGATGACCCCCGTTTTGACACACAGTTGAAATTACCCAAAACTCAACCATTAAATCTAATTCATCGGTCTCCTATCTCAGCTGAGCTTTGGTTAGGTCAAATTTGTATGACTTGAAGAATATAAAGTAAAGGGTATATAAATTTCGGCCTTGGCAAAAGCTAGCTTTCTTTTCGAAAATATTTTTTCTTAATATTATAAATGAGTGTATATTTTTCATGGAATGCGCAGGCAAGCATAGCTAATCAGCCACGGAGAGTTAAAGTTTACCGGTTGCTAATTGCCGTGAAGGCGCCGCACCATCGCCGATTGGGCGACGACACCCCGCAGCCTCGACCCCTAGCTACCGCATTGCGCTCCATGCAAATTGCCGCAACAAGTGTCCGGAGTACAAGAATCTCAATCCTCAGCTTTGTTCATTTTGTCCGCTGAGGAGCAATTCGAGGCTTAATTATCATAGTGCGGACTGCGACTTGTATCTTGTATGTACAACCAATCAGCAACTGCAAGGCGCTAAATGAGCAGCCCAAGTCCTCCAGCCAGCTGCAGCCTGTGGCTCAGCTACAGCCACAGCTCCATGTGTCACCAGAGGCGGGCAACACGTTGTGTTGCGCTAATTTTATATGCAAATTATGGCAAAAGCGCGGCTTGTATGCTAATTTAAGCTGCTCTTGGTCCTTATCGTCCGCCCGCCCCCTGCCTGGTGTCTGCTCTGCAGTTAACACTTCTTTTTAATGATGTGTAGTGTCAGTCTCTGAATGCATATGCCAAATATTTGAGGAATGCTGCCCTCAGACCGTGCCGCGACTCCTACCGCTTGCTGCAGTTCGTCATCCGCTTTTATCTTGCGCAAAAGTGTGAAATTTTGACGCAACGTCAAAGCAATTTTTCGCTTCACTTTGCCAGATATGTGGACCAGCAGAGTCTGACTCGAACGGGAATGGCGAATCTTGGCACTCGCACCGTCGTCAGTTCCTGTTCTTCCAAAAACAAGCGGCAAAATATGGCCGTTAATGATTTTTGAATACATCATGCTGGGCTCATTTTCAGCATACAAACACACATTTATACACCAGCTACTCACCCCCCTTTTCCATATACACATTTTTGCATCTTGTCAGGTTGTTTGGGAACCGAGTGGTATGTAAATCTTTGACTGTGTCTTAATTAGAATTGCCACAGAGAACGACAGCGACAGCAGAAAACAACGGATTCAGCTCTCTTTAGTTTTCTGAAAGCATAACATTTTCGTGTTAAACTTTCACAATATTTTTTTTTACTTCAATACGGAGAGGAAGAGGGGTGAAAGAAGAGAGATTTTTATAACGCTTTATGAATTGTGAGCTCAGGCTTCAGAGGTATTTATTATACATGAATTTCAGATGAAAGCCATATTGAAAATGCTAAGATGTATAACTGCACTTAGGAGTTCCTTGAAGACTTCAAGATTGCTCAATCCTATGTAAGAGATCAAAACAACGAGAGCAGAAAAAGATGGTGTAAATATTGGAAAAAAAATGGATTTAACAACAAGTTATATTCCATCACAGACTTCGCTACAAAGCAAATTATATGTGGTTTTTCGTTCATAGGTGGCTTCGTAGTACATTACATATTCTGATCTGATTTTTGAGATAATCAGCAATATTTCTGTGCTTCTCTCGTTTTCGCAATGTCGATTCCGATTTCGGCTCCCATTGAACTGTACCGTTTCAAAAGTTTTACCTTGGAGCTGGAGGAATCAAAAGTAATTCATTATTTATGCGTTATTGTATGAACTTATCATAAGACATATATTTTTATGTAATTTTTGTAATACATTGGGAATAGCTTTATATATTAACTAGCTACACCTCCTCTTGTCGATCTATGATGGTTATTGTGGAAGTGATCTTTAATGAGTTTTTGCTGCTGTCTTGCTTTACAAACTACCAGAAGTTTCTATGATATTCTAGAAGCTTTTTGGATATAGCCGACTTGAACACTACCAACACGACCGGCTTCAATTCTAACTTCGCGAACGTAAAATAATTCGTAGCGAGCGAAATGAATCCGCTTAGTGTTGTTGTTATTGTCCTTCTGTCGTCGGCTTTTGTCACAGCACAATTATATGTAATTAGAACGAGGATTGCCTAAGCAACGAGATATAGATTGAGTGGTGTTTTAGATGTTAGATGAAATAACTAAAGAATTTCTAGGAACTAGAACTCTTGATTTAAAAAGTTAGAGTTTAATGTTCTAACGAGAAAATAGGTGAACTGTATCCAGTCTGAATAAGTGAATCGGCATGATTTTACTTACAGTATGCAAGTGCTTTTATCATCAGAGAGGTACGTCTTTGATTATACTACCTAAAATATTATTTAATTAGTTCGAAATCCCAGAGAACACGAAAACAGTAAGATGAACTTTAATTTGTTGTCTCTCAATTAATTTGATTTTAAAGGAAAACGTAGTGGAGGATATCTCACGAACAAACTACGCCAAATGTGAGCAGTTGCCATAAGACAAGAGGAGTATAAGCTTAATAATCTGTTTCGGACACATCCGTGTGGAATCCCTAAAGCAAAATATTAACTATTAACAACGAGCGACCATCTCATCTTTCACCATAGACCATGCCTTCTGCTATATAAGCTACAATTCAGCCACAATGAAAATCGAAAATATATTACAAAAATACAAACACGGCAATCTTAAGTTTTTCTGTAGTTTTACATAGTTTTGTAAGCAGAATGAAGTTGCATATCTTTGAATGGACACGAGCAGAAGAACATTACATTAGCATGGCTCAAAGTGTTATTGTTCTTAGAGCAATACCTGACTATTTCTCTCTTACATTCGGAACCATTTAATATATAAGAAACTGTGAAATATGTATCGCAAACAAGTTTTTTTGTTTGAGATTTTTACTTCACATATTATTATATATTTAATTATTAATTTATGTGAAATCCTCATACCGTTTTCATAGAACAAACACAATTAATACTCACAGGCCAATTAAAACTGACCTTAACGAACAAACAAACATTTGTGCCGCCATTTTTTCCAACGTCCAATTAGATCCTTTTAGATCCAATCAGTTGCATTCTGTGTCGAACTGTTTGGTGGTCCTCGCCTCCTCCACCTCCTCGTTTCCATCAATTGCTGTGGCTGCCAATTGCTTCGCAACTTGATTTCAATAAAAATCCATTTAATTCGACATTTGTGGCCCGAAAAAATCGAAAAACACTTGGCGATTAGCAGAATCGTTTTTGGCTGCCGGCTGTGGTCTCTCGTTTGAACTGTGTCCGCCCGCCGTGCGGGTGTTTGTACGGGGAGAGCCTCCCCGCACATATAAATCTCTTGTTGTAATTGCCACGATAAGGCACAGAGCCCAAAAGAGCGCCGGCTGGTCGCTTAAAACCGGTGGCCAACAGAGCCAGCATAGCCTCAGTCTCAGCTTCCAATATATTTTTGGGCCAAACTACATAAATTTCGCGTGAAATGCATTTGCGGGCGATAAATTCGGCAACAGCTTCGACTGGAACTGCGATAATCAACGCAATTGCAATCGATTTTGGCGTAATTTAGGTTTCGGCTTAAGTGGCTCAGGCTAACAAGACACCAAAAGCTCCAAAGCTCCAAAAACTCCACTTGCAAATGCAGACTTTGATTGAAAAAGCCCCAAAAGGCGGCAAACAAGGTTGCCTTTGTGAGCACGAGGGCGGACTGTGAGGTTTTCTATCAGTCAAACATAGAAACTAGCTTTATAAAAATCAGACTGTATCACAAAATTTAAAGTATGCATTTTATTTTTATCTATTCTTGTGATTCGTTGAAATTACTACCCGTTTTTTTTTTAGGTGGCTCAGTTCAACTACAAAGCCTGTATGATCACATTTCCGGTATCATTCCTTCTAAGAGATAAATTCTACTTAATTCTAGGCTATATCAAATGCAATAATCAGATTCAGCCAACGTTGCCGTATATTCACAAATTGCTAAAATAATATAACGAGAAGAGGAGAAAGTGAGGAGGAGGTTTAAAAATGCCTTAAGTTAGGCTTATTAACTTTGAGATCAGCAATGCGATCGTTGTTTCCCAAGTGGTTTAAGGTGTTAAAGATCCGTTTGGATGCGTTGAAGCAAGAACTAAGCTAACGCATGAGAACTGATTTACTTATTAAGCCGCCCTCGTATGTGTAGCCTGTGTGTGCTGGCGAGTGTGTAAGGGTGTATGTGTGTGGCAACAATAGCAATAACAATTTAATTCAAACAGTGTTGAACGCAATGGAATTGTTAAGGTACACGTAAACTACCGTTAAACTCACTTTCACAGCGGGCTGTCTGAAAATTGGAGATCTATGAGATGTCTGCCTCAATAAAATTACTCATACGCAGCGTAGTGCTAGCTGACCCCTGAACAAAAGGTAAAGCTGTAGCTGCAGACACTTGGGCATGTTTGCTTGCTTGTCGACGCCGTCGCCGCCTTGCTGACTGACACTTGACCTCGCCAGCGTCAGAGTCAGAGTCAGAGTCCAAAGCCCAGAGCCCAGAGCCAGAGCCCAGAGCTGTCGGAGTTGTCGAAGAGCCGCCGCCTCGTTCCAGGCTGCTGATTAATTACACCGCCCGCTGTGCGAATTCTTCAATAAAAATCATAATTTCAACTTTGCGGCCGCAGAGTTTTTGAGCATCGGCTTTTCTTCTTCTTTTTTTTGGGGCTAAAACGATGATTATTGCCGCATTTATGTAAGCCTCAGCTTATTAGCTGCACGAGCTGAAGTCTCTGGACCCCAGCCTTACCACTACTTGTGCCCCTACTTACTGTTCGCTTCCCTCTCTCTTTATCATGGCATGGCATGCAAAGTGTAACGAATTTTTGATTGAAACTTTAAAATACTCGTTAGGAGGGCTTCCCCCGCCGTTCCTGTTGTTGTCCGTTGCGCGTGAGTTTATCTTTTGATTAGATTCGTTATTCGTTATTCGTCGAGTTTGTATTGGCCTTTTGTAGCGTCCAAATTGGGCACCAGTACTTTCAGTACATTGATGTATGTGTGTGTATGTTTCTCGGTTCGATCTGGCTGGCCGACTGGCTGGCTGTTCGGAGATGGAGTCATTATTCACAATTTAGTAACACTTGATTTAAGCTTGGCATTTTCTATAAATTTTCATAAATTGTTTTTGGTTTTTTTTTTCTTTTTTTTCTTTTGTGCCACAGCTGATTCATTTACTTCACTTACAGACATATTTATGTGTATATATGCTTAAATCTATTTTGGACTTTGGTTGGCATAGCATCTTGAACCAGTTATGTATTTGGTATACTTATTGAATGAATATATTGCATCTAAAATATTTTATATGCATAGTGAGGCGCATAATGTTTCAAATTGCTAAAAAAAAACTAGTCAAGTTAAATATATAATTACAGAGTTATGAATGCAATTTGTTCTTGACCTCCAGCCGGCTAAAATACCAACTTATAAAATAGAAAGGTCGCCAAACACCATACTCAAATTAGACAATGCTAACTGAACAGACTTTTCCGTATCACAGTTTCTCTCGGCATGGCTGAGCGTATTTGAACCATCGACCCGCTGATTGCTAGTTCTGAACTAGACTACACTTGACTAGGGAGTCCACTAGACTAGAGACGCTGGCCATGAACTTTTGCATGTCAGTTGAATAATTTAGCCCCTCAAAAACTTCCGTCGTCATCGGTAAAATTATGAAATTAAATCAATCCTAGACAGACTTAAGTTGCTTGATTAACTTTATTTCAATCCGAGTCTGTCGGTAAACCAATTCGTTTACTCTTGATTTAACAGTTTTTGGGCTATATTCCCAATTCAATTCTGTTCCACACTTGATTCAACATACTTGAAATTTAAGTACGAATTAATTATTAATTCAACTTTTTTCTACTGGAATTTATCCCCTCATTTTTATATTCGTACTCTATAGAGTAAAGAAGTATATTATGTTCGTGTGGACGTATGTAACGGGCAAAGTATATATTTTCTTGATCAGCATCAACAGCCAAGTCGACCTAACCCTGTATGAACACCTAGACTCCCTCCGTTTGGCGTCAGATCAAGTGTGCTTTGCCACGCCCTTCCCGCCGCAAATTGATAAAAACGTATTTCTCGATGAAAGTTGTTCTAGTTCATCTTTTGATGTTCTTAGTTAAAGCCTCTATTCCTAAAGCCTCTATTCCTAAAGCCTCTATTCCTATTAACTTAAATCGTCTAAGTACGATGATGATGGAGCTTCTGGCCTCTCTGTTCCTCCATGGTATAACTAAAATACGAGTACTGGATCTTAAAACTAAAACCCACCCTAATCCGTTGAATGTATGGAGCAGAATTCAGTGTACATACCGAATTCCATGCCGCAAGCGTGGACTCTTTGCGCTCGTACTTTCAGGCTGCACTCGGAATAGAGTCATAAACATATTAGATTCCCTTGTGCGCCTTATAAAGTTATTCACGGCTAGCGCATTACTAATTGGCAGCAGATTTTTATCTAATCCAACGCCATGAATTACAATTCCAACTAATTACGGTAACTGTGAGGAGGAAGCACCTCCAGTTCCAAAGAGGAGCAGCCATTAAAGGATGCTGGCTGGTGGATGTGATGGTGGGCAGGCAAAGCTCTGCTGTTATGCTGCCACTGTCCACGATTGCTGGGGCCGGCTTCAATGATTTATTGGTTTGTAATTTCCATTCGAGCCCACTAGCTGAACGCCAATGAGCCAAGCTGATCCGCTGGGCGACAAACGACACACGACAGACGCTGGTGTATGACTATGCCCATGCCAAGTGGGGTGCGATGGGGCGGGGTGTGTGTGCATGTGCTCTATATAGAATGGACATGAACATGCGACAGCAAAAGGCAAACATGGACACTGATCGCACAGCAGCAGCCAAAGCAGCCGGCAGCGTTTTCAATCCCTGTCCAAACTGGGCCTTAAAATGGTGATGGCCTAGGTCTAGGCTTGGGCCGCTCGATCTGAATCTCGATGCGAATCTCATGCTGCTTGGCTGGCTAGTGTGACATTGGAGCAGCGTCAACTAATGAAGATGCACGATGCATCATGCGCCTGCTTTCCACCTTCGCTGTAACTAGTGGCGTTGGCTGCAGTTTGCTGTCTGGTGCGGAGTGGTGCGGAGTGGTGGGCAACCAAAGCCCAGAAGCAATTTTCGTAATCAGAGAAATTCATAAAAATTAAAAGAGTCATTTGCATGTTGTTGCAGGCTACAGCTTTGGCTCTGGCCTCTCCAAGCACACGTACATATGTGCCAAGTTGGCAAGAAGGATTTGCTAGCCTGTGCCCGGCTCTGGTTCTGGCCAACGACTGGTTTGCCAAGAGAGCTCTCGGCATTTGGGTGTAAAATAAAGGAATGACTAATTTTTCAACGTTTTCGACGAATGATAAATGTGGCATGTAGCGAGCCCGAGAGCAATCATGTTGAACTGTCACTTGGGCCCCAGACTCAGACTCAGACTCAGACTCAGACTCAGTCCATGTACCAGCCCGCAGTCCGCTGTCCACAGTCCGTAGTGTGCAATCGCAATCCCAGAGCACGTCTCCTCTAAGCTCTATGGCATGTTGGAATTGTTGCAACGTCATAATTATCCGTCAACGGCCCTGAGAATGAGTAACGACTGCTTGCGCCGGTAAATGGACAACTCCTTACCTCAACGACGATGACGACCACAGCACAACTTCTGTTACCAGCCCAGCCATTCATCCTAGAAAAGCAGTTTATTTCATATACATATACATATACATATATACGAGTGCATCCATATCTGACGGTTCGTTCTTTATGAGCATGTGGGGAGCAGGAGCAGTCAGCTTGTGGCTGGATGCCAGTGTCTCCTAGCTTGACTTGTAGCCAAACTCATCAGCGGCAGCAGCAACATTTGCATTTGGCAAAGTGACGAACATCCTTTCCTACCGGTTAAAGCCATTAGCCGGCACTTCAGGAAGGGATATAGCTGGCAGAGATTTACGTTTTATGAAACGCAAAAGGCCAGTTGTATTTGTTAGAATCCTTGCTAGAAATATTTTCGTACTTTTGTTACATATAAACATATAAACGTTAAGCTACTGGCAGGAACGTCGGCGAATACTGTAGGTTTTCCAAGCTCTTGTGCAGAATCCTGACATCGTACATATATCTAAGCCAGCCTCAGTCCCAAATACGAGATGTGTTCAAAAAGTGAGGTGACTTTATATTTTTATGGAAAATATTTATTCATTCTTCAACATTTACCTTGTCCCCTTCAAAATAATCCTCCTCAGATTCAATGCACTTGTGCCAACGCTTTTTCCAATCTTTAAAGCACTTTTTGGTGTAGCCCTAAGCTCCTTTCATCAATCGTTGCAAATCTCCGTCATTTCATAGGTCTTTTAAGTTTTGGGAACAGGAAAAAGTCGCAGGTTGCCAAATCCGGTGAATATGGTGGCTGAGGCATGTTTGTAGTGTCATTGATGCTCATACGACAGTTCTTTTGATCAAAATTCAGAAGTTACGAAACGAACCTTGCTGACACACTTCTAATGACGATTGCTATGCCAATGTCCTCTTTATTTTCTCTATTGATTCGACGATTTTCAAAAACAATATTTTTCACAATTTCGACTATGTCTTCTGTTGTCTGTTCTGGGCGTCCAGATCGAGGTTCGCCGGCATCTTCTCGGCCATCTTGGAAGAGTCTGTACCACTTCAAAACATTCTTTTACTTAGAGAAGACTCTCCGTACGCCACTGTCAAAATTTCTTGAGCAGTTGATTCAGTATGTCACACATATTTGTGCAAATTCCTTGCTCCATTTTTTATTACTATAGATAATCGCCGAGCACAATAAAATACGTCTAACCTTTAGATCTGTCAAAAACAAACTGAGTAGGCTATGAATTTTTAACTATGTCCGCAGGACATGTGGACCAACACAACAATAACAAATCGAGAATCCAATGTACGTTGAAAGCAAAACTTAAAAATGTCACCTTACTTTTTGAGCACACCTCGTAAATTTCATATGAAATGCTGAAACTGTTATTTTTAAGCCCTCTCTACGATGTCTGCATGACCGCATTCACTTCTAACTCCAGCTTCATTGCCCGCTACAGAACTATGCTCTGCCATATTTTTCATGCTTTCTCATGCGTTGCTCTCGCGTTCTCACGAGTTATTTCAATAACTTTCTCACTCTCATTTCTTTTCGCTGTGAGGTGCTGGTCGCCAGTTATACTTCGGGAACATTCTAAAACATCGCACAACTGCTGCTTGTCAGTCTAAATTGGAAATAAAATGACTATCAGCAAATGTTGGAGTCAAAAAACATATTCATAGGGAAAGCTAACCGTTTGAATAGGCCTTCTACGTTTCAAATATATTCAAAAAACAAGTAAAAACGCTATCGTCGATATTCCGACTATAAGATACTCGTACTCGGAAGATTATGTGCTTATACATATACAAACCGAGTTTCAACTAAACGCGTTAACATTTGTGGAATATATAAAGTTTTGTGGTTTAAGGGGGCGGGAGGTGGCGTTGCAAAATTTAAAAACAAACTTGATCTGACGCCCCAAAAGGAGAGTCTACATACCAAATTGGGTCTCTCTAGCTCTTCCAGTCTCCGAGATCTAGGTGCTCATACAGACGGACGAACGGACGGACAGGCGGGCACTAGACTCGGCTGTTGATGCTGATCAAGAATATATAGTTTATAGGGTCTTAGACGCTTCGTTCTGCCTGTTACATGCATTTGCACAAATACAATATAATCGTTTACTCTACAAGTACAAGTATAAAATAATGCTTAATTCTCTAAAATTTGGTAGATTGAAAATAAAGGAGCCCAACATGCACTCACATTCACTACAGAATGGATGCACGTAAAGTAAAACATTCACATCTTTTCATACTGTATGATTCATTTGCCGGTTTGAATGTGTTTAAGCAGATGTCTACTCTTTTAGCTCCTCCAGCTCCAGATCAAAGCCATGGCAAACACTGAGAAAGCCAAGGGTAAGCATTTCAGCCTGCTAGCTATAAAACTGAGAGAGTAATTTCGGCTCGGCTTGTCATGTTGAACAAGAATGTATATACTTTCTTTGTGGGAGATGATTCCTTGGAGAGTCACAAATATTGTGACAAAATTATAATAGCCTCTGCAAAGGTAGAAAAGTACGTTTATAATTTATAACTGAGATGACCACCGATGAAAGATATGTGCTTCTAAACTTGTTGATCATCAGGCACAAAACGAAGTGAATAACTTTTAGTACATTCTACCTCTGATATCCAACCAAGGTGGTCCAGTTACACAGAACATTCCTTCGACTGTTCAAAGCTGTCCCTGTCCGGCAATAGTTGCTCTTGAAAGCTTCCTTAACAAACACCGTGATGACTTCAAGTGCAAAGTAACAGAAGGTGCCCTCAAGGAATCATTTTATAGTCATCATCGGAAGTAGTACAAAGGCAACAGGCTCATCAGACCACTTTGCAGGACCAAACCATGAACAGGCGGCACTGGCTCTGAAACCGAGCAACGTCTGTGTAAATGTGATGGAGTTAAACTAGTTTTGTGCCTCGCCTGGCCTGCCGTGGCCTGGCCCAAGCGCAGGGCATTTAATGAAGTCATTAAAAGCGGCGCGTGTGGCGCGATCTCAAATTACTTCGCATAACCGAAAATTACATACAAATGAAGCGAGTTGATGTTAAAGTCGGAGACGAGGATAAAGACGCAGGCGAAGATGCAGACGCAGCGAGAGACACAGCTACCCTGATGACTAGGACGCACCCAGAGATCTTAAAATAAACGCGGCAATGGCAACCTGATGAAGATGGAGAGTTGCAGCTCAAGCTGGACCTGGGACGCAGACGCGGACGTGGACGCGGCATGAATGAGCGACTGTCAAACCGGCAGACAACAACTATAACAACAAGTACTCGTATGTATATACAACCTTCAGCGCTGGCTGCATTCGCGAACTAATGGACTGTGCAAAAATGAGTGACGCAGCAGCAGCACTGACCGCAGACCATGCAGACGCGGTGCAGTTGGAGTTGGTGAATCCTGCGGCGTGCATCTGACGACGGATGGCCAGTCTTTATACGCAATGGCCATATTTAGATAAGGTAACGACAAAATTTTTACAATCTAAATGCTGCTACGACGATGCACATACACACACTCACACACATAATCGGCCCCTTTCCTCATGCGCCCCTGCCACCTTCCGTTACAAAAAATGATGTAAAACGCACAGAGAATGAAGTGAACTGAAATGAAGTGAATCGAAGTGGAGGCAAGGGCGAGGCCAAGCACTGAGGCATGCACGACGATGTGCAGGATGAGAGTTAAATTCGTGTTGAAATAAATTATTTGCGCTAACTTGCAACTCATGCGGCACCCAAAGAGCGTTCTGTACCGATGCCCTCTCAGCGCAGCCCCTCAAACTGCCCGCTGGTACTAGGCCAAGGCCTAGGCGACACACACGTTTGAGGCACTGCAGTGCACTGGACAGAGCGGCGTCCTCAGACGTTGCATTCCCAACTTCTGCTCCAACAGCAGTTGAAATTGTCGTCGTGTTCGTCGTCTGCGTCTGAGTCTGAAACTGCTTCCCCATCTTGGAGCTGGGCTTTGCCTGCAGCATTGTGAGTGCCATCGATCAAAGTCTCCATGCAGTTTGACTTGTCCAAGTAGCAGGCACAGACGCAGTCGCAGGCGATGGTGATGGTGATGGCAAAGGAGAAGACTCTGAGGTTGAGCCTGCGCCTGCGCATGGATCTCAGCCAAACCCGAACGCACAGTTTTTGTCTCGCCTCGAGTCAAATGTCCACAAATTAATTTTCTTTATTAAATTTCAGCATGAAAAATGACGCGAAAAACGCTTCCGCATGCGCAAAAAAAATGTCTATACAAAAAACAACTACGGTGTCTGCTACTGCTACGGTCTTTCGAGCATGTACCATGACCAGGACCAGTACGAGCACCCAAAACTCCTCGCCACCTGGCATGCACTTTAATTTGGCTAAGACAATGTGCCGTTTTGAAAGATTCCTACCGGTAGCTTAAGTATTTAATTGATGCTCGCACAAATGACTTCCTCGTATGTGTGTTGATTAATTTCACACTGTGCTGGAAGGAGACACAGACACACTTACGGGTGGGGGCTCGCCTGATCCTTAACGGGCCATTTTCTACCCAAATTGACTATTGATGCGAATTCAAGTTGAACGTGAATGCTTTGCTGATGTTCTATAAACTCTCAGTGGCTGCTTAACATGTCTGTGTGTATGAAGTTAAGTGGATTCCATCAGTCATTAAATGATCTTTGAACGATATTCTCGCACAGAGCTACTCGTACCACATGTACATACATACAAAGGCAATTTAATGAGTATTTACAAGAGCTTGCAGGTTGCCTTATTAGTCTTGCTCTAAGCACTTTTCAGTAACAATTAAGAACAAATTTTCATCTTTCCACTTGAAACATAACACCTGCAGATTCCAGAATCTGTTAAATATTCTAACAAATTGTGAACTCCGTTCTGAATTATCTGAATTATTGAACTAAAACTTCTTTTGCTCAAAATCAATTTCAATAAAGTTGGCCATTTTGATCTTTTATGCACTACGGTCAGAAAATGTACTATCAAGAGACTTTTGCAGAGACCGAAAGAAATAGTAGTCAAAGGGTGCAAGGTGCGGGCTATACGGTGGACGCATCAAAACTATCCAGCCAAGCTCCGTCAATTTGTTCCGGCTCATCAAAGGTGTGCCATGATGGAAGACAAATCCCTTTCCGTTGGCCAATTTTAGTCACTCGTTTTTGATTGCATCATTCAAACGGTCGAGTTCTTCGAATTGACCATTTCGCCAAGTTTTAGCTGCTCATAATAGACCATTCCCCTCCAGTCCCACCTTGCACTCAGCATAACCTTGTTTGCTGTCAATCCAGGCTTTGAAGTCGTTTGTGGAATACGAATTGGTCAGTTATATGTGAGCTATATGATATAGTGGCCCAACCCGGAGCAGCTTTGATCAGCAGACGTAGAAACTGGTAAAACTACCAAATGTTGTTAAAATTTTGTTAAATTTGGGTAAAAAAACAACTAATTTGGCTGTACTAAGAGTTCGTTCCGAATTAGTCGGTTATATGAGAGCTATATGATATAGAGGTCCAATCTGAACGATTTTGACATATGAGCAGCTTATGAGCAGAGAGAAAATTTTAACTCGATAGCTCCAAAGCTGAGAGACTAGACTAGAAAAAGACAAACGGACATGGCTATATCGACTCGGCTTCTCATGCTGATCAAACATACATATGTTCTATGGGGTCGACGATGATTCTAATACCCTCCGCAAGCTTATAAAAAGCATTATTTATAAAATAGCATACATTTATTTATATTTCTTCAGATATTTCACTCGTATTAACCCCAGGCTAATTTTTAGCGCGAGCAACGAATTGCACATCTAAAATGTCACCTTTCACACAATGAGATTAGTGTTTCCGGATGTATGGACACCAATACCATCTAGTGACAAAAACCGCGGAGACATTTTTATAGCACCTAATATTTTATACCATTTACAAGAAAATGTGAGTGTATATGCAATGAATGAAGCGTTTTCGACCATTCGTTGAAGTCAATTTATTCTATATCAGCATGGTAAGAGGTGTCGATAAAGCTATATCCGTTCGTCTGTCTGTCCGTTTAAACACAAATATCCCCGAAGTCCTAAGAGCTTCAAAGCTGAAATTTATACCAGGAGCTTCTTATATTTGCCCACCAGCTGACAACTATAACATGTCATGATAAAAAAATTACTTATTAAAAATTGTAGTAAATGCTCGTTATAGAAGTAAATGAAGTTAAATTACAATAAACGTTTGTCAATGTGAGTGGTATACGCTGAGGCTAGCTTTCTTTTCTTGTCGTATTTCGTATATACTCAAAATGCAGCCAAAGAAAGTTATTATCTCTTATATACATATATTGATTCCAGCTAATTAAACCCAATCCTAAACTTATCCAAGCAATTAAGTCTGTGAATGCCAATAAATGCTACAACTTCAAATATAATAAACACAAACAGTAAGCATTAGCTACTCCCACTGAGGTATAGAAATCATTATTGAATTGAAACCAAATTGAGCCGCAGCGAGCAAATGAACAAATGTGAGTAGAAATGGGAGGCAGCCCGCAAAAAAGTCAAGTCATTTCCCCACAACTTCAATTAGGCCCTGAGAGTTGGAGTTGGAGTTCAATTCAATTTGCAGCAGAATGTGAAACCCCCCGAAAAGGGAAATAATAAGGCGTAACTAAATAGGCGCTTTAGTCTATAATCATGACACAATTTCCGCCAAGAGCTAGAGCAAGAGCAGCGGCAACTACTTATGAGTCTGAATACGCCCGCGTCTGTCAGGAAGTCCACATTCACATGACTTCTGTCCATGACTTGGCAAAAAACATATCGAGCATTAATTCCATTTTCGAAGCTTGCGCTACAGTTGAGAGTTCAACATGAAGGGTCGCCGCGGCCGTCTCCTCCACCTCCGTCCGGTGTCGGCTGTCTGGATCTGTAAGTAGCAGCCTAAATGATGATGATGATTCGTAATAAATTGAATATTAACCAGCATTTCTTCGCGCCGCTCATTGTCTGGCAAATTGCCAGCGTTTTTATGAGGTTGTAAAAATGCACAAAAGCGAAATATGTTAATTCTTATCACCTGATGAACAAAGCCTCCTCCCGCTCCAAGGAATGCGAATCCAAAGTGCTGTCAGTCCCAGCTACGAATGACACTCACTTGCGCACTCAATGCTTCATTCAGGCAATGGGTTTGGTCTGGTCTGCTCTGCTCTGGTCGGTTTTAGCTATATGACAGGTGCACAAAAAGCCGCAGCCGGGAATTTCTTTCCTCCCTTCCACTCTGTGGGTTGGCGTCAGGGGAAGGCAGAGAGCGTGTGGCACTACTAGGCCTATAATTAATATAGGTAAATGCACATATAGATTCAAGTGGTTTTAGGGTAAGGAAATGGTGGTACGGAAGAGGTTGTAGCGCTGTGGTGGGGTGCGACCCTGTGCTTGCGGCGTAATTTGTGTAACAATTACGCTTTGTAATAGCATTTAATGACTTCATTTTCCGAAATGTGCAAAGGCTTGGGTAGAGCATAGCGGGAAATTCCATGGCGATGCTATCAGTTAAGCTATGTTGTTGTTGTTGCTTTCAAATTTGGTCTGTGAAAATTTCGAAAGATATATAAATAAACTATTTCAAAGGGGCTTAAAACAATCGCCAGTATAACGATTACATTTTCTGTAGACTCTGATGTCTATCGTTGAAGCACGAGTTGTTTGACGATTTCAAGTTTTATATAGCATTCAGTGAACTCAAATTTCGTCATTACTTTAGGAAGCTGAGCTCATATATTACAACTATTTGTCCCATTTTTTTATATGTCACAATTAAAGATCTCAATAAAGGTCTCGACTTATCGAAACTTAGTTCAACATTTTCTTAGATGCGAATTCATTTCACCTTTATATACATCTGAATATCGTTTTTAATATATATAGTGATTTTATCCATATAAGGCCACAAGCTTATTAGATCTCACATCGTTTAAATTGCATTTCCATTGCAACTCCCAGCTCCCAACGACGCCCAACTGATCTTCAAGTGAGTCGAACCACATAAAAAGTTCACGCATTTGGTCACAACTAATGCACGTTTTCCATATAGGTACATCGTGCTTCAGGTTCTCCGCCGTCCTTGTCCTAGTGGCTGAGGCTAAGGCTGCGACTAAGTGCAAAATAACTTCTTCCAAATCAGTAGACGAAGACGAGGAGACGCGACCAAAACAACAATTTGTAAAGAAAATTGCAAAAAGCTTTTAACATTATCAACATGGTAATCTGATCCGATTATCATTGGTGGTGCACATTATGTATATGTACGAGTGAGTCTACACTCAATCCAGTCTCAGTCCCAGCTCAATCTGTAGACTAAGCCCAAGAAGGAAGTCCCAGTTATCCAGAAGTCAAAGCCTAGACCAAGTTCTTGATGTCGTTCTTGGAGTGGGGCCACTT
Organism: Hirtodrosophila duncani; assembly: GCA_037043425.1. Taxonomy (NCBI): domain Eukaryota; kingdom Metazoa; phylum Arthropoda; class Insecta; order Diptera; family Drosophilidae; genus Hirtodrosophila; species Hirtodrosophila duncani. The sequence continues at coordinate 122,865 of JBAMBM010000437.1, read as the reverse complement.
TGGGGCCCTAATCCAAGGTAATGTCATTAAAAATATTTAAAAGCTTTGCGACTGGGACAATTTTCAAGCTGTTGACGTTGCTCTGCTTTGCCTCGATCCCTACGATGCATAATCGTAAACATCACTTTGCATAATAAGAATGCTCCATCAATTTGTGCTGGACTTTGGCTACGGCCAAGACTTCGCTACGGCTATGGCTATGGCTCTGGCTCTCTATCTAAAGTGATATTAATTAAAAGATCATTTATATCAGTGTTCATAAAATAGCAAAATGTTAACCGCCCCGTTGGCACAGGAAAGAAGAGATACCTAGTACTGACATACGATGGCCTCATCAATGCCACTAGGCATCAGGCTCCTCCAACTCCGACGATGATGAAGACGACGATGACGACAAACGACAACGACGACGACGACGACGACGACGACAATGACGACGTCACATGGAAAGAAGTTGTCGCTTGCAGCGTTGATATTTATTGATACTGACAATGAACTCTTCCTTGTGCCTGCCTGGCTTTGGCTTTCGGTCTTACTAGAGGCTCGTCTGAAGATGACAAGTTATGCAAATCGTGGAGACACCAAGATCAAAATAAACTTAACGCATCCAGCGAGTGAGTGCAGGTGAGTGGGCAGAACGCACGACGATCCGACATGGACTTGAACAAGGTCATCCGCCAGCGGCAGCCAGCACATGGTCTTGGACTCGGTCTCGGCCGCGTGCTCTGACTCTGACTGTGGACTCTGCGCCTGTCCGAAACGAGTGCAAAAGTGAAAGATTGATGGCGAAATTACTTTAAATGTTTGTATGCCAAGCGGCAGGAAGAGGGACGCTCAATCCATGACAGTGCAAACCCCAAAACGTAAACAAACCAAGCCAAGTTCAAGAGGAGAATCGCGACTTAGACAAACGTCGCAATGTCCCCGTCTCCATCACCATCACTGGCACCAGCCTGGTCACGTCTGCCCCGGCTCAGGTTGAGCGCGAGTTGATCAATCGCGAACGCCTACCCGAAAACGAAAACGTTGCCGGCTTAGTGGATATAGATGGCGCACAGTGGAGCCAATTGACGGTTTTCAAAATACAATTTCACGCAAATTCTTATGGATAGTTTTAAGAATTGTTTCCCTAAGCTTTCGAATGAAATTGGGCCATATAATGCTTTGTACTATCTTGTTAAAGTTGTGTTGAATGAAGATTAAACTATTCTAAGAATCCATTTAGTGATTGACGAATTTTATTGAGAGGCGCAGCAATAGTCCTACGTAGTAACTGCTCTGTAAGCTATATGCTCTATGATCATAGTCTATATATAAACGATAAAGCTAAGAGACACAAGGAGTTATATAAAACTCGACCTGAAAATGTAGGTCAACATTTGTGTTTGGAAAACTTGGTACTAAAAACAGAATTCTATGGCATTATTGATTTTGTCAACAAATTTCAGACTGACGCCCCTTAGTGCATTGCCGGAAAGCCTGGCTGTTTAAGAAGAGTGTAGACCTCGGCATTGGACACTTGCCTACTTTGTAGCTAAAACACACAGGCGACGGCAGCTGAAGAAACGGCTGGCTGGCTTGGGCTTGACTTTGACTTTGGCTTTAGCCATCAACTTGTTCGAGACAGCAACTGAGACTGGGATGGGCTCGCTGCCTTCAATCAGTCGAACGCAATTCGAGTTGACAACATGTCGCAAATGTGTGCAGCAGGCAGGATGAGGAGCTCTCCTCCATCTGTATTACAGCAGGCTATACACTCTTATGATTATATAGATTATATTGCCTGCCATTCGACGTCGTACTCGTTCATACTCATCGTCCATCCTCATCCTCTGCCTCAGCGTCGTTGGCCGGCTTGTTGAACCTGAGCTCAGTCAGCCGCATGAAATCCACTACCCCTTTCCCGACTCCGACTCCGACTCCTAGCTGGAGCTGGTCTGGGTGATTGAAAGATTGAGTGCCAACCACAATTAACGTGCTGTATGATGTATGTATAGCAATTGTCGCAATCCTAATTTGGCCTTGGTTTTGCTTTTGGTTTGTTAAGCCAAATGCATTGGCACAGGTGCGCGTGCTTGATGTGGAATTGGAGTTGACAATTGTAGAAATTGAAACTGATATGATGTGCTATATGGGGTTGCATCTATGAATTAAAGATGGGCCCAATCAAATTCAGTAGAAGTAAGTGTTAGGCTAAATATAAAGTAGCTACAGAAATTTGTAAAGGACTTTCCGTTACAATATGTCAACAAATTTGAATGGCATCAGAATCAGTTGATTATGATGCGCTAGCTTGTCGAGACTTCAAGATAATATAAATAATGCCTCTGAGGCTATAATGGGTAGAGCAAACAGCTGATATGCGAGTATCTTTAAGTGTCAAGTACTCCTTTTCATGAATGATATTAAGACTGGTTTAGATAACAGTAATCGAGGCTTCAGAAAGTCTCTAGAGAAAGGTAAATGAATGCTTCTTAGAAAATACACGGATGAGAGTTGCAAATTCCCTGCCCAGATGTTTCTTCCTTCGCCGGACAATGTCCGGATAAGCATGTGTTTTGTAACCTTGTTGCCTTCTTTGAAGAGCCTATACCCTGCCTTAGGGGCGAGAATGACCACTGATGTAGCTCACCACAAGTCGGAGAAAACTCGGGCGTCTTTTGGCCTATAAAGTGGCATAAAAATACGAGATATTTTATACAATTTACTGCGTTTTATTGAGTTACAACTGAGCTTCTCTATTTACAATATTATCTTAATGAGGAGAGTATTTATAAGGCTGCATGACTGTCCAAGAATAAGCTTCCATTAGTATCCGAAATTCACTTTCAATAAGATGGCGTGAACAGAACTCGATGGCATAGAACTAAAGAAGAGAAGAAGTAGAAAAAAAGAGCTACCAAATGGAAAGGATGAATGAACTGCTCGCTGCATTGGGTGTCACTGCTAGAGAAGGGGTAAATCTTATTGAGACCATCAAGGGGACAAAAATAAAATAAAATTTGGAAGATATATAGAATCCTGTAGTGCCACCAGTGATCCTAGCTTGGCAGCAGTTAGAGCTTGCCATCTGTAGATGTGGTTATTCAGGTTCAACCCGCCTTAAAAATGAATTCGATTGAATTCCATTTAATAGCCAGTTGACGAATTTACCTCTTATATAGAAGAGAAACCAATAGAAATTTGGAAAGTGGACACGGAACTGTGGGCTCGTTGGAAACCATGTGAAATGTGTTTATTTCAATGCATATGACAGCACCTCTCTCTTCACCATCTGAATGCATATTTAATGTTGTCTATGTTTGATTTTGCCACTGGGAAACTATGCTGCATCAATTGCTTACTTGGAAAGGTGAAACATGAAAAGCTATCGTTATTTATGTGCTTATCTAGCAGATAAATTTGTATTTGCCGCATTTGCCAATGCCATTTCCCTCCTTGCACCACGAAGCGCATTGCGTTTATAGGAAAACAAATCATTAAATATAATCATTCTTGGTGACTCTGGCAATGGCTTTTCATGGCCTTCAATGTGCACCTGTCCCTATGCGCGCGAAGAGTGATAGCAAAAGAGATGACCAAGCTGGAAATAGCGGAAACAAATCCACGCTGCAGGGCAGTGGAAGAGAAGGGTTTCAATAAAGGCACATTTGGCTCCATTAAAGCCGGATTATTGACAACAATAAAATGCCCAACAATCAAAATAATACTTACAAGATTTACAGGAAAAATATTGAAAAAGCAGCAAAGAAAACGCACACAAAGACTGCAATGAAAATGCACAATAAAATAAATAAGCGCATAAAAGGTGAGCAGTGAAAATTTGCAGTAATTTGAGATTACGTTGGCATTATGAGCGAAGAGCGCCGCCGGCCCGCTGGCCGCCAAATCCAGCTTCAGCTTTGACTTGCACAGCGGCGACAGCAAAAAAAATCGTCAGAAGACCAGGACGGACTCTGGAAGATGCCAGCGGAGCACAAAAGACGCAGCTGTTAATGAATGGCGATGGCTTTGTTGGTAATGAAGTGTTGGCCATAATGCGACGAAAACGGCGACGCTGGCCATGATGGCAATGGCTTTGGCGATGACGATGACGATGACGATGAGGATGAGGAACACGTTGAGGCGACAACGAAAAAGTTGACACAGGCCAGATAAGCAAGATAAGGCAAGTCCAAGTCCATCTTTAGTCTTTGGCTTTGTTTGGTTCCTCTTCGACTTCAGCTTTGTCTTTGGTTTTAGCTTTTGGAGATCTCCAGTGGCTGGCTAGGTGCTTCTAGTGTTTTTTTTTGTTTTTGTTTTTTGTTGGTGAGAGGAAAGGGGACTGTTGGGCAATTAGCCATAGCGGCAGAGAGTCAAACGCCAAAGGCAACATAGCTAATAGCATCATAAAAATGCAAGCAAGCGAAAGGCAGAAGAGAAACATTTTATGACTTATGCAAGCAAAAGGGAAAGCTGCATTCGCTAGGAACTACTCTTCGAAATCTGTGACAGAATATATCGCTGTAGTTGTTTGTTGTTAATAAGAAATACTAATTCCACAAAATTGGGCGCTGATTTCATTATTATGACAAGTGACAATGGAGAACGTCAATTTCAGAAGAAGCATATCCCACTTCTGTTGTGTAGATTTGTAGATCTCCCTAAGGAGAGCTATATTTTAGACCGTGGAACATACCAAGTCATTAAGTGTAGCCAAATATATTACTATAACTATTACGCTGATGCTTTACACACAGAAAATATTTGAAGTCAAAGTCACAAATGGCTACTTCACAAATGCGTTCGTAAGCTCAAAGCACCCTACTGGCATGAGTAAGGGCATAAATTATATATTTTTATTCTAATGGAAATCTTTGATATGGACATAAAATATGACGGGCCATTGGCGTTCGTAAATTATTTTACCGTCCACAGTTTGGGCTATAAAGCTCAACAACTGGCCAGCAGCAAATCGCACCATGTCTGTGCTTCTTCTCGGAAAAGTGCAATATCTTTCTGGGTTGTAAAACACTGGGCAAACTCGTAAGCCCAAAACTTAAGCTCAAACTGACGATGCTGCTGGGGCTGGGCATTTTCACACATAACACTATATCCAAGGGGCAGAAGAGGCGAGAAGGCGGGACCTGCAACACGAAAAGGCAAAAGCTAATGCCAATGTCTGTCTGCTTGTGGGCAAATATTTGTCTTTGATTTAAGCCGTAGTTGGACTTCAGACGACACTTGCACTAAGACGATGGCGATGACGATGTCCCACTGCTCACTTTTGACCAATGCATTCATTGTCTTGGCCCGAACGGGCCTGTTGTTTTTACCAATAGTGGTGTCGAGCCATTGGGCTGGGTTATGCCAAAATGACATGTAAGACACAAATCATGCTCTGTTGCCTTCTCTCCGCTCAACTCGTTCACAGCTGCGTCTACCGAGGTCAGCGTCAACAATGAAATTGTCAAGTGTTGACAAATAAATTTGAGGATTTTTGAGAAGATTTACTTATGCTAATGAAAGACACTTGTCACAAATATCCACACATAAATATCTTTCTTGCCATTCCTCACTCCGAAGATCTCCGTTGGCTGCATCATCTTTAGGTGCCGACAACGTTGCTTAGCATAAATATGCGCTTAAAGCGTGGAGTTTGGTGTTGGAAGTTTGATGTTGGGGTTTGAGTTGGAGCACGGTGACTGGAGACGCCTCAATGTTGTTGACCAGTTGTTGTGCAAAATAGCAAAAAGTACCGTAACAAATTTGCAAAGTGAAAGCACTTGACGAGGAACACACACAAAATGAGCAAGCCGGCAGAAAGAGGTGAAAAGATAAAGGCAGAGCCAAAGTCCAGAGGATGTTCGTGGAATGAATGCTAGTGTTAGGATGGCCGTAGAACGAACGACAAGTATTCAAATAAATATTTATGAATGATAATTGCACTCTCAAGTAAAACCAAAGGGTTCCCTGGGCATTAAGTTGAAAGAATAAGAAGATGAAATTTACGTTAGCTGGTTAGTTTCCAAGATGGCAAGATGCAGTTAAAACTTTAGCTGACCAGTGGGAATCATATAGAGTATGATTGCGGTTGCTTTTCTTAACGGATATCAGATGGGTGGTGGACCATCTGGTAAAATCGTAACAAACATCATTCGGGTAACGCAGCGGCAGGCAATTGTCTTACCGATATCCTAAATGGAGTCGATGTTATATAAATAGAGACTCGCTAGTAAGAGGGTGGGAGGAAAGGGTTGTTAATACTAAAATGTCCAAATTGAAACTCCAAGATAAGCTGCTGTGTAAATATATGCTAAAGCACAGAAGTCTCACTGAGTTTCGAGTGATATCGAATGCCCATATCTACACCACATATTTAAGGATCCACAAGGATGTTTCGAGGAGGTACGAGGGTATACGACAATTTCATCACCCAACTGTTTTGTCATCAATCTTTTGGACAACAGAATTATTACAGAGACACCTCTCTGCCTTCCTTTGCCACTGAAATATGGCAGATCATACCATATGGTTGGAACATTTGTACATATAGAAGTTAAACATTTTTTGAAATTTTGAATTTGTACTAATCGCGAGATATTTGAAAAAGAAACTCCTCGTATTTGAAAGAAAAGAAACTCCTCATATTTGCGTACAAAGCATGAAATTTAAATGTCACTTAAAAAATGCAAAGGTGATGAAAAAATTGAACTATATATTTTTATTGCCACCATCCTATATTATAAGAAAAGGTAAAAGAAGTGCAGTCATGTGACATATCACGAGATATAGGCATCCTTGCCCATTAGTTCCACTTCAATACATTCGATTTTGGATGAACACTTGGTTGTACAAATGTATCATTAGGAAATGATTAAAAAGATCGACTATAGTGCTTCAGAAGACGTGTATAAAATCCTTACAGGTGAGGAATCATTGATATATGCGTATACATTATAGAAACGCATGATGGTCAATTCTGAAGGGTAAACAATTACTTATTTGCTACAAGTTTCTGGACTGTCCTTCATATATTTAAAGTGATCAACTCACGCAACAGAGTTTTGGATCACTCAAAACATCTTATCCGTCTTGCAGATTTGATTTGGACCTAATGTCGTCTCTTGATTATTCCAAAAACGAATTACAAACTCAACGTTTTTTGACGCCAAAAAGAATGTTGAAGCGTAAAAAGAAACCTCGTTTAGAGGTACCACCTTTGGAGTGGCGAAACCGCTTCCAAAAATTGGTTTTCATTAGGAAGAATATTTTTTAAAAATATTAATGCCATTTTCATTTAAAAGTGTTTGCTATTCCCGAAATATAAATCGTACCCCTCGTATGAAAACTACTTTTAAACATTTCAGTATTAGTTTTTAAATACTTTTCAAAAAATAAATAATGTTTCTCATTGCATTTTTCTACTACTAACCAATTATGATCGATGCCTTTATTCTCAAGTTAAAAGCAAACAAAAAATTCACAGTTTTTGAATATTGTTGATAAGTTCTAAGGTTGAAATATAGCCGGCTGAAGGTAAGGTAGTCAGCCGATGTGCAACCGAAATATATTTGATTACATTAAAAACACATCATAATACACTGTCCGCGATACAAATGTCTTTCGATTAAGTTATATATATATATTTTTTTCGGAACCCGTCGTACATACATATACTTTTATCAGCCGAAGCTAATTAAAGTCCACCTGCTTTATAAATTCCTCAAACAACATTTCACACGCTCATCAAATTGACGCCTAACTATGTATCACAGGGGTTATACGTAGTCATATGTTTATAACTCTACCAAAAACCTTGTCTGTAGCGAGTAATAAAAGCAGCCGGCAACATTGTATGGATATGAAAAATCTCAATCTGCATCTACCTGTGAACTCTGGGGCACATAAAACAATAAATTTCTAGAATCCAAAAACAACTACGTCTACTAAATTGCACAGCACACAGCGAACATCGTACAGCATCTATGGATGTGTACATATTTATTTACGTATACCCCATTTCTCAAATGTACGTGTCTATTGAGTAAAAGTGGAGTTTTGGCGCAACATAATTGAGTAATTAACTCGCGGCATGAAAAGCGCTCAAACGAAACCGGTTTGCACTCCAATTCCATATCCATACCGTTTCACTCCACTCCACGCCACACTCCGACTCAATGCGCAAGCAGGTTTCTGAGTTGCTAGTGGGAATGGAATGGCAACGGAGCATGTTTCGAATCTCATTCGTTGCGCTGCTGCTGTGACGCATGGAAACGAAACAAACAAAGGTGCTGCCGACGCAGCAGTCGACGCCGAGACCGGCGCAGATACTTTTTGGTTCAGTCAGATTCAGATACTTTTTGGTTCAGTCAGATACTTTTCAAAGTTGAGCGACGTAACGCCTTACCGCGGCCGTTTTACGTTCGCATTCGCAAAATACGAAATAATACGTACGTACGTCTAGCAGCAAAAACAGGAAAATTCGCAAAGCATGTAAAAACACAAAATTGCACATTTCATAATTTATCAGATTTGTATATTTTTTGTTCTTCGGCATATAACAAAAATTAATTACAAATTGATTGGCGCGCATTTGCGAGCAACAAAAAGTGCTCGGTTGCTATTGTTATTTTTCTGTCAAGTGCTAAAAGTGCCTATCTCTTTCTCTCTGGAAATCACCAAATGCATTTACCGTTATAATATACATAGATTACAAATAAATATTTATTTTAAAACACATGAAATTTATACAACAAAGAAAAGTGCCAAAGGCTTTAAAACAAAATAGTGGAAAGAATTGCTCGTGTTGTGCAAAATTCTTCAAAAAATCATAACTAAGTGAACCGTGCAACGAAATTTGCAAAAAAAAAAAAAATAGAAAAAAGAAAAAAAAATAAATAATTGAAAATGTTATAAGAAGTTGTAAAAATAGTTCAAATCAATTCAGTTCAGTTCAGTTCAGCTATATTCTCACCCCTCGCACATGCTGTGACGCCTGCGCAGCTGTCGAGCGTATTCTAATTGGATATTTTTGCACATCGCGCGCACAGGAAACGGAAGTGGCTGCCATTTGCAATACCGAAAGTTATAAAACGCTGCTCAAAGGTAAATAAATGTTCAGACAAAGCTTGTTGCTAAATGTGGCAAGTGATGAATTATATACGAAATGTGAACATTCCATTGGGAATTGCAATAAAAAGCAAATTCATTCATAAATTGTTGAAAATATGTAAATTAGAGAAAAGTTATCACAAGTGTCAGATGTCATTAAAGAAATGTCAAGCTTAACAAAAAAAAAACAACTGTAGAAAAACGATGCTTTTATACCCTACCAACAGGTATATTGACAAGAATGGTCAAGAAAGAGTATCCGAAACTGAGAATGATTGTGAATAATACCAACTCGGAAGCGACGATGGTCACCAAAATCTAGCAGATCAAAAATCGTATTACAAAAAACATTGTGAACACCTTTAAAGATCGCTAAATGTTATTTATAGCCAATTTTTAGGGCACTGATTTAATTTCGAGATAGATTTCATTATCTTCCTTGTCTGATAATAATATTTGCCCATGCTATGACTAGAAAACTAGAATAAAACTCAAGAGTCATTCAGTTTGTGATTCCCCGCTTGGTCCCTTCATCTGTAAAATTATAGTCCCATCTCTGGGATTAATTTTTGATACTGAGTTGCAACACTTTTCGGCCAATCGTTTCACAGGTATAACATTATATAATTGATAATGCAATGATTATGAAATTCCAAAAATTGTACCAAGTTTGTAATGCTCAAAACTTGAATCCTTGACTTCCTTAACATCTAAAATTTCTAAATATCTGCTTAATAAGTGATATTATTCTTTTTGGTATAGTCATGATCAGTAAAAATTCACCTTATCGCAAACTAAGAAAGTACAAAATGCAATTTATTAAAGAAAGAACTCCAAAAAAGATTTCTGTGTTGATCAGCATCGATGGTTCCATGGTAATTTTAGCAAGAAACTTTATATACATAAAATTATCGAGGAGTAAAATTGAACAATGGCAAAAACTGAGGTAGCTCATAAATGAGTCATAATAAAAAAATAAAAAAAAACAGAAAAAAAAACTAAAAATGGGTTAATTTTACTGTTCGAATCAAAGTCGGGATCAAAGTTTGTTGCTATATAGGCAGAGGCAAAGCCCACAGATCTATACATATTGCTCATGCTCTCCAAAGTTCCTAACACAGTAGTAACGCCCTTTTGATTAAGTGTATAAAAATGAACCCCGAAACGAAGATTAGTCATAAGCCGTCTCAAAACACGCCAAAATACTGTCAGTCAGACAACCAGTTACAACAATAACAACACTCATAATATTTAACAACACTTTGACATTATTTGCAAATGCTTTTGTTTTGGTTTCCCCGCCTTTTGCCTGAATGAGTATCTCCATCTCCCCCCAACCACTGCATCTGTATCTTTTATAGCCGCCGTTTTATAATATGATTACAATTGACAGTTGACAAACTTTTTGGTTTCGCTCTCCGCTGTGCTCCATCCTCTACATTGACAGCATGCGTGTTAATGTGAATGTTTTGTGCACACTTTTGGCATAAATTGAGAATTCAACTGGCGCGTTTACATGCCTCCGAAGCTGAAACAACGACATTGACCCAATGTGGAGTGATGATGTGCATGTGTGTGTATGTGTATGTGTGTGTGTGTTACAAGCTACTTAAAACATTAACTAGAGCAACAATATACAACAAATGACAACACATTAGGCCCACTTGACAAGGGCGTAACTTAATGAGGCGAAGGGAAATCATATAAAACACAATATGAAGTAAGTAGTAAAAATGAAGGCCTGCCATAGAGACACATATTATATTCTATGATGAGCGTAAATTTAGTTGTTAATGACTAAATTTTGTCTAAATTTAAAATATTTAATAGATTGTAGTTATATCTTAAAGTTGGCAAAACTTCATGTTAATGGAAAGTAAACAACTTTTAGAAGACTTACTTATGACTTATGAACAAACTTGTGGTTGGTAGAAATATTTCAACTTGATAGAGATGCTTTATTTAAATAAAGTATTAACGATTTCTGGTAATCTGACTGTGCTTCTCAGAAGAACGCAAGATGGACAAAACAACATACAGTGTGTATATGTACGCTTATTCTTTATCAGCATAACGAAAGGATTCGCTTTAGACTTCTCAGTCGACCCAGTCTGCCGGACTTTTTTCACATCACTGCAAAATTTCCAGACGTCTGAGAAGCTACGGGCTATAATGTTATCCAGATGCATTCCTTATCTGTATGCTTGACATAATTCTGTTTTAGTGATAAAATAGTCTATTTAGACAGGAATAAGAATGATGGCAATAACTAGCTTGCACCTTCTAAACAAGTATATACAAGGCTCAAAGTTAGTCTGTCTCCTTCCGACTATGCCCACTCTCATCGTCAATATCCTCTTTATTTCATTAGCCTATAACTATGCAAAATAATATCTCAGATATTAAGATGATCAAACTTCTACAGCTGTTTCTTTTTGCTGTAGCAGTGATCGTATTACTATACCAAAACGGTACTGAAAAGGGATTGAACATAGATGAGTAAACAAAGGTTAATCACTTTGACAGTTTCAACGTGAATAAAAAGTAAATTGCAAATAAATTTCAATACGTGTGATCAACGATAACCTCCGCAATCTGTATTACATGAACTATAATCGTTGGATTCGTTTTGGAATTTAACTTCAACTTAGCACTGAATAGCAACATATGTACCACTATAACATTATTAAGCAACTAATAGACATACCGGAATGTTTACTTTCATATTCTCAGTTTTGTTTAATTGTGATAAGTTTGGAAAGTATAGCCATATCCCATTTTGCCTAAAAAATCACCTTTGACACCATCGAAATTAATTTGGTAAGCACTCTAGGGACCTCCTAAGATGCGGTGGGGTCCCCTTAAATCTTAAACCTGCCTTAAACTCTGAAAGATGCTTTTAGCAGCACCCATAGAGTATGACTTCTTTTTCCTAAACTTGCAAAGATGCTGAAAGACGCTTCTCAATTATTTCCCACACCGAATACAAATACTCAGAGTTATAACGGCCGGGAGGATCATTCGGATTGTCCACACCTACAAATGTGTATATTAACATTTCAATCTCTGCAGTAAAACTTTCAACTAACGCATATTTAGGTATTCTCGAATGAAAATAATAATGTTATTGATAAGATATTAATTAGAAATATCAACGTCTATTAGATGAAGTGAAACTATCACAACAGTAAGCCCTTGAGACTTTCAGACTTGACTAATAGAATATTATTATTGCACCCACGTACTCGTATTTGCGATCTGTAAGCGAAAACAAATCCAACAACTAAATGCTTACAACATTGTTTCACTGTTCTGATTCTGGCACTCGTGGCTTACACAAACTTGTTCAACTATTCTTAACTTAAACGTGCCTAAATCATCCACAAGCGTTGACAAACTTTTCTCAACCAAGTTTGCTTTTCCGCAGCAGACTAGAAGAACGTTTCTTTGGTTTATATTCGTTTGTGGCTTTTTATAATTCTCGTTTTTATGTCAAGCCATGTTATGACTGTGTGAGTGTTGATTTTGTTTGTTGTTTTAAGCAAAAGCATTACATGAAATGAAAAATCAGCACAAGGCCAAAACGTCGCAGAAGAAATTGTGACTTATAAGCCCCATGGCCAATTGCCCTTATACCTTTTTTTACATGTTGGTTTTAGTGCCTAATTCAAAATCGCACGAACTTTGGCGTTTTCACATTTGCGACTTCCATCAGAGAAATTTTTAGATTTCAAAAACACATTTGCAACACGTACATATGGCAACTTAAGTCCAATCAATGTCCGTAGGTTTTTTTATATGCCATTTTTTTTTTATGCTGACCTAATCCGCAATACCCATGGGCTTGGAATTGGAATTGGAATTGAACTCGAGCTCGACTCGTTTAATTCAAATTAGTCGGTTTATTAACGAACTCTGTTGATGTCTTTGTCGATAGAGAGAAGAGGCCTTTGTCGGTTCGGTTTCTTTGGATCTTCTGCTTTTAATTTATGGCCCCAACGCCATTATAATTCTCACTCTTCTAGCATTTTGTCCAAACAAATGGGTCTTTCATGTTCTATTCTTCTTTTCTTCTGCTCGTTCTAGCTGTCTCTTTTCCTTTGCCCCTGTATCTGTTCTCTAATGTTTATTCAAATATGCCGGCAATGGCAATTGGTGTAGCTGTGATGTGTGTTGTTGTTGCTTTTGGTTTTTTTGCGACAAAGTTTTGTTCTGTTGCCCGGTTGGTTCGGTTGGGTCGGTTGGTTTTGTCTTAAACTTTTGCGTCTGGTCGGTGTCTGCTGTGTCTAGACATCGCAACGGAAGCCTTGGCAAGCTGCACTTGAACTTGAGAACCGACCTCAACCGCCGCCCACCCCTGCTCTGCGGCGGGTACTCGTGCACAGGCAACCTTCGCAGGGATTCTGCATGGTGGTTGACAACCCCTGGATTTTGCATTTTCTCCCCCATCGCATATGGGCAGAAATTCTTAAAACAAACGACATAAGCCTGGTTGAGGGTGATAAGCAGAGAGTATCATTGTCGTCCCATGTAAGACATGCAAGCTCTAACTCAAACTCCATTTGCATTCCCAGCTAGAGCCAGACTGAGCTCGGGCCAGACACCTTTGTTTGCCCAGGATCTTGATGTCTGGCCATGTGAGCCGCTTAGCGGCTGCCTGTTTGACTGGCTGGGGGCTTTATTATCAGGGCTTTAATTAAAGATTTCTATTGCCATTTGCTATCTATATGGCATTATGTTGATAATGCTGCTGCTGAGTTGGCTCATTTATATTATAATTAACATGTTGCGGACTTGCAGCTGGAAGGCAGAAGACGGGTTTCAATTGCCCGACAACATCAACATCAACTGTGGGCAAATGGAAAGCTTTCCTCAGTTAATTGAAACTTTTGCCCTCAACCCACACCCACTTACTGAACTGCAACTGTACGTATACTTGATATTGCCTGCAGCTGCCAAAAAGTTATTACAAGTTTGCTTTCATTTACTTTGTGGAGCATTGGGTTAATGTTTTCGGTTTTATATTTAATGCTAATACAATTTGCACGTGCTCAATGGCAAATTACATTATCATTATGAAGCTCATTCTCATTACGGAAATATCTCCGGCTTCAAGTGTGCTGTGTGTAAGTTTTTCTTTTCCAACAACTGCTGTTGATATTAGCAACTCGTATTATACTTGATTTGTAATGAGATTGTGGTTAGCTGTGCATGTGTAACAAAGCTAAAACAAAACTTCATCAAATGTTTGCTTTAATCTAATTACTATGAGAAAGTTACTTAAACATTTTTCAAACTATCCCGGCACCTGAAGCTTACATACACTTGCATAACGATAACTATTTAGAAAAACTAAGTATTGTGATCGTAATACAATTTCGTCAAAGGATTTGTGGGGTTTTAAAAGAATTTGCTTCTGCCATAACAATAGGCAGCGAAACAACTGTTCATTTATACATATATTAATACATTATGGTATACAAACGCACAAACAGGATGTGGTCTTTGTGGGTGAGAGACAGAACATTCTGTTATATTTTTAAATCTCTCTCTATCTCACACACAGGGCAGTGCTCATACTATTTGCTCAGCACAAGAAAATTTGTTAGCGCCCTCTATCGTTTAATCTAAATCTGTGTTCGCATTTGCTGCTAGACGGACTCTTCGTCAGCAACAGGCACCCAATATTTACATGGGCGTAGCCAGGATCTGATCTTATGGGGGAAGAACGTATTTGCTACTATAGAACTCAAATGTGATTCGAGTTTGAAATCTTGGGGGACGCCCTCTTTTCCCCCCCGCCTCTCTGAGGTAAAGGACAGAAAGAATTTCCGTGTATGTTTGCCCATCTCTCTCACATGCACACAGACTAATCCGAACTGCGCTATTGTTTCTTTGTGATATGACATTTTGCATTACAATATGATGTAGCTGTCCGATCCGAAGGAAATTTGGCAGCACACTTGCAGGCAG
Organism: Hirtodrosophila duncani; assembly: GCA_037043425.1. NCBI lineage: Eukaryota > Metazoa > Arthropoda > Insecta > Diptera > Drosophilidae > Hirtodrosophila > Hirtodrosophila duncani. The sequence goes on along the minus strand of JBAMBM010000437.1, from coordinate 107,799 downwards.
TGTATAAGCGTGTATAATGTAGTCGTGCAAATGATAAAACAGGCAGAAGGAAGCGTCTAAGATTTCATTCTGATTCGCTCGGTTATATGGGGGCTATGTGATACATATGAGCTTGCAGCAGAAAGAAGTCTATGGTACAAATTTCAACTCGATAGCTTTAAAACTGAGAGTGTAGTACGCATAGAAACATACGGGCAGGCAAACAGACAGACATGGCTATATCGACTCGGCTTGTTATGCGGATCAAGAATATGTATACTTTTCGTGGTCAGACATGATGCATTCTATGCGTTACAAATATCATGACAAAATTATAATACCCTCTGCAATGGTATAAATAATGTTTTTTACTTAGCGAGCTTGAGGTCAAAGTGAGTGAGAAGCGTCGAAAAGTTAACGTCTAAGATAATATTATATTAGAAGTCCGAGGGCCTCTTATCACCAAATTTAAAAAAAAAAAAATTTTTTTTAATTCCACAACCTTCAAATAACACAGTCCTGCAGTAAATGTTGAAGACATTTTATTTAAAAATTGTTTTCTCTATATAAAGAATAAAGTTAGATATTCTTTTTTATTAAATTAAATAAATAGAAATGTTCGATTTTGTTCACAGCTATTTTTATATGAACTAAATAATATTCTATATATTCACATTCAATCACTGCCACTAACATCCCTTATAAACATTTGTCTCTTGCTACTATTTGCTCTTGCATGCACAATGAGAGACTTGTTTAGTGGTTGATTATATGCGCTGCAAAGTAGGCAACGAGAAATTAGGGTATTTTTCGCATGTTGTAACCCTTATAATCCACAAACAGTTCTGACTATAGCTATAAGGTATGCCTACGAGAATGTATTCGGATTCACTCTCGCTTCTCTTCAGTTGTCGAATAAATCTTTCGCCTTTTACTAAAGATTTCCGTGGAGAGGAGCACTCCAATGAGTCTAAAATAATTTTTCGCCGTGCCCCATCACAAGATGGGGCCATAATAAATACATTTCCATAGAAAGTTCCAGTGTCTGTATATGATAAAACCTTAAATGATATGATTATACTTGTACTCTAATAGAGTAAACGAGTATATTGTATTCGTGCAAATGTATATTGCAGACAAAAGGAGAAGCGTTTCCGACCGCAAAAAGTATTTATATTTTTGATCAACAGCCGAGTCGATCTATGTATACTAGTCTACAGTACACGCAGATTACGCTTACTTTAAAGTTAACCACGGCTACTCCCGCCCAAGCAAATCGATGAATACCTTATCTTATCTCCCACAGTTTTCCTACACATTTATATATGTATAATCACATTATTTACCAAATTTCATTAAGATGAGATAATATAGATAAAATCCTAAAGCGTATGAAAGCACACAAACACATGTTAAATAAATGCTGAGTACGAGTGTCTTACAGTATCGGAATATCGACTATAGCTTTCTTATTTGTTTTTATACCACTTACAAAATGGCATATTGATTTCAGTTGCTTTACATATTCATTTCTTTATATTCATCATCTATACGGTACAAGGTATTTATTATTGATGGACAAATTCTAGTTGCAAGACCACGGTGAGTAATGACTATCCATCCATTACAGAATTCGGATTTTCTTTGTCGTTTTTTACACATTTGATGCTAAAGATGAAGTTCAGTAGAGTATCTGGCAGTCGTTCATCTTCGCAAGTAAAGCAAGGGAATGATTATCTGGTTTATGAAACCAAATATAATATTTCTTAATATATGCCTATGAATTTGGAAACGGTATTTAGAATTCTAATTAGGATCTCTCTGAATAAATAATTTATGTTTTTAGTATACATATTTAAGTTGTCGTACAAATTGCAAATTGGATTCATAGTTATTTAGCTGCCAGCTGTTTTATCCTTATCTTTCGATTGTCAATTCCCACATTTATACAGCCAATCGTAAAGTATGTAAATTGGTTGACTTTATCTTAACTATAATACGAACGATATGTCTGATATAATATAAGCCCTTAAGACACATACGTCGTATTTATAAAAGTTATATGGCAACGGCAACAAACCATATCCATGGCCAAAGCAGACGAACCCACCTCCAGTTTTACCCCCAGTTCCCTCTCCAGTTCCAGTTCCAGCTCCTACTCAGACTACGCCGACGCCTATGACTTTGATATGGGCTGATGATGAGCTCTAATTTTGAAATTATACAAAATTATTGCCGGCTGTGTCTGTGTGGAGACGAGCAGCTAAAGAAATGGAGTTGAAGTGGTTGTCAGTCTCATTTTCAGTTCAGGTTCAGTTTTGGCTTCGGCTGTTCCCCAGCTTCCAATTGTCGTGGCTGCTGTTATTGTAGTTGTTGGGCTTTATTCTTAGGCACACACATAACAAGTTAATTTTGATGTAAATTTTCATCTGGGGTTCGTTCGAGCTGCCGCTGCCGCTGCCGCTGCCATGAAGATTCTGCCATGGCGATGCCAAAACCAAAAAGCAGCACCAACAACAACCGGTTAGCATAATCACTTAATTTTCTGATTGTATGCGTGCCTCGTTTTGGGCCTCCTCGTAATCGTAATCGTAAGCGTAGTCGTAGGCTGCAGCAAATGTGTATGGAAATGTGATGGCGTTGATGGAGCAGATGAGGAAATGAGGAGCTGGCTGATGGCAGCTGGTAGATGGTAGATTGTGAATGTGAATCGACCAGCTGAAAAGAAGTGTCAATATTATTAAGTGATGATGTTCAATATGTTCCCAAAAGATGATAGCCAAGTTTGATAAACGAGCTGCCGCTGTTAATAGAAACGTTTTGGCAACAAAAGGCATAATAAACACAACAACACGATACAAAAACATATTCAAAAGAAAGGAAAGGCTAGCTTAGGCTTGTCGAAACTTTATACTCTGCACATCGTGAGTAACAATCAGACAGAGCTATGTGAGTTTTTATAACAAGGGATCTATTTAATGATATTTATATTGATGCGACTTTGTACTTTAAGGATAGTTAAAGGGATTTTGAATAATGTGCTATATGATAATGTGTTGGCATCATTTTCATATTCAGCTAAATTGTGAATATACAAGCATAATGAATATCCTTAGAGCTATTTAATATTGTGAGGGATGAGATGAGATGCTGATATGCGACACAGAGGTCCACTTCTGTTGTATCAAACATAAGAGAAGCTAAGATTGGCATCTGCTTTGATCTCTTCTGCAGCATCTGAGATTCAGGCGAATCCTCTCCCAGTGGATTCGAAAACGTTTCCTTCAATTCATTGCAAACTTAATGACAAAATTATAAAATGTTGTCATAAAGGGTAATAAAACCTTTTACCAAAATAAACTAAAGCTTAGCTAAGCTACGCTGAACTTGAATCTGCCGAGTTGATAAATTGTATCTGTATTTATGTTCTGGCTATCAGCAAATAATTTACAATGTTTCAAACAAGAAAGAACAGCAAGAAACTAAAGCTAGAGCAAGGGCAAAAAATGTGTAGCAACAAAAAACAAAACAAAACAAAACAAACAAGCAAACACAAAAAGTGGTAGCTAAAAAAACAACAAGCACACAAAAAGTCATACAAAAACCAAGCCAAATATCTAAAAAAAAAAAGTTGTGTAGAAAAATTGAAACAAATGCTGAATTATTAGCACCGAGATCATTGCCAGTGACAAGTCCACGGAGTTGGGGGTGAAGACGAAGACATTGTGGGCAGGTTTTTGTTTTTATTTTCATTTTCGTTTTCATTTCTGCAGCAGCTAGACAAAACAAAAACAGCTAGAGCAGCAAATGGGAAAGCTTGCAATAGCAAGCAACACATGAAAACCGCAACAAAACCTGCGACAGCAAAAAGAAATGTGCAAAAAAGACGTAAATAACAACAAGAAGAAAAAAGACAAAAACAAAAACAAAATAACAAAAACCTATCAACCAGAATAAAAAAGAATGACGAAAATAAAAACTAAAAAATGCAACCACAAAACACACACAGCATAAACTTCAATGTATTGCCTCAGAATTACATATGACGGAGTGCAGGGAAATGCGAGGGTCAGCTGAATAGTTGAGTGGCATCAACATCATTTTTATAGATCTTTGTCGAAGCAACATAACTTTCTTGAAAATATACCTTTTACTTCATTCATTCATACTAATTAAGTCTGTGGTGGATAGAATCGATTGAATTTATAACAAGCAAGAGACGAACCTCGCTGCGACCTTTGTAGATATAAATTCCAAGACGCCTCCCAAACGAACATTGCAGAACGCAGCGAACATTGAAGATTAAAGCTTTAAATATTAAAAGAAAGAATTTTGCAGCATTTCAATACACATTTTGACCTCGTTTGGCTTAGGGTGTACGTTATTCCAGTCAGTCAGCTAGATATTAATCACAAGGAGATTGATATAGTTATTTAGATTTAAAGGTTGAAAGTCTTCACAAACACATGGTCTGAAAATATTTCTCATTAAAGTTTCTGCGCTTATTACGTAATTAGTTTCGACCTAATGGACTGACTCTTGCATTCACAAATGCACCTCATATTGTATTCCTCAATGCTTGCAATTAGAATAGAACTTGCATTACAGCCCTCTTACACAAAATTACCTCCGCATGGCCAGAAATAGCGTTCGTCTCCTCAGCTTCATCGCCATCGCCTGCTTCTCCATCTGCCCTGGACTGTTTGTGTAACCATGCATTTATGATGATTTTAAGCTTGCAGGCATCATCAACGATGCAAGCACCGGTCCAAGGCGACCCACCAGCCAACCAGCGGTTAAAGCCACACTAGCTATAAATAAAACCGAAAGGCAACTATGAAAAAACAGAGCTAAGAGAGAAAATCGACCTAGAGTTAGTCGAAGTATACACACCCTTTCGGTGACCTACAAATCAATAAAGCTATCAGAATTCGAAGTGGCAAACGCTACTCGTATGTAAGTTATTCGGCGGCAATAAAAATGAAGCGGTGCCTTCACTTCACTTCACTTCTTAGAAAGTAAATTGGCGCCATGCTGTCTAAGAACATGGCAATGTCTTCATTTTTGTACACCTTATCCAGTTCTCATATATAATAACATTTGAAAAATGCTTGCTCCCTCACCTTGAACTAGTATTCTGTCGCAATCTCATGGAGCATCAAAGTTCACCATTTGAATCTCTCCAGTTCCAGACTACATGTTTGTGTGAACCCAACTGTTAGGGTATAAAACGGACAATAAAACCACGCTGGCTTCGGAGGTGGGTAAGGGTATGGGATTAGGGAGACACATGCGAATGCATCAAAAGTTACAGCAGCTGAGGAAGCAAGAAACGCAGCTCGCAAAGCAAAAAAAGAAAAAAAACTAAGCAAAATAATAATACAAATAACTATAGATGCATAGATACGACGATAGTTAGATGGACGAGCGAAGGATGTGCCTACAACTGATGCAGTCGCTGATTCTGCCATCATATACACTCAGATAAAGAAAGTGCAATAAATATTTTGAAAAAGACAAATTATATAAGAATTGCAAAATATATGAATTTATGTATAATTATTATCTTGATATAAACTAGTTTGTATCCATATATAGCTTGCATTCAATAGTAGAGTATTCTCATCGCAGTGACCGGAAGATCGAGAGTAAAGAAAGGAAAGCTTGAGTACAAAAGCGAGCACATGTCAGTCATTCCGCATTTCTTAAGGATTTTTAAATTTTTGAAAAAAGCTGTTCTACATTTGCCAGATAGCTTTTGTATGCTGAAATCCTTTTAAGGTCCTCATTTTTTTGAGTGTACGAACAAACAGCGCTGGTTACATTGCTGTGGAAGTCGCCGTCATCATCGTCGACATTGCTGGGCGATCTCGCTTGGCCCGTTGCCATAATTGTTTAGTTAGCTCGAGAGCGTCCACGGTGTCCGCCCTAGCCTTGGCCCACCTGAGCGACGACGCTATCTGGCGTTGTTGTTGCTGCTGCTGCTGCTGCTGGAGCTGCTATTGGAGCTGCAGTTGCTCTTTTGTGCAGTCATGTGCAGCCAAGTCAATAAGCTCGGCTAACTTCGATACGGGCAAAACTTAACTCTTACTCCCTTTTCAGGCCCAGGCGGCGGCTAAGGCTGAGTCTGAGTCGCAGGCTAAAACCTGATTATGAGTGGCCCCAACTGTTTGTTGGCTTCATGATGTTGTGTATTCTAACACGCTACGGAAAGACGTCTTCGTCGTCTTTGGATCTGGGCAAACAAAATGCGTCTTTAATGCAAACATGCGGCAGCAGCAGCATCAGCAGCTTCCTTTGAAATTATGGAGTGAGCAGGAAAGGGACGAGGCTGGCTGGGGTTGGCTTGCTTGGCTGTAGGCTGGATAGGAAGGCTGAGGCTGCGAGGCCATTGCATGTGCGTACAAAACTTTAAACAGGAATTTTAACAACTTGCTTTGTACTTTGCTTGTTGCTCTCAGCGAACGGACGAACGAACAACAGGAACAACAACAACAACAGCAAACAACAACAAACAACAACAAAACAACATTCAACAACAACTACAACTGATTTATAAAGAAAATTTCTATGCGTCGCTGACGTAGAGCCCAAAAAGGAAGTGCATGCGGCCGCAACCGCCATCGCCATCGCCATAGGTGTGCACGTGGGGCAAGGTGTGCGGCGGGAGGCCGGCAGGGAAGTGCATGCCAAACAACGTGCCAACAGCGACGAACAACCAACGGTCCACGACGACCGCCGCTGCCAATTAGAAGATTTCATATTTTGCTGCTGCCACAATGCATTTCAATTAGGCGAGGCACCTAAGTACATACATGTGTCCACTTTATATACTAAGACAACAAGCATAAACTTGCCAAAGGTCAAAGTTGAAGAAGCTGAAAGTGAAGGCTGTACACAGTTGCTCGTATCAGCAGAACAACATCTGTCACCATTATTCATAAGATGCATATATGGCTTTTAAAATCTAAATTATCAATTGTAAAAATCTTCTTGATTTCAAGTTTATCTAGCTCGAGGTAATGTTGACATTTTCATGTTATATTCATATTAGTATGAAAATATCAACATGATACATTAAAATATACTCATTAGAGATAGCTGAAGACTATGAAAAGACTATGGAAAGCATATCGATGAAAATATTGAAACTTAGTGAAAGTCAACCGCGACCCAAAGAACACGGCTCATATTTATTTATAATAAAAGCGCACTCAGAGATCAATAAAAGGCCGGCTGCAAGCAAATGGGTTTCCATACAAACTTTTTAGGACGCGATTACTATCGCTTAACCTATGCATTGTTCTTCAGTCAGCTAGTCATAACAAATAGTTTCTAAAAAGTCTTAGAGTATGTCTCACTCTCTGTTGCTTTCGCTGTTCTACTGAACATTCTGCTCTGCTTATGCGCTACTTGCTAAGTAAATACTCTTATTATAAAGAAGACATTGACTAAGGCTGTGAACTATCCTATTCTAACCCGTAGTTCTCCAATATGACTAAAGTCAACTTCAAATGTAAAATTTCTCCCATTCTCATACGAATCGCTTTCTTCTACCCAAACCTTTCAAATAAATATGGCGCCAAAAGTCTCCTCTAGCCTGCAAGTTAAGTGCAAACTTTTGATAGCCCACATTTTGAAGTGCGAGTCCTCATGATAAACTATATTTCTGGGCTTGCAAACTCATCCACCTTGATGTGTCATCACTTAAGCGGTAGCCGACTCAATGGCCTAACGTCTTAATGCCCGAAAACGCATTTTGCCATCGACTTGCACTTGAGCAATGATGGTGATGAGATATGTGTAACACTCAGCGTCTTCCCCGACGAGACTTTGATTTATGCACAAAAAAAGACACTTGAGTTGTGGAATCTTCAACTGATGCGCTACTCGTGCAATGTGGAACAGCTGTCAAAAATGCCGGGCTACATCATTCAGTCATCGAAATCGAAGCCGCAACACTGTCGGCGGATCGTAATACAATCTTAATAGCTCGACAGCATTTAAGCCAAACTCTTAGCCCTGACCTTGTTTGCATCATTTTGGTTGCGTGCGTATTTCATTTTCGCATCCATAATTAAAATGTTTGCTGCAAGTAGCAATTTTTAATTTAAGCAGCGATAAAGTTTTTCATAGTCGTCGCCGCTGCCGCCGCTTGATAAGTTGAAACTGCTGACCACCCGGCGAGAGGGAGGGGGCACGGAGTCGGAGCCGGAACAGCAGCAGATGCAGATGGTCAGACCCCGGGGGCTACTCTTAAACTTTTGTTAATTATCGCGATAACGCAACATGTTGTTGGATGTTGTTGGATGTTGAGTGGAATGGAATGGAATAGTGTGTGCGATTGGCGCTTCAGTTGTTCAGATGTCAGACTGACACGGCTCAGCTGTTGATCGGCTACTGCCAATGCATATTGCCGGGCTTTGATGTGCCGACAGTTGAAACTTTGGCCCGGGCAACAATTCGAGGTATTGTAATTGATTTATGCAGGCAAAGAGTTATAAATTGTTTGCTATAACACCACATACAAATTCCCAGCAATTGATTGTTGCAATTAATTGAAAGGCTGTGGAATGCTTAAGTGCTTTGCTAAATGGCTTAATAATTAATGAATTAATATTTATTTATTAAATCATATGAAGGAATTGTGAGGGTTGAATATTTATAGTATTAGATAGTTTGGATTGTACATCTTTGCTAGCCTATATGTGATTCAGCCTTTCATTCCACGACATTTACTTGGTCGCCTTCAAGCTACCATTGTTTGCTCTAACTTCTTCTTAGAATATTAATCCAAGTCATGACCAGCAGAATAGATTCCATATTTAAGCTACTCGGACATTCTTTTAGCAAACAATAAAACGCGCGTTAAAATAAATGACATCAGCGGATATTTAATATAAATCCACATAGCCCAGCAAACTGACAGGCGACAGCATCTAAAAGCCAATCGTTGCACACAGTTCGTGGCCAATCGAAGTCCAAGCCCAAGCCCAACCTCAGCCCAGAGACACCTGCACACTGGGCTTATGCATCGATCTGTGAGCGAAACGTGTTCGCACGGCTGGCAATGGCGGCGTGACGCCAACAATAGGCTGAACTGGCAGACAACAACATGACCTTTTCTATATCTATATATATTGTGACAACGAGTTGTGCAGACGACTACGACCCCAAAGCAAACAAAGCAACATGGTGCCCACACCCACTCAGGCCCAGAGCCAGATCCAGCGAGCAAGCTGCACACGCGTTCCGGCAGAGCTTTGTTCCACTGCAGCAACCATGCTCATCAAATTCTCGCATGTTGCCTGTCAAACTGTAACTGCGTTGACAAATACACGCACATACTCGTAAGTGCAGAGATGGAGTTGGAGATGGGGATGAAAGACAACATCGTAGTTCCACACTTGGAGAAAATTCAAATGAAAACTAAAAATAAGAAATTCTCCCCAAGCAACATATGCCCAATGACAGCTATGATTTCTTTTCTAGAAATTAGAATTAGACGTATTGCAAGCTCTTTTATATATCTTTACATATCCGAAAACAGTTTAAAGAGCTTGTCGTATCGAGTGTTTATATCCGCTCTGATATTAATAATATTAATTAATTAATTTGGATCATATTCTCTGAAGAAGAATTCTCATATTCTCTGAAGAATAGAACTTCATTTTATTTGGTTCAACAAAAACACACAGCTCGGTGGTCTTCTTCTAACCATCCAAAGGGTGGAGTTGTTGAGTGGAAAAAGACTCTAGTAAGAGTGTAAATTCGGCCAAGCTCGAATTGTTGAGATTCTTGCTGCTGTCACAATGCAGTCAAATGTTCAAATCACAAGGTCCTATGGACGCCTAATACATTTGAGAGCTGCTGAAAATCAATTACCACTTCTCCTTCGCTCACAGATCGCTAACAAATAAATTTATAAATTGTAAAGTGTATAAGTTTTGTCTAAACATATTTTAGAAACACCTGAAGTTGTCTTCGTTAAGCTGGTGGTATTAAAAAAAAATGTAAAATTTTTCTGAGTGTCTCAATTGCCAAGTACAGCGGCGGCTGACTTCACATCCATTCTACAATTCCACTGAAAAAATTCCACTCGTTGCAGTTGAAGTAAACTTGTTTGTTTTTTCTTTGTACATTGGCAGTCTTTCCATAATGTTTTTATGATGACCAAAGGCGCCCAGCATCAGCCACATCAGCAACCCTTCCACATTTGCGCTTAATCCATTGCTTGCTGCAATTAGCAGCACTTGCCCTCCACTTGCAACTGAAACTAGTCTTGGGGCAGCCACAGAAACAGACACACAGACTCCCTGGCGTTAAAACTTTCAAAAATCCAATGAAATTTGAGCTTCGATTGTGGGTCATCGTCGACATCAGCAGCAGCACCGCCAGCGTCAGCCGAAGCTTATCGACAGGCTACAACTTTATATATATGTACGCTGGGGGTCCCCCACCGAAACAGGCCCGGGATGCCAGCAGCAGCAGCAGCAGCTGCTGCTTCTCCTCCAGGTAGGCCGCAATCCATTTCAATTGCCGCGCCGCGTTTAAGATTACGCAAGCGATTAGCCAGGCAGCTGGAAAATGCCACGATGTGAGCTGGACAAGGAACAGCAGCAGCTCGACGAGGCCCGCACGCGTCTGCCTGGGAGCAAAACAAAACGCATACCCCGGAGCAAACTTGTTTATTAGATGGCCCCTGGCCATTGGCCACTTGGACAAACTATTCTCTATGGCATACTCATGAGTGCTACGAGTACGCCACGATGTGCCTGGCGCGTGTCCGAAAAATAGCCTCAACATAACTCACGTACCTCAAGTTCTTATCAAATTTCAATGAGACAGCTGCTCCACCTGAGGCTCGGCATTAAAAAATATATTACCTCAGCAGTGTTCCCAAAGCTTTTGTATGAAAAACTTGTAATAATTAAAAATCAATGTTACAAAAATGTCAATGCCAATGTGAATAGCACTAAGCTTGCAATTTTCTGCCAATTTTATTTATGAAAAGCTTTGCAGCAAAGCGACAAGAAATGCTTAGTGAAAATTCGAAAAAATGCCTTAGGAATGCAAAATGATAACGAAAAGCAAAAAGCTGTGAGCGGTTTTGTTGATGCATCGTTTTGAAATAAATTCATTCATTAATGAGCAATGAGAGATGAGAAGATTTTAAGATTTAATTTTCATTAACTCATTAGGTAGCTGCGAGTTTTTATGGTTAACGAAATATTTGCGAGTGCTGCTAAGGCTACGGAGTGGACAAATGGAACCATTTTTCCAAGGTTTTTGCCAAATGTTTGTCGTGCCGCTCAAGGCAGGTGATGCAGATTTCGAAGTAACGACTGATACCATAGCAGTTGCATGATTATGCTTATACTAGCTGTGACTGAAAAGGTCAAAATTTTGATATCATATTAGATAATGGTAAACATGTATCAATAGTCTTTGTTTGGCGCTCTGGTTTATTGTAGACCAAACTGCTAAAGCTGACTAGAGGACATGAGAATAGAGAATTCAAATGAGCAGTGGAGTTAGAGTGTCTAGAAGATATCGCTCATAGTGCCTAATTCTAAGTTACCTTTTCCCAGAGCTTATGTACGAAGTGTACGAATTATTCCAATAAGGATTCAAATTGGCTTGATATAATTAATATTAAATGTAATATCACTGACATCCAAACACTTTTGTTGCTTACAACCTCTAAGTTTGATGTCGAATAGCAAAACAAAAACGCAGCTTGGAATTAAATTTGAATAATAATAATTGTAATAATTATAAAAATGATTATTTCTTATAGGATATTAAAAATGAAGCCTCGTATTCTATGATAGAGTAATTATAAGTGAATGAAAAAGTATGATTGTTGAAAGCCCTACCAATTACATTAAAGGATGCCCTAATTAAGCGCCCCTATCAGTATACTACCTGAATCTCACATAAATTCTTGCATTACTTTATAAAATTCTCACAAATCTATTACGTTTATTTTCGTTTCAGGTATATTATCGTCCCGCTTTATACTTGGATTCTAGTTAAGTAAATGTGTCTTATATTAATATTAAAGGCTGCTCAAGTGCAGGCAGCTTAATTTTTTCGAATGCGCAAAACTTTTCAAAATTTCTCCATTTAATTTCATTGCTGTGCAGAGAAAATTCTATCCGACCTTAGCAATTTTACATGAAAATTTTAATTGAATACCATGAAAATCACAACTAACAGAAGGAAGTGTTTCCGACCATATTTGAGTATATATATTCTTGATCAGCATGACGTGGGGACTCGATATAGCTATGTCCATCCCTCTTGCCATCTGTCCGTTCTTATATCTGCAGACTGGTGCAAAGAACCAAGTAATTTAAGCATGTTAATTAACTTTCTAAAAATTACGAAAAGAATCATCAATTTGAAAGCCATCCAACACTCCTTTACAACCATTTTTACTATAGCCAGCACGCCACTCAATTAAGAGGGAACAATCGATCAATTAATCCCAGCGTCGCCCGATTTCGTGCTGCGGAACGATAACGTAATACAGCAACCCGCTCACGATCTACAAATGAAGTAAAGAAGTAAATTACGTAAGCCTTACATATCGTGGTGTCTCTCAGTTGCTACGTGAAGCTGTGATCGAAATAAGTGCTAGAAACGTTAAGTGAAATTACACCTTTGTCTTTTATTTAGAATGTGAATGATATATGAGCTAGTCTTCTCTTATTGTTTTTCATTAAACTCGAGAGATTTCAAGTCTTACTTCATGCTGGTCTATTGATTTTGTTGTAAGTCTCTGAGAAGTTGTGACATAAGCCTATTCATTATTCTTGATATGTGCGATCTGCACATTCCTAGTAAGTGTGGTTCTATGTCTTAATACTGTCGACCTATACGTCTTTTTATACTCGTATTCTAGTAGAGTATAGCGTGCTTACTTAAGCAAGACCATATGCCATATAGTTCGTCGAATAAATTGTTGACTCTCATAGTTCTCTAATCAAATATGAGAAAGTAGTTACAGCTATGGAGAGATCCTGCTCCAAAATCGAATGTCCGGAATCCAGAAGTCTACACCCGTACTCTTACGATATCATATCAAGTATAAGCTTTATTTGAAAGACTCGTTTTTGTAGAACAGTGTAACGATTCAAAGTTTCAAGCCAAAACTACCAGCGGAAGCAGAATCAGTTCAACTTGTCAATTAAATGTTTTTTTTTCAAAATTAATTCATTTGTTAATCAAAAAGGAAGACTTCAGAAAGTGTCCATAGGAAATGCATGGAACCATTGGATAGGGGAAGGCTTTGCAGAGTGAAGTAGGAAAGTTAACTGTCATCAGGAATTCGTAGATGCAGACACATTGCAAACAAAATGCAAAAACCTAAAACTAAAGTTGGAATTGCAGCAGCAGCAACAACATCCTCATGTCAAAGTTGGCACTTTACGCATTTTTAAGGGCCTTCGCATCGGCCTCCTCCTCCTCCTCCGTCTCCGGCACTCCTCGATGCGCCTGCCCGTTGCGGCAGCTAAAGTGTGGGAAAATGGGGCGTGTCCATTGAGCAGGCATTAACGGTATTTCAGCTTTAGCTTGAGCTGCTTTTGTTGGTCGTGGCTATACGTTGATTTCATTTGGCCCATCCGAGTATTTGCTTATATCGTTTTTTTTTTGTTCTTTTAATTTTTTTGCACTGCAATTAATTGACGAACGACCAAAAAAGGGGAAGGGTGAGAGGAACATGGACAGCGACAGCAGTAAATAAACAAACAAACGAACAAATAAACAGAGACGTCATCGTGGGGGTCGTCCGGATTGTTGGATTGTCATCATCATCATGTGAACTGTCTGGCTCTGGATCTCACCCTGGGGTTGAGTCTGATTGTGAGCCATAGCCATAGTCTGCGTCTGGACACAACTTTGTGTAGTCCATATCCTGTGAGCTTGTCGTTAATGGCCCCCTAATCAACTCGCCGGCTCTCAGCCAGACACTAGTCATGTCTGCTTCCTCCTGCCGGCCACCGCGTGCCCCACACATCTACACCTTCATCATTAACTTGGCGGCCTGGCAAATTGATTCATTAGTCAAAGTGACTCTTATTTAGTAAATAAGCCACAGCCAAAGTCAGAGAGCGCTCAGAATGCAGAACACAGACGGAGCTGGGAGTCGGAGTCATTGGATATGTTGTCTGGTTAGATTGTCGCCAGGCGAGGGTATGTCAATAAGTTTATAAAAGAACATTAGGAAGACACGGCATAGGCAAAGCGTTGCAATTGTAAGAATTTGCTCTGAAAATGGATTACTGGTGAAAAATCTGGTAAATCACAAGAATCATACTTATCTGGGGACTTCCTTTACGGAGAAAAACTTTCCTTTTATCCAATATCTTTTCTAACAAACACTGTCATAGCTGTCATCACATCTCTTCAACTACAACTTGTCAGTAATTCAACGGAAGAGCTCAGAACAGTTAAGATTTTTCTTCAATCAACCCAATTCCATCTGTCAGATTCATTAGAAACTTATTGACATACTCGCGCAGATTTGCTCTATGGCATTTGCGTGATCTTAAGCGTTCATTTATCTATCAAATTGCATTTGATTTGTTAATTAAATTTTCATTTTGCATTTATGCTTATTAAGTCTGGCTTGACTGTTCCGGGACAGTCTGGGACAGGCCATGTCGTGATCGAGTGCGAGTTACGGCCGTCAAATATCAAATGGAAAACACGCCCAGTTATGCTTTATGGACTTGCCTTCAACCGGTTCCCTGGCCAATCCAAGCCACAAGTTCTTAGTTCGGCTCGAATCGGCTTGATCTCCCACAGTTATCAACAAAAGAGCCGCTTGCCGTTTTTATTCATTTTTTTTTTCTTATTTGATTGTGTCACATTTCTGTGATTATTAGCCGCGTCCACGCACCACCGAAACCATACTGGAATTCATATTTATGGCAACAAAATCTATTTTTATTACCAGATTTAATGACAAATAAATGTTGTATTAGAGCGCGACAAATCAGCAGGGGGACAGCTGCCCGCAGCTCGGAAACTTGTTATCCCTTTTGCGGTGGCGGCGTCGCTGCCACCCACGCCATGTTCGATCATTGGTCACAGCTGCGATTTGCGGCCTGGGTTGGCCAACCAACTGCGCCCTACGCATTGGTTTTTGGTAATGGCGGGAAAAATGTTTGCCATTTACGGTACGTTGCGTGCACAATGATGAAGATGCAGAGATTGCCACAACATGGCTACCTGAACGGGGGCATGAGCTTGGACACCGGCAGAGTCCAATTAGTGAGCCATGGACAGGAATTTGCTAGTGAAAGTTTGCCAGTTGAGATTAATCAGTTGAACTGTGGGCCTAGTTTCTATTCAAGGATGATTTGGCTAACATCCTAAAACTTCGAAGAAGGTACCTAGAAAATTGAGAGACAATGACTCGGAAATGGTGTCGGGCGTTTTCTGGAAAATGGTCATCAGATGGTTGTAGTTCAGGGTTTCATGTTCTCCTTCCACCTTAAGCCAATGTGAAAACCATGCAGCTCATAATCGAAACTTATATCTAAGCTAGGATTGTCAAGAGTGTTAGTCTCTGACCTTTCATTTGGCCTGTTTTGGTATGCGTTCGGCCCCTGGGTCCATGGAGTTCTAAACTTAATTTTCTGAAAGTTCAATGAATAAACTGCACATCAAATGCTTTCCCAACTGACAACCAAATATACCCCAGAACATACAATAAGGCATTAAGGCTATTCTTAAACTTCTCCAGTTCAACTATGTTGCCATTTCCTTAGAATCAAAACCATAAAATACCGAGGCTTAATGGCAATATACACATCATCAGCATCATGTCACATCCGCGTGACGACATCAAGGCGAAATTCAAATTGCGACATTTTATTGAGTTGTCAGTTGTGCGAAGCACATGCAAATGCAAATGCTATGCCTCCAGCTCTCCACCCCCTCCCCCACTCTAGAGCCAAGTGAAGTCATTGCGAGTTCCGTTCCGTTGCGCGTTCGGTGCAGCCAGCCCACTTTGAGAACACACCCCGAAAACCAAAAACTGAAAACCGAAAACGATTGCCAAAGTCTGCAAGACGCGTCGGAGTAAGCACATATGTGGATATGCGAGCGTGAGCTGGGCTAAAGGATGAGGTGCTGATTTACAACGCCCCACATTTCCATACTCAACTACGCCTTGCTTCAGAAGTCAAAGGCAATTCGGAAATTCATATGGCTTGTATTTTAATTCCACGCCGTTCTCTGCACGAGAAATTTGCAAATATTTATGTTAAACAGTTTTGTGGGCGTTTGCCATGTGTGTGCGTGTGTGTGGGCGTGGCAGTTCAATTTACAGAGCTATAGTATAGCTATAGCTTCAACAAAAACCAAACACGTTGTGACCAGGCAGGCATATGTATTATGTTCTGCTGTAGAGCAATTTTTGGCAGTGTACTTTGAGTTTCAGGTTTAAGTTAGTTCCCTTCCTTCTGAGCTGGTTTTCCCCAGCAGGGTGAACATTTTGCATAATTTGGCAAAATTAAAGGACAAATATAAAACGAGGGTAATATTCATATGCACAACCATGTATAATGAGTATATGGATTTGATATACAAACACGCTTGTATTATATATAGGTGTGAGTGTAAGCATGCTTGCCAAACAAAAGAAGGGCGTTGAAATTGACACCTCGAGTGTAAAAAACAAATAAAAGCCCTTCCTTTTTCATCCTTTTCTTGTTGTGGCTTGGGACAGACCAAGTGCGAAAAGCAGGATCGACACGGGGTGTCGGCTGTTCTTGCTGCCCTGCTGGTTTCCGACAATATCCATTCACGGATAAAACTTGAGATGGTCACGTGAATGAATATCGATAGGATCTTTAGGAAAGTGCGAAAAACTAAACATCTTCTCAATAAAGTCTAGAGAATAAGGTTGAAGGGCAGGATAATTATATTTCGGTCCCTCACTTACTTGGTAAAACTTTCAGAAGCATCAAAATAATTTCCATTTGAACTTAGGCTGAATGTGGAATTGAATGTCCAAATTTCTCAAATTTATATTAGAACTTTTTCACAGAGCAACTAGTAAAATGCTTCAAAGTTTCTAATGCTTAAACTCTCCCAAAGCAAGGAATATTTGTATCACAACCCTTTTCCCATCAACAGCTGTTTTATTTGCTTATGACACTTTTTGCACTAATAAACCAAAATATACTAAAATGTTATCGATGTATTTAGTATTTCCTGCGCTCTCTTCTAAGACTCGCTGTAAGCGTTTGGCTTAGCGATCAAAATGACTGCGAGCGAATGTTCTTTTTCAGTAGAACAACGGAATTGGAACACATGCATACCATGCAATCGACCAAAGTTATCATAATTGTGATTTATTCCTTTCTCGAAAATGAAACTTTACCCAATTATTTAATTTTTAAGTAATCTCCATACATAAGATAAGCATTATTAAACATTGTGGGCTTCTGATTCAACAACTTTTTGAATTTTATAATTTGCAATTTTTGCCATATCTAAATAAGTTTCCCAAACTAAACCTGACGAACGACGCAAGTCTGTTGCCGACATACTTTGGCAGTTCTTTTAATTATTATATTGTAATACAGCCCATACACAGACACACTCACATCCCTACACAACATACACACAAACGGTATAAAGAGAAAAGTTCCCAGTTGGATATTAATATTTATCTACTTATATAAAGGAATGTGAATGTTGTACTCAATCAGTATGAATGGTCATTAAGAAGTCTTATATAAATATCCTATAAAATTATAAAATTCTCAATATATAATTGTATAAGATGTTGTACATAAAGTCAGCCCATATGAACAATTAATATAGAAAGAAAAGAAAGCTCATATGCTTATATACCCGAAATTGGCCTTCCTCTCTTGTACTTCCGCCTTCACACTCACTACAATTTAATGAAAACCTCGACTGAGAGTAATTAATAACAAGTGAGACCATTCATTCCAAATAAATGTAGCATGAGAACTATGTCATTCATGAATGCTTTCTTGCAGGAGTTTAACTTACACACTGAATGAATGAGAGTGATGATTTTCTTCTGGAGTTAGACTCATACATTGTCAATGTACCCAAAGGGACCATGATAAAATCTTATACATACCCGCTATTTTCGTAAAGATTACGAAAACAAATTTAGCTCTATTAATATAAAGAAATTTAAAAATTTTTCTGAATTGTTTTTCTGAGTGCACAATTGGTTCGATTGGACGCCTCTTAAACTTTTGTAGTTCATATTCGCAAACGAGTAAAAGCGCACACAGTCAACCGCACAACTACAAAGGCATACACACAGACACTTACACAAAGCCATCCATCCCCCTTGTAAGCTCACATGGCCAACATAACACCGTCAATGCTGGCTTTGGCCATCGAATCCGCATCCACATCCACATCCACATCATCGTCCCTTGGCTTGGTCATATCAATTGCACTCACAGAGCGACGTTTGGTATTTTGTTGTTGTTGTTGTTCTTGTTGTTGTTGTCAAAACCACAAAATTACATTGAGTTGGAGCTGCTGCTTGCCGTCGACTGTTGGGCTGCCCCACTGCCAAGCGCAAACCCAATCCCAACTTATCGCCGGTATGGGCCATGTTAATGTTTAACCTCAGGCTTCACCAAATCGAAAGCTGATCGTATAAAATTACGCCTGACAGCTAACGCTGAGAACCGCAAAAGGTGACACTCCGATGGGGTGACGCCCCTCCTCCCTCCATAAGATTGCTGTTGTTGTTCCTGCTGTTGTTTTTATTATCATTGTCGCTGTCACTTTCATGGTGAACGCTTGCTGGACTTAGCGAGGGAAGTACATATGATTCATATATAATTTAAGAATTTGAGAGTCTTGTTGTCAGGTTGAATAATAATATCTGTAAAGAGATAGATATCCAGGCACAGGTTCACTCAGGATGGAACGAAAATGGCGATGTTGCGTAGAGATCTCCTGGACAATGGGTGACACTTCAGAGTATCCACGTTGATTGCAGTTAGGTTGCTCCAGCCTGCAGACTAGCGTTCTGTAAGAACTGTGTTCCCAGACTCAACTGGTCACTGGTCTTAATTTGAGGTTCCGATTCCTACTTTTGCTTGGGATGTGGACTTGCCAATGTGTAGACTATGTAGTGCTAAACCAAGACAATTAGCGCTGGCTACCGAGGGTAAGATTATCTAGGTAATGTCCCTCATTGACAACTATTTGATTTAATTTCCCAACGCACAGGCCCCCGCTCATTAGACTGTCCCAGATCTCGGTGGCTATCAGATATGCCAAAACTATTAGCAACAGCTCCGTTACGGGCGGTGGCTATAGCTGTGGCAACGGCAACCAACTTCATCTTAGATCTACGCTATGTAGGTTGCTCGCAACGCCTCGAAGCTTCAACGACCTCTGCTGAGCTGCAGCGGAGCTGAGGCTGTTGTTAAATACATGTTGCAGATTCTATAAATCAGGCATATTTCTCAACATCTTTTTGCCAGGCCGTGGCAACGCCAACCAACAAAAAAATAACACTTTCAACCGCTCATTAAAAACCATTAAGGAAAATATTCAACTGTGAAAAATTATGGCGTAAATGATACCCCTCTCGGCATTGATTTCGAGCAGCAGCTAGAGCGACAATAAACGATCTTGGCTGAGCCCCAGCCTGGGCCTCCAGACTGAGCGTCTGGGCCTACAAATTCGAGTAAGCGCGTTTTGGGAGGTAACTCGGTTTCTGTGTCATTTTCTTGTCCGCAAGTCTGGCTTAAGTGTCAAATAAATTTTCGTCTACGTAAAAAAAGTGAAAAACTACGGCAACTATGCCATTACACTTACACACTGAGGCCTGCGATTGTGTGTAGACTTTACGTTCTTTTGTGAATTGTTGTTGCTATTGTTGTTGCTGTTACTCTTTGCAACGAGCATTTGCAACAATTTGTTATTGGCCATTTAAGCCTAAGCCGCCAGTTTGCAGTTGCTCGTGCTCTTGTTGTTGTTGTTGTTGTTACCCCTTGGCGCTTTGCACCAAAAAAATCTGTTGAGTGTTAATGACATTTTTATGTTTTAACGCTTGAAAAACCTCTGCGACTGCGACCAGCTCTGGCACTGGCTTTGGCTTCGGCTTTGGTGTTCCCGATGGTGGGCTATGTGCGGGCTTTGTGTTCAATTTCCCCATGGAATTGGGGGGAAAGCAAGTCGACTTGAAATGCCAGCGCTGGGTCTGTTCTATTCCAATTCAATATGTCTTGAAATGCTGCCAATGTGTTGTGCGGGTCGGCTGGTGTTTGCAATAATGGACAATGTTTCTGGACAGTGTTGAGAGTTAGCAGATACGACAGGTGAGGTGAGTTATATATGTGCGAGAGGGGGGAAATTGCAGACTGTATTTCTAGCAGATTAATGTAGAAGGAAATAATACAGAAATATAAACAAGATAGCAAACGCTGCTGAATTCTGAAGCTTTCACCAATAAGAGTTGGTACCAGCACCTACATTCATAAGGCACCTATATGATATAGTGGTAAAATCTAACTAAATACAAAAAAAAATATACAGCATGCTCGCATTTCAACCCAATTTCGAAATCATTGCGCTTACACAGGGCAACAGCAGACGGACAATAGCTACATATGTATATCGACTCGCCCGCCGTCGTTTTGGAACTCAGCAAGCCCGAGAGTGGCGCCGGCCAAATCCGCATACGAGTGGCATGTTTCCTTAGGTCTTCTCTTCATCACTTGTATTTTCGCTTGGCCGCCTGTGTTTAACTACTTAATGTTAGCGATCCTTCTGAAATGCACAAAAGATAACCACACTTAGGCCAATATACATATAAAGCCTTACCCGATCTGCAGACACGTAGCCCAACGGAAACAACAACAACAACAACAACTGCTTACAAGCACTGAGAGTCGAAATCGGAGCAACTCAAGCATTCCGTTTCCTGCCATTTGGCATTCTGGCAATTGAGCGCAAATTCGTGGACGTGAACGTGGACGACCCCGCCGCCGCTGAACATTTCACTTGACTTTGGTCCCGCTCTGTGCATCGCTGTGCATCTCTTTCGCTTTGCACTGTGTTTTACTCAATATTAATGATGTCATTAAGACGACATCTTCCTTGAGATCGCGCGTAATGCGAGCGAATTATTAACAACGTTCCAGGCACGAAAACAAGCCACAGATTGAGCCTCAGTCTCAGTGTCGGTTTCAGGCTCTGGTTCTGGTTATGGCCCCGGCTCAACAGCCAACGGCATCAAGAAACCAAGAATAATCACAACAACAACCGCATTTTACAACAAAATTAATATACGAGTACCAAATAAAACGAAATACAAGCGGCTTTCATAAATTTGCATGTCCCAGTGCAGTTGGAGTTGGCAAAGGCATCGAAGGAGCACGAACGCGTTGAAGGGAGAGGTAGGGGCGTGACAACAAGTCAATTCGGCTCTGTGCTCGAAAAACAAAATTGTAACACACATTTTTGGCAGGCGATCAGCCAGACAAGATGAATATAAATAGTAATCAAGACTTTGGGATACCCTAAAAAAATGTTGAGTAAAATATGAAATCTTCTTTCTTCGGAAAAATATCAGCTATTGTATTGTGTCCACTCACTGATCGGAATCATTAACCAGTCATCAAGGGCGTCTGCTCAATAGGTCTATTTATTGCAGCTAATTTCGTTTAAAAAACCACACTGTTTTATCCCTTGTCTAACAAATTATTTATATTTATATATTTCTTATAGCTAAAGCGACTAAGGCCAAAAAAACTCGGTGACAAAACTCTAGGCGGAGCTGAAGACGAAAAGATCTCCAGACAAAAACATATGGACTCACTCGGGTGTGTGCCATAGTGCAGAGCTTTTCGTCTTCAGCTTCGTCTTCATCTCACCGCGTGCACCCAGCATTTAGCTTAAGGCCATCTAGCTAAGCATAACAAACTGTTGGGAGCTGGAGTATTGACCCTTAAAGAAAAACTAGGTATCTCAAATAACATTGCATACAAGTATTCATATATTTGACGAATATCTGAAATAAAATATTGGATCAAGAAAACGAAATCATTGATCGAACAGTAGTGAATAAGTTAACAAAATTATGTATACAAATGAATGTAATAATCGATTTAGTCCACCAATCGCAAATGGAGGAATGACCTTATGATCTTATTGAGCCATTTTTGACCCGACCCGACCTCTAACGTCCAGTACATCTACGATTAATGTGTCCACGTCAAGACCAAGGCAATGAAAACCTATACAACAACCATGGTTTATTGCAGGTATATAAGGGCTCAAAAATGTACGCCGCCCATTCTAGATGGAAGAGATATAAAACTGCTGATCTTCGAATGTGATTAATAAAATATTAAGAGACCACTATTACTGCTATAATCTATTATAAATCGACCTGTAGCTAAGTGTAAAAAATGCCTGGATATTTTACCGGTCTGTGATAATAGTTTTGGTTTCATGCGTGTTAATCCTTGTGAGGTCCTTGGCTGTCAACTCAAAATTTTTAAAAATTCTACATCCCTAATGCCTGACCATATTACTCACATTTTTAATACTGCTCTCACGACATCTAAACTCAAGCAAACAGATTCACGAAAAACAATCAGGTTTTTGTAAAAATAAAAGTAGTGCCACATCAATCATTAACATAACTGAAGACTTCCGACAACAAGCAGATAACGGCCATGTTACGTTTTTAACACTCATCATCACAAATACTATATATACTCCGCATCAAGCTGAACAGCCTATTTCATTTTTCAGAAGCTGCAACTAATCTACCAATCTCTTGTTTCAATTCCCTCGGGTTGTACATCATTGTTTTGTGAATGATCTTCCAAATGCTTTTTCCAATTGTGATGTCCATTTGAAGGCAGACAATGTTCAAGTATATGTGAGTAGTCCTTGTACTAGTCAAATATAAATTTGTGTTCGTGTGTGTAGTAATTTACACCTTAGGGTTAGTAAATGGGCTCCAGAAAACGGACTGGGCTTTAATCCGTCAAAACCAAAGCGTATTATTATCCACAAAAAACCACTTGTCACGAATCTAGTCTAATCAGGCTGCTAATCTTGGTTTTACATGCAACAACACTCTGACTTGAAGAAACCACTTATCTAAGGAAACTGGGGAAACTTCTGGCTGCTGGGGCAGCTATCGGCCTCGCAAAGTTTCTTACCGGTGCACCTAAAAATGCTCATTGAGAAAGCTTGTTTGATTCCAACTCTTTTCTATGGAGTATAAGTTTTTGGCCACTGCAACAGTGGAGATATGTAGAAGCCAAATCTAGCTTTTCACTGTATTGCTAGATACGTATTTAACCATATGCGATAACCATATCATATCTCATCTTGTTCTCTAAAGATGTTTGACCTTAGCCTCAAGTTGTGGATACATCTCAAAACTCTAATTTTTCTGAACAAGGTTTTAACAACTGAAGAACCTTCTTATCTATTTGAAAAACCAACACTTGACACTTCCGATCTTACAAATAATGCCAAATAGATGTCAAATACTCTCATCAGAGAGGCAGTTTTATATAGCAGCAAATTCGTCTATGGAATCGGCTGTCGAATAACCTTAAAATCATGAGAAAATGCAGTTTAATTCTAAGCTTAAAGATTATGACTAAGACTAAGACTACTATAATTATGATGGTTTTTATGTTTTATTTGTTTATGCTTACACTAAAATGTCAATTAGTTAACAATTTTCATGTGACTGGCGCATTAATTTATAGGGATTGAATGCTTGTAGCTCTAGGATAAAACAATATCTAAGCATCCATGTACTTCTGGTTTGGACATTATTAAGATCAGATCGTTGACAAAGAAAGGCTCTACTCACCCACTCAATTCATATATAATGATTTACTTATCCTGGGCGCTCTCCGATTCATTTTTTACCATCAGAAAGTGGTGGGCGATCGTGCAGCGTCTTTTCTTCCTACCAAGTTCTTACACTGATAGTATTTATACGCTAACATAGTATTTATACGCTCTTCAATTAGTATCAAAATCATTACAATATCAATATTGTAGTTCTTTATTGGATTTGTGAGAATCCTACATTTATCCTGACTCTTTTATCTGGTGAAAGGTGTCTTCAGTAAAAAATGCTTCTTTGAGTTCTTTCCATAGTATTCATATGGTCAAACCAGAATATTCATTTATTAATGCCTGGGGTGACAAACACCCCTTACACTCTCGCCATCATAAGGTGTTCACAAAGAACTAGCTTTACATTAGAAGTAAACAAAATGAAAGCCAAAGACTCTCCCTTTGGCGCATCTGCAATAAAAATGCAGCAGCAGCGAACAAATTTTGAACGCATTAGAAGATTGATGCCGGCGGCTGTTTGCACGGAGCCCAAAACTCTTCAGCAGCACCGCTCTGCCGTTCCCGGACTCTGACTCTGGACCGTGGCCAAAGTGATTGCAATTTCGCCATGTTTACTTTGTGCATGAGCAGATTTTCTTTTTATTGGTACACAGACAAAGTTTTTTTCCTCAGCCAAAACACTAACAAGTAGAAAGGAATCCAACAAATTGAGTATGCTCGACTACAAGATACTCTGTTATGGCGTGTCAAAAAGTTAGACATAGTTCTATATTTGTGGGCGTAGTAAATTTTCGTAAATTGCAGAGGCCACAGTAATTACATTTTAGTTCAAATTAAAGAATTTAAGAGAAGTATCTTATTATATATGAAAGTGCAGTAGTCACTCCCACTCTTAATATAGAATTAGATGAAATTTCTGAAACGTTAATCTTAGCTAAAAGTAGCTTAAAGTTCTTACTAATAAACTAGTTATGTAGCCGCCTATATTGCCGGAATTTGTTTGAAAATTCATATACCCTCTTGCTTCTTGGAAACAGGGAACAGAGTAGAATAAAAATGCAAAGTCAAAGGCAAACACGAGAACTACTATGCAATGGTGATGATGATGATGAAGTTTATCTTTTCGCCTTAAATATTTTTTCTTTTTTTTTTGGGATTTCTTTCAAGACCTGGGGAAAAACTGGGTTAATAAGATCGCCGTGGTAGCTGACTACTGTTTGCTGGTCAACATTAATAAATGGCTGCTTTTAGCAAGGGAGCGTTGAAACTAAAAGCGCCTCATTTATTATGCATCAAAGATAAACCTAACTGAGATTAATGTCTCACTTCAAAATGGTCGACAGAGGCGCTTTAGATGCTTTTTTTTGTGGGATGCCTTTCGGTGAACAATCAATAGAAGGAGCAGGGTATAAATATAAATTGTATAGAAAACGTTTGATATTATGAACATTTTGCTTCTTGAAACATCTAATCAGGTTGTCTTTTATAAATATAAATATATTTTATATCCAACAATCCATAATATCCTTTAGTTGCTTTATTAATTATGAGAAATTCGAGCTTTAGATATCAATGGTAATCATTCATTGTCTTGGAGATCTCTCTATAATGAAATTTTAGATAAATAAATTAACCATAGCGAACACGTGAGATACATCCAGATCGTCAAATCGTTATTCAAGTAGGTCATTTTTATACCATGGCAAGTGCTTCATCCGACTGTGGCATTGAAAACTAGCACCGATGGTTCGAAAATTGCTTTAAATTGTTGTTCATGTAAGATCCCCCATAGCCACATAATAAGTAATTGTTTGCATACGTTACGTAATTAGTTGGAGCAAGTACAGGTACTTATGCATGCATGTAGTTGGTAGGAAGTTCACTTTTAATTTTTTGCAGCAAATAGAGCTGAGGGAAAAACAAAAAATTTGCAAAACACGCAAACTGGAAAGCTGTTGAAATTAAGGTAACCTTGGATTGTTTTCTGGATTCCCTCCAGTCTACTTGAACCTGCACTCTCCTCTACTTGTTATTGCCAATTTGAATTAATTTTGCTGTCAACACTTAGTCATTTGAGGATGTGAACGGTTAGCAAGCAATGTGATGAATAATTTGTATGGAAATGTATCTGAGAAATGCAAGGGTTGAGGCATTTCTCCACAAATGAGAGTGAGAACAGGCCGCAGATTAGTAAAAGACAAGGAAATTCGAGTGAACAAATCCTTATCGAGGTCCTTGCTGACTCCTGAACTTGAGCCGACGGTTTAGAGTGAATCCCAAGTAGCTTTGGGCAGTCTTGTGGCTGAGCAGGTCATCGCATAGAAAGAGCCCTGGACATTAATCAGGCCTGAGCGAGTACGTGACTGTGGCACCTTTGTCCGGGTTGATTCCGGCGATGATCAACCTGCACGCTCGATTACCAAACTCCTTCAGGTGCAACACTATTTTGTGGCATACTGTGTATAGTTTTTATTACCCCTGGTGTATCAGAGCACCATCAACATTGCTAGGGGTAGCTCAGAGAGGCAAGGGGCCGACAGGCTGCAGATCAAGTACTTGCTTGGGGAGGAGTTCAATTGGAAATCATTTTGAAACCCCCAAGCGAACTCAGACCGTCAACATCCATTTTAGCTTAGCTCTCCATTGGGGCACACAATTACAACTAAGCTCTCTTTTAAGACCCCTCTCTTTCTGTCTCCATATCGCCAAGCTGGCCCCACTTAACCGATCTCATTGAATTGAATTGAATTCGGCTTTTGAACCGTCTTGTGTCAACATTAATTAAATTTCCGCGCACATTTGCGAAACTTTTGAGCAGCTAATTGGATTTCGGTTGCTTTGGCTTCGCCAGCACCAGGTCCACGAGCAAAAACAACACAACTGCTGGGGAAACAAAAGCCAGAAAAAGGCTAAAGCAAATTCGCATGCAACCGCGGACTAATAACCGCTGAAGCAAAGCCAATTGGAGCCGCCAAAGTCGCCACAGAGGAGCAGAGGATGTTAAAGGAGGCACCAAAACCGAAGCAAGCTTCCTGCTGCTGCTATCCGCCCGCGCCCGCGCCACCAGCACCGACGTCTTCCTGCCAAAGGGAAGTTTCTCAAGCGCGATAAAAAGGAAATGCTTCTATTAAATGTATTTCATTTGTTTTCGTGCTGCAATTTTTGCAAATGTTTTCGTTTTCGGTTTTTTCGCCTGCCATTTTAATGATTTACGTAGCTTAAATAAGAATTTCATTTCGGGCAGGTGGCTCGCTCCTGGTCAGGAGCAGTGGCAGCGGCAGTGGCATGTCAGTAAGCCCACGGCCTGAACAACTGTTTGTGTTCCGGCTGTTACTGTTGACTTTGAGGCCGACACAAGTGCGTGTGGGCGGGCGGCCTTTGGCAGACGTCAATTAACAAGAGCAACGACTTTTCTGCCAACTCCCGTTCTTCGGCAGCTGCGTTTCCTGTTCAGCAAACAATACCAAAAAAACAAAAAAAAGTTGCCATATAAATGCCAAGCCAAGAGCTAAGCGTTAATTATAGCAGAACTTTCTTTATAGTGGAATTGCACTAAAACGTTTCCCGTAAGACTCTAACGGAACTAACGGATGCACTGATTCTACTTGGACTTGCCTCCACTCCAACTGCAATGCACCCATGCATCCATCTCTCGCTCCACATCAACAAAAGATGCAGGAGCAGGCCCAGGCCCAGGCTCAGACTTCAGCCTCCACACTTGTCGTTTTGGTCGTTGTTTTCTATTTTTTTTCTTGTTTATTTTTGTTGGTTTGTTTTTTTTTTTTTTGAGTAGACTTCAGTCAATGCACTCTCTATGACGTCGTCGTCTGACTGCACAAAATGAAAAAGTTTCAAAAAAAGAATGCAAAAATCCAAGGCCCAAAAGGGGTAAAGGTGGCCATATACGCAGGGCGTAGAAAAGTCGACCAGCGATTACTCTGTGCTCTTAGAACTAAGTCATTTATGAAAACTATTCCAAAATGTGAATTCACACCGATTACTAGTGAACTACATAGCTATCGGGACTAATCAAATTTCGTGATTTGGTTTATATTTCGAATTTGATTTCTCAAATTTTCTAAAACTTTGTACTTATGATTTCTCTTACTTATCGTCCTATGAACGTCGTTACCAAATCGTAGCAAAATTTCATTTCTGCTGGTTCCAATATAAATCCTTAGTGACCTTGCTTACAGGGTACAAGAACGGCAGCTCTGCAACCGACAAAACAACACAAAAAAGTTGAAAAACCTCGTTGCATTTTTGCAAAAGGCAAAAAAAAATGATTATTAACGCCTGTTGGGTATGCCACAGGACGGTGTCTGGGCTGGCTCCTGCTAAAAACTCCAACTCCATCTCAGCTTCAGCCTCAACGCCGACTGCAGGAGGCTACTGTGCAAACAGTTTTCGTCATGTGGTTGTTGTTGCATGTGTTTTTTTTTTTTGTTTTTTGGTGCATATTCGCATATTTGCCTGCAGCAGCTTTGGATGCAAAATGCAACCGGGCAAAAACAACGACAAACATGTCGGAGCCTGCCGTAGAAGGAGGCGGTGCAGTAGGAGTAGGAGGAGACGCAGAGTCATGACTGGCAACCTTCGTCTCCATGCTGCTCCACTCTACTCATTAGGCGCTGTTGCACTTGGCTCTGTCTGCACTTCATCCTGCCCAACCGAGCTGAGGCTGAGCCAGCCGACTTTGGATTCGGGGCTCGGGGCCCCTGCATCCTGAGGCGGACGCAGCGTGTCTCAGGCAGTAGCAAATTACGCTCTCAGACTCAATTGTCTTGCGCCTTGGAGACTTGCAACGGACCCAAGCATTCCAAAACAAAAAAACAACAACAACAACACAATAGATGCATTTAATGCAAGCTTTACTGGCTAGACAGACAGCCGCAGACGCAGCCCCAGCTCAGACTCGAACTCAGACTGCGACTCGAACTCAGACGTTCCCTCGAGCAGGGTGCAGCAGGCGTGGCTAGGTGGCAGAAACGTCTCGTCATTGTCGCGACTTGCACTTCAAAAATTTTCGTATATGTTCATTAGAATGTTGTTGACGATGATGCTCGAAACGGCCTGAAGTAGGCAACACTTTTGGCACACACTTCTCTGACTCCCTGACTCCGGTGTTTATCATACACATACATATGTATTTGTTGTTTTTGGTACAGTTGTGTGTGTTTTCGAATCGCATTCAAAATGAGAGAGCAAAAAGTACACGAGTTTGGTCATATTGCAGAAATTAAGTAAAAATACTGCCCACACTTAAACAAGAACACCAAATTCAAAATAGTTGTTAATAAACCTTTTTCCATGATTGTGAGCACATAAAGCACGATGAATGGGTAGACGATAATCTCCTTTTGTAGCAAGCAACTTTCATCCGCCACATATACCCGTGGTTGTTAATTCGGCTTCTGCAAGTCCTGCGTATATACAATCGGCGATTCGACGAAAAGGTACTCGCTAATAAGCTCACTCACCTCGAGAGCTCATCGCTCGCCGATAAAATTACAACGATAACGATCTTCTGTGCGGCCATCCTACTGAAATATTTAGGTTAGGTTTCATATCACTCTCGTGAATCGAAACAATATATTAGCTGCTGGGCTGATGTTTTCACATAATTTAGGTTTTACAATGTAGGCGAACACCAAGAAGATGATTGCGAAAATTCCTCCTGCACGTGGGTTGAAATGAAATTCGAAGTTTGTCTGCGATTGTAAGGACATTCATCAGAATAGCTAAAAGGAAACTCGTTGAGGTTGTAGGGACTATTACCAATGAAAGGACACCTATTTATAGGTTCATAGGCTTTAACCAAATATGATCGTTGGTCTCATTCATGGAATCATTAGCACTTGTCATTTTACCTTCTAGCGATGTGGAATACGCGGATTATGGCAAAAAAGTGATTTTCTGTGATCTTTCGATCATAAAGAAAACGATTCAAAGTAAAATTGTGACACTAGATTTAATATATACAATTGAGTCCACATAAATTTCCTAATAAGAATGAAGTGACGTTAGGTCTAGAACATCAGGGTATAACTATTTGCATTCCATGTTGTTGCAAGCAATGAAATTGCAATCACAACAGGGCTTTAAATAAAGGGATATCATGGGGGCATGGAAGGGCCCCCAATATTAGAGGTTTCAACTTTCTAGCTTACCAATTTGTACGCAGAAAAAATTAAGATAAAGTTCAAGCGTAGTTTTACTCTAAAATCAAATTTATCTGCTGATGCCACAACTTATTTTACTTTTCCAACAATTATTTAAATTGCATATTCTTTTGAGTTTAAACTGAATTATCATAAAATAATCTGCAGTTGCATAAATAATTGAAATCATTTAATGCATTGCTATTTTATTTTATTTTATTTCAGAACTTGTTCATATAATATTAATAAGGTAGGTTCAAATGTCTGCTTAACTCCATCTACATTTATTCATACATAAATATATTTGAATTTAAAGCTGCCGTTGCGGACAAAAGCAGCTTACGCTTAATGCTCCGCCAAA
Source organism: Hirtodrosophila duncani (assembly GCA_037043425.1). Taxonomy (NCBI): domain Eukaryota; kingdom Metazoa; phylum Arthropoda; class Insecta; order Diptera; family Drosophilidae; genus Hirtodrosophila; species Hirtodrosophila duncani. Next base: position 77,424 of record JBAMBM010000437.1, on the reverse strand, counting down.
CTCAACCAAGAGCTACCTGCATTATGTAGTTAAAAATGGAAAAAGAAAAAGAGAAAAAAATACAGAAATTCCAAAATAAAATCGTAAACGAATCTATTATGACAAGTGCGTGGGCCTTACAAAGTTTTTATTTCATTTGAGTTTTTTCTCTTTCGGACTGAGAGCCAACAAAGGCCGCATACAACACGGGGGCTGATTGCTGTCCAAATTATATGAAGTGTGTTTAAAGCGGGGCCCATCATGTCAAACGGCAGCAGCAACAAGAAAACCTAAGTATGAAATTAACAACGCCAACAAAAGCACCAAAAGCCCATCCCAAATGGTCCGGCCGACCCGCCCCTATATACGCATGTATATAAAGATACGATTACGATTATCATTGTGTATAAAAGTCTATGATAGTGACGAAAGCAGAGTTTGAATATGCAAACACTGTTTAGAACTATGGCCACAAAAAAATGCGGACAGTGAAATTTTGCGATTTATTATAATCGTACTATAGTAGAGTATATTGTAAATTAAAATCACATAAGTTTAACTATTTTTTTAGGGGCATACCAGCGTTAGCATTTGCTGTCTCTCATGCCAATGCATGCGCGAGTAGGCATGTGTATGGGTGTGTCGGGTGCTGTAAGCGTATGATAAGAAAGGGAATGGGTAGGGGGTGCGGGTAATAAGAAGCAGAAGGACCATTTTGAGTCCTCTCTCTTTCATTCACATACAGAGCAAACTTAATAATTTATTCGTACTCGCAGAAGCGGAATGTCGACCATAGCGTTCCCACTTGTTTTTCGAATGATAATTAAATTTATTTATATGGTTCTCTTCCTTGCACAGCTAAGTCGGCTCTGCAGAATTGCGTTGAGCAATACCATCAGCTCCGTTAATGTAGGAAATGACCTCTTTGAAACCTTCACTACCAAACGAGGTCTCAGATAAGGTGACTCGCTCTCATGTATGCTCTTCAGCCGGTGTGCATCGGACTGGCACAATATTAACGAACTGATGTGTCCAGCTCCTTGGATATGCCGATGATATTGACATCGTCGGTTGGACCAAGCGTGATGTTACTGGTGCTTTTGATGGGATCTAAAGGGAATCAGTCAAAGTAGGTCTAGCGGTTAATATGAGCAAAACAAAGTCTATGATGGGCTCTAGCAGGGAATCGCGACGTCTGGATTCTCAGCTGAGATTTTGGTCCTATTTGCGTTGGTGTACCTTTCGTATTCGATGGAACGATGAGTTGTATGAGCGACATTGTCGTGGTCAGGCGAATGAACACTACGATACTGTCTTGGTTATGTTGTGCGTATGGATGAAGAAACTCCAGGAAAGTACTCGATGCGGTAGCAGGAGGACAAAGGAGGAGAGGAAGATCCCGGATATGTTGGAAGGACCAACTGACTGAAGCCCTCACATCACTTCGTGTTACCAATTGGAGGAGACGCGCGCAAAGCAGAAGCGCTCGAAGGCAAATCGTGCATCAGGCAGAGACCCAGCAGGGTTGTTAATGCCACACACTACTTCTACCAATCAGATATTCTGCAAGCCAAATCTATGCTTGCGTCACTAGCTGTGTAACTCGTTAAGATGCCTTTTATATCAAACATCAGGGTACATACATAGAAAGCCCTATAAAACACCACAACGGAATAGATGAATGCCTTATTAAAGAGACATAAACAAACAGACAACAAAAGCAAACCAGAAAACGGAGTTTGATTGACAACTATGTTGAAATATCAAATTATAATTTCATAAATAGAAGAAAACAAAAGTTAAGCAGCTTTAAAATAAGGTAATTGCCGTCACAGCCTGGACTATTAGGCTTGGGTGTGGATGGATGGATGTGTGTGCGAGAGCAAGAAAGATCGGTTGTCTCTGATTGAAGGTCAATGACAACATATATACAACATAATTGATTATTAACCGACAAGATGAAAAACCTCCGCCACAATCGCTGTGAAAATAGGAATTCAGTAACCAAGATTGAGAAAACATGTTTTAATTTCATGCCTTCAGATATTGTATTATGAGTGGAATTTTTTAATTGCCACCAACTTAAAACTGGCCCTGGCCCCGTCATAGTAGCCGTAGCCCGGCCTGATCTTGCGGAGCGTGAACTAGAAAACATAAACTGCAATAAACTTTGCCGCCACATATGTATGACCAACATACTCGTACCCACTCGTATATGGTTCTGCTTCTGCTGAATATCTGCATGCGCCTCAAGCCAAATAATTTTCACACCAAACTTGCTTTTTCGGACGCAAATTGTAATATAATTCTGTTTCTTCCCTCTTCATTTGCTTTTCTTCTGAGGCCAGTCCAAGCTGTCGACGTGGATGTGGATGCAGATGTGTAAGTGGTTGGTTAGAAATAGCCGCCTAAAAAATCCAATCAATGGCTGCCAATTTTCATTGCGGTCATTCGATGTTCATGGCTTGACTCTGACTTTGTTGTGTGTTCGAGATTATTACATTTTGGGCGCAGTTCTAGTTTGTGGATCTCAATGGTGGGCAGGTTTATGATATCGGATGTTTACAGTGAAAAGTCTTAAGCATAATGCAAATACATAATACTCTGAATAAGAGGCTTTAACACAAATCAGTCAGCAATTGCTGCAAATTTAAAGACAAAAGTCATAAAACTTTAATCAGGAAATGAAATGATAAATGCTTTCAAACTAACCAGGCTCTTATGTGGCTGGGATTGCGTGTTGCAACCAAAGAAAAGTTGACGACGAAACAAACTGATAAACATCGGTAGGAAGGAGCAGGAACAGTTGTACAGTAGCAGCAGCACAATGGCAAACACTTTAGCCTACTCGGCTTCAGCTTCCTTTCCCTGCCATGTATTCCTAGCCAGCTGTGCCAGATAGGCACTCGGTGAATGTGCGTGTGTGAGTGTATCCATCACCATCAGCTATCCGAACTGCAAACCTGCAACACTTTCAAACAACTTTATCAGCGAGACAGAATCTCAACGGAGCGACTAACTGACTGACTGAATGAATGACTGACATGGTCTTGATTGAAATGCGACGAGCGCGTCGACTTGCCGAGTGGGTGGCACTTGGAGCTGGAGCTGGGTAGTATGAAACGAGGTTCGCCTCGCCTCGCCTCAACTCGGTGGCAGCAGCCGTCGCATGGTGCGTATGTATTAATTAATGTCAAGTGTTGTCGCTTTGAGTTACGAGCCCTGGGGATTGAATTGCCGACGCACCGCCGGCGAGAACGATAACACAGAGCGATAGCAACAGTCACAGTGTCTATCACAGTCACAGTAACATCCTCTTGTGTTTGGCTTTGGCCGTGCCGCCTTCAGCCTCCATTCCTGCTTCTGTTCCTGTGCCGGTGCCTGTGCCTGTGACTGTGCCCGTATAGGTTAGAGCCTTCTCTAGAGTCTGTGTAATCGATGATGACACGTTTGGCTTTGCCCATGCGCATCTTTCTAGGTTGCTGCAAATTGCAGGCCAGCGCAAATGACAGGCTGGCAGGCAGGCAAACGGGAACGGGGTCGGGATAAGGCGGCAGCGACTAAAATTTATAAACATACGCCGCTCGTATGGTTACTATTTTTGCGCATCCAATTACATTTATGTGCTCGTAAACTAAAAATTCTACACAGCTGGCACTGGTATAGCTGCACGGCGGGAGGGCGGGGTGCCATAATTATCGGATACGGGGAGAGACGCAGACAGCTTGGTCCTGGACCCCAAAGCATCAGCATTTAGTCGCTGTCTCGAACAAACATAACTGTGGGAGCGGCAATGGGCTGGTAGCCTGTCATGGCCATTTCTTTAAAAGGTTTCCCCCTTTATTGATTTATGAAGTGTATGAACATTACCAAGCTTAACTCGAAAGCGTTTATTGTGCTGCAACACCATTAGAAATGCAATCTGAATGTAATCTAGATTGGCTACAGCAGTGGCTACTGACGTGATCGTAGATAACTGTTTGCCAAGCACGATTATTATCTGGAACCCAACCAACAGAACCGTCATGCAGTTTTTACATCTGTGTATTTGTCATAGAAAAGTTCCCGCAAGCCCTCGCTTGCCCTTACACATTGTAGTTGTTATGAAACACATTTCTTATTCATAAGTGAAGTCAGTAAAATTATAAGTGTGCACTTCTTTGTGTGCTGTTTGCTAATAGACGTGTCCGACTGAAAGATACTCGTACTCAGTATTTATTCAATATTCGAAACGCTCAAAAGTATAAAACACTTTGTGATAGGCCTAATTAGCTCCTATGACCTTTGATTGAGCAGGTAGAAAAAAATCCCTTTGATATAGTTGCAAAAAATACCACGCGACCGCGACTTGCTATATCAATGAAAAAAAGGAGTGTCTAAAAATTTGAGATTTTTCATTATTTTGTCCGTTGCCTGAGTCAAAAGCATAAACTGGACAAGCATAGATATTTGGAGTGCAAGTGAATTCATCTTTATTGACCACTTGAAAAAATACTAAAGAGTGCTGTGAATGATTATGGCATTCAAGAAATATGCTCACACTTTTCCAATATTCAATGTAAGGATTCATTCCATTTATCTCACTTGGCCCCCCTGCAAAAACAAGTTAAGTTATTAAATTGTATTATTTTGCTCAAAATATTCCATTTTACGCCTGATGTAAAGTTGATGTGTCATTGACAATGGTGATATATATAGATTGAGATTGATTTAATTAAAACAACAGAGAAAAGTTAATTTCTGATATAAGGAAAGTAGGGAATTTTTAAATTCGGTACACTGACTCCATTCCGACATACCAAATCTGTTTCACTTACGATATATATATCAAAATATTTCAAATATTAAGTTCTCATTCGGAAAGGTTCGGTTACAATTTTGGTCCAATTTTAACAAATTACAAACCTATAACAGAAGCAAGGCTATGCGTAATCATTTCAGTTTAATAGCCTTAAAGCTAAGAAAGTAGTTCACATTATAAAATGACAGACAAACAGATATACGAGAAGGCTCTATCGAGTTGGCTTGGTGAGCCGATCAAGAATATGTATGTGTTACCTACGGCTACGGAGATGCTTCCTTCTTCGTAGCATTGAGGTTGCCATAAAAACAAGAAAGGAAGCTTAGCTTCGATTTGCCGAAGCTTATATACCATTCATATACCATTCCTATATAACAAAGGCGTCCTTTAACTAATCATTTCCAGCTTCACAAAGCAACAGAGAGACACTGATATTTAGCAGTCATTCGGCGAGAAGAATGGGCAGTAGTATTTTACAATTTACTTCTTTACTTCTCGCACAAGCCGTTCCCGTTCCACACCATGAATTGAAGGCCTTATTTGGCCATCAAAGTGGTCAGCAGTATTTTGCAATTGAGTTACTTTTCGCATGAGTGAGTTACTTCTTCTATTAAGTAAGGTCTTGTATAGTTGTAAAAGAGTCTTAAAGGCTTACAATTTTCAAATCTATGATTCTTGCGGTAATTTTTACAAATTTTGGTAATCTGCATCTGAAAAATTTGTTATATGACATCTAAATGATATGATGCAATCAGATATAAAATGAATCTGGTAAAAATGTTAGTTTAAACAAACAGATGAAGAGACAGACGGACGTACATTGCTATATCGAATCTCCTTGCCATGCGGATCAAGAACATATATATACTTAACACTTCCTTCTGTGCGTTGCAAACTTCATTACAAAATTAATATACATTCACATTGTTTTTGTTTGGATTAATAAGTAAGTATATAACATTTTTAGCATTCTTTCCATTCGTCAAATATATGCATTTCCATAGCTTAACCTCGACTTGACCCACTTCTGGTTAGACTTTCAGAAAACACACCTTAGTTCGCGCCTATGCCATAAAGTCGAACTTCAAAACTGTCAGACATATAAAATAGACTTGTGAGTTGTTCATCAGTCTATCAATCAGTAAATTAGAACAGACCACTTTATATATGTTCTCGTACATAGAGGCTGCTGGAATTTCAACAAAATTGTATTAATTGTAATTTTTAAGAATTTTCACCAGTCGAATTCTTGTGCTCGCTTCAATGCGCGTTTCCTGTTGCTTACATAGTTACTCTGCTTCTGCTCCTGTTGCCCAACTTATTTCACACACACACACACACACACACACACATAGTGCTGCACAAACATTCCAATCGTTAAGCCCGCCTGGGCAAAAACAAAATCGTGCTTATACATCTAATCACAAATAGAAACAATATCTATGCTAATCTCTGAACAAGATCATAGACAATAAAATCAGCACAAAGTTGGGGCGGGAAACACACATTGGGATAGGGGTGCGGTGGGGCTTAAAGTGGGAACAAGAACCTGTAAGCTGTAACAAGCAACAACACGACAATTACAGCAACAGCAACAGCCACAACAACAACAAACACAACAAGAACAACAACTAAAACAGCAATAATGAGCCGTAATGAGCAATGATAGCCAGACAATTAGCCAAATTTCGTTAGTTTTCTTGCTATTTTTGTTGTAAAAGGACAAATTAAAACAAAACCACCAATAACAACAACAACAACAAAAAAAAAACAAAAAAAAAAAAAGACACACGAAATTAAACAAACATTGAGATTTATAAGGCCTGCACTTGGCTTGTTGTTTATATTTGAGGGGGGGTGGAGTGTTGGTAGTTGGCTGAGTGGGAGGGTGTTAGGGGGGTCGGGTGTTTCAGGCCAGATCGGGCCTAGACCAAAGCCAAATTGCGGAAAATTACAAGAAAATCGTGCAGCTCTTGTTTGCTCAAAAAGGCATGAAACCCCGAATGGGGCTGCTAAGACCTAGCTGCCTGTGCTGCTTCAGGTTCAGTTGCCCGGCCAACAAATTTAAACGTTACATGCGAGTAGATTTCAACGCGATCATCGATTCCCTGGTGCACCCACACAGCCACCGTTACCAGCACCACAATCATCATCAACATCATTATCACCAACATGATCATTGCCTACTAAGAGGCAACACCGTGGGGCATTCAGCAGCAGCAGCAGCAGCAGCAGACATAGACATGACGCAACTGTTTGCCCTCAGGTGTTGCTTCGTTGTAGCAGATTTTCACTTTCCGGCTTACAAAACATTTCAAACAAAGTCAGAGTCAGTCATTTGGCTTAGCTGATTTCTGCGATTGGCAACATTATAAAAAATACAAAATAAAATAACTGCAACTGTCATTTTCTATTTGCGACCTGCTGGGCTTGCCAGCAAATCCAAAGCCCAAAATCCAAAATCCCAAAAGATTTTCTTGGATTTGTTTTTCTTTATTTTTTTGCAGCCTGTCGCGAGGCGAAATGTCAATTTGTGTTGTTTACTTTTTGGGAAAAACTTTTAATTTTTGTTGCCATTGCTTGCGTTCGTTGCGCCTTCAATGGCCGCAATTTACTTGCCACACACACACGAGCACGAGCACCACCTACCCTGCCCTCACCCCGCTGACAAGTCGCCCTTTTAACTTAAGGCGCGCCATTGAGTGTTAATTAAGCGTTTATTCAGAGTTTTCGGTGTCAAAGTTTGGCTTTACAGCGCCTAAAATTAATGCCATTTTATGTCGATTTTTCTTTGTTATCAATTGAAAACTTATTTTCCGTATACGAGCTTTTCGATTTTCTTCAACTGTGACTGATTTCTTGATTTCGGCAATAGCAAAGCCAAAGTCCAAGGCGCAACTTGGTTCGATCGATCATTGTCAGGCCGCACTGTCAATTGGACAGAAAAATGCCAGCGGCCCCTGAAGAGACCTGATAGCTATAGCCATGGCCATAATAGTCATCCATAGCCAAAACCATATTAGATGAATAGATGAATCATGTTGCCATTCGCGCACAATCTTTAATTGGTTAATAAAAATTCAGAAAATAATCGGCACCTTGGCTAATAACAGAGGAAATGACCAAATTACCGCAGCCAATTTACATATTTGCCGCAAATTTTGACAAATCAAAGTATCATTAGCGTGTGTCAATATCAACAGGAAAGACGTCAAACTATTGCGGATGCAAAAAAGAAATGTTGTTGTTTTTCAAATTGCATCAAAATCTATATAATTAAGATTAAGCTGAGCCGCTTCGATTAAAAGAATTTAAAAAAAAATTACAAATTGTATCTGGGCTTTAGACATCTTCCATACGTCTATACAATTTTTAAAATAGATTATATATTATTATTTAATTTTAACGACATTTTCATTGGCAAATGTTTCTATTTAGCAAGAAATGGACGGCACGCCAATACATGTAGACATTTCTATGCGCACAATAAAAATATAAGTCCCACTGTAGTTGATAAACAATAAGTCAAATGGCTAAAATGAAATAATACTTACACAAATGGAAGGCTTCTAATAATTCACAATTCCTAGTTTTGTCTATGTAAGAAATTATAAATTAATTCCTAGCAAAGTTAAAAATTCCTTAACAATCTCATCGCAAATCAGCAAAGTTCATATTTCACTTTTATTTGCCATAACTCTAACAATTCTAAGCAATTGCTTTCCATTTTGTAGACTTCAACCTCTCAGTTCTTCACCTTGTGCTAACCTCATTCTGGTTAACCTGCAAGCACACTTTCTAAGGCAACAAAATATGAAAAATACTCTAAAGGTGACAATTACTTTCAATTTTCTGTTGACTTCCAAGCCAGTCAACCGTACCGTGCCTGTACCTGTGTCTGTGCCCATGCCCATGCCTGTTCGTCCCACCATCTCACTTTTCTAGGATGCCGCAAATACTTGTATCTGTTGTATACCTTGCAAATCTCCTTGAGCAACGTGATGCAAATCAGCTTCAGCTACAGTTTCATTGGTAAAACATTTTTCTCCAGCTCCAGTCACAATTTTTCTGAACTCTTGCCCTTTATGTCGAGCATTTATGCCGCAGGCGGCCGCTGCAGCACACTCCACAATGCGGCGGTGGTGAGTTGAAATGGAAAATGGGGGAAAATGGAAAACGGTCCTGACTGCAATTTGAAATGCTGCAGCAGAAAGTGCAACATGATCTTAGGAGTCGGAGTGGTAGTCGCGATGATCGCAACTTCGATTTGTATCGCCAACACCGCCTCCTTTGCCTACCTCGCTCCCGGCTCAGCCAGCCAGTGCTTGGATTGCTTGGCTGTCTGGCGTCGCTTTCATTGGTCCGTGCCACATGCTTCATAGTTTTGTGTGGCACAGCCGCTTCGTTTTACATTAGAGTCTCAATATTTCATAATAAGTAAGACCAAGACCGAGACGAAGACCACTGACTTTGAGCTGAAGCTGAAGCTGGAGCTGGCGACCTACAGCAGACCAACTTTGCCCGTTGGCCATTAAAAGCGAAAGTCGTAAAATGTTTGCGGCGCTGTGTCATATGCAAAATCAACAAATTCCCAACAGCCAACAAATGGCCTGCTTAATTTTATTTACTTTGAAAATTTGAAACAATGGACGGCCATTTGAAACGCGCTCTCACACAAATACGAACGAACGCGAAGCATAAAATTAAATCGCCTATCCCAAAACTTTTATGGCATCTTCCAATCACGCCAAAGGAATTACTTATGGTACAGTCGTTGGTATTGGTTCTCCCATACAAAAGTTTATGAGTTTATGGGTTTTCTGACCGTTTTGGCAGATCAAAATCGCGCATTTATTATTGGCTGTTCTGCAAGTCTCGCTCAAATCTTAGATTTTTTTCAACTCTGTAATATATTTTGTTGAAGCTATTGACTTAAAGCGAAGAACGTGGATTTTATTGAGCAACTTATATGGCATTTAATCAATATCATGAAATTTAAAGCCCTCGTCCCATTGGTAGTAAAATGCAAAGTATTTTAAATTTGGCTTGGCATATAAAATAAAAACTAGACTTATGAATTTTCAAGTTAAATGAGGATAGCTTTACTGATCTGAATACATATCAAAATATTTATGCGAAACACCTTGCAAATTTTTCTTCACTTGGTGTATGACAACCTTCTCGGCTTATAATGCTTCAAATATAACTTAAATTTAGCAGAGATTCATCTGTATTCTAGGGTATAAAAAATGATATGGGCCAACCTATAAATATAGCAAATTCAACCAAAATGTACTGTAAATTACTACACATAACTATATTTTATTTGTGCGTAAGTTTAGCTTTATTGGGAGTGTCTTAGAAATTTATAGATTTTAGAGGCGCAGCAATCAGCAGACGCTTATATTTAAACAACAAAAACGCATCAGAAAGGAATTGAATCTAATATTGTACCTTTTACTGGACTCCGAAGAAAACTACTCAATTGAAACTGTAAGTTGAAGAGTTTACACATTAATTTCTCCAAATCTTTTCATATGACCAAGGGTAATCCTATATATTCAATTGATTTGTTACCTAAGTACGAGTATATTTGACAGAGGAAATAATGGCAGCTGAAACATAGTCATTGTACCCTAAGTTTAAAGTAAAATTTGTTATACATTTTGGGCAATTTGTAACTAACAAAACAGTATACTAAAAACCAGCCCGAATTTAATCGCAAATTCAGAAAAGTTGCTTTTCCCTCCTCCCCTTTCACCAGATCACAATATGTAATAAAAGGTAACCAAGCACCTTTATTGTATCAACTAAGGAGTCAGTTAAATAGTTAAAGGAAAGTATGGATAGGAAATGGAGGAAACTAATATTTAGAAAATATTTCTCTAGTTCTTAAGATAAATATTTAGGGAAATCTACTATTAATTACACTGGGAAATCCTAAAATTGTACTTTTTCTATAGGTATGGGGCCCATATGACAAAATATATGATAACAATTTCTAATGGTGACTCTTTTTTAAACAATTTTTAAAATCTGGTATTTGCAGTTTTGCTCATAGCTCTAAAATTCCGATTTTCAAAACCTTTACATCGTTTAAAAACCAATTAATATTTCTATTAATCAACTAAACACACGTTGACATTTGAATTAAGAAAATTTTATAGTTCTGTTGGTATTATTTTTGGATTTTTCGATTTTAAAATTCAACAACGTGCATGCATTTGCATATCTGCATTTGCATATTTTTTTCAGAGGTGACCTTGCAGTTTTGACCATTACCATTACAACCGGTTGAAAAGTGACATAATTTATCACAAAAAGTAGGTCTCATCAAGTATACAATTTTAATGTCGCCTATTGTCATCAAAGGAGTCTTAATCTATATCTATAACATGAGTTCTCATTCACCTGCTCTCAGGTTCCTCATGCCTATAGCCAGTTTAATGGCTCAGACCCTTCTCCACTGTGTTGCACTCTCTGAGCATTCCAATCGGAGAATAGTTTTCAGGTATCTTGCCAATGCGTTCCAACTTTTCTAATTTTGCAGCATGTTTCTACAATATTTCCAGCCTTGCCTATCTCGCTTTCTAGTCTGTCCCTCTCAGCTATGTTCCGCGTCGTCTATACTGGCGTCTCCATATATGTAGCTGGGGCTTTCGACTTTGCCCGTGTCCTGACATCCACTGTGTGATGTTATACTACACCCGTGCGGATGTCCGGGATCAGCCAAATTCGGTTTCTGTCCATTTGGGGAGACCATACGTCCAGTGATCCGATCTGGTCAAGATCAGGCAACTAAATCATGCAGCTTCCGTATAACCCTTTGTTTCGAAATTAACTTTAGGAGCATAACTTTTCTGTTTTTCATCCAACTCAAACCAAATTTTCATGGTATCCCTTGTATCCACTGTAGCCCCACGCCCGCCGACCAGATTTGATCTAGATCTAGGTGCTATCCTTCCTTTCTTGGTTTTGTATAGTTTAATTGATCTGTCTGTCTTCCTCTCGAAATTTCTACCTCGGATATTGATCTATTTTATCTTTGTACAATGATTGTTGAATTAAATATGACTTTCGATTAATATGATAAGCGATATCATAGTTTATTCTATGGTTTATAAATTGTGTGTTTTCAATATATATAATACAATAATTCTGCTTCATTTCACAATACAATTTTAATTGCAATTCCTTTTTCATAATTTTTATATAGAGTATTTATATGATTTAAAAAATAAAATATTTGTTATCGTTTACCTAACGAAAGACAATACGACTTTCAAGCTTCTCAAATAGTTAAATTGCCATATACATTCAGACACATTCTCGTAAGAACATGAACATGACATGACCAATTAATTTTGTTGATGCTTTGTGCCAACCTATGTGTTGCCCAACAGCAGTTCCTCTCCATTACCCTGCACATCCAGTTTGTCATCGAGCAGTGAGCCTTTTCTCTAATAAAGACTTCAAAATCATAGCATCTCCATCTCAGCATTAAGCTGTTGCTGCTCAAGCGGCACCCCCGCATAGGCAAGGCTTTTCATCTGCAGTCAGAGCCGTGTTGTGGTTGAGGTCTCCGGATGTGGAGGATGATGATGAGGAAAATGTTTTGCTTTCAAGTTACGAGTACAACAACCTAACATGGCTGCACATTTTGCCAACGGGATGCATGCAATGTAACTTATCGTGCATGCAACACTTATAGCAACAAAATTAAAGGCAAATCGCAACCAATCACAAAGATTACCCCCCTCCCACACACTCACACACAAACACGAAGACACACACACATAGACATACAAACGCCAAACACTGGAAAGCGCCCCCGCTGTAAACTTGTGAAATGGGGGAGAGGCAGAGCCACAAGGGCGTGCGCCAGGCGGGGGAATACTTACGAGTATATCCCACAAGCAGCCCAAAGGCGCCTTTGCGTTGGTATTTTAAACACTGCCAAGGCGCATAATCAAAACGCTTAAATTATAATAACTTTATTAAGCCTCGACTTGCCGAGTTGTGTTGGCCCAAAAGCAAGGAAAAAAGTGAATTCGTTGGGAGCAAAATCTATTCAAACATGCATAAGAGCACGAGGGTGGGCCAAAAAGTAATCAGTCGGGGCAAGAAAGTACACTTGACTTTAAATTTAAGGCTCTATATAATCCACAGCATGTCTTGTCGAGCAGCTTAATATGGCACCGCGCGTGCGCAGATTGTTGTTGCTTAATTTTTGATTCTGTTTTTTGAGCTGGTGAGGTCTCCTTCGATTCATATAAGAAACTTTTTGGTCCAAAGGGTCCTCCGTTCCGACTGTTTTCTACTCTGATTGCATTGTTTTGAGCCCCAAATTCGAGTGAGTATATACAAACGGGGAGTTATTATCAACATTTCTGAGATAAAGGGTCCAATAGGTCTAGGTTGATGTTATGTCTAGGTTGATAATTTCTCTGCCTAACCTCGTTCATCTGATAGATAGATGCATAAGTGTATGTGTCTAGGCTGTAACAGGTGTAGTGAAAGCAACAACAACAACAACAAGAGCCACAACAATAACAAACAGCAACAGGTAAAGTCAAGCAACAGACCAAACGATTGTGTTCGCTGTTTTTGTTGTTGTTGCTATTTCGAGAGGTTTTTACTTCAGCCTCAGTTGTTGTGGTTGCCTGCCGCTGCCTGCCTGCCTGCTGTTTATGATTGTTTTTTCATTTTTCTCAAGTGATGAGTAGGATATCTGTCTGTCTGTCTATCTGTCTGTGTGTCGGCTCTTACAGCTATGGCAACAACAGCAACAGCAACAACAACAGCACAGAAACAAGCTATTTGCGACTCACGACTTTTCATGCAATTTTGAATTTAAAATTCTTCACACACTCTTTTCATTATGTGGCTCCAACTTCAGTACAGCCGCCTGCCCATGCCTCTTGCGCTGCTCCTCCAGTTCCAATTCCATTGCCATTCCCAGTCCAGGGCCCGAGCCCGCCATCGAAGCAACAAAATAAGATGCTACTCTTGTGGCCATCTTGAAGTGGTTTTTGTAATGGCTGTAACCCAGTGTGAGTGCAAAAGGTGTGTGTGTTGGTGTGTTATATGTGTGCTGTGTGTGGCAGCCACTAGAGGAAGACGCCTCACTAGAATCACGCGCTACACACTTATGCATTGGTTAAAGCAGAACAACAGTCAAGGGCCCATGGCCAATACAGTGGATCATGGTGATCTTCGTCAGGCTAAGGATAACCGACAAGCCAGAAAATATCACAAAGAGAGTAGATAACGAGCGAGACAAAAATTTAACTAAACTGTAAATCTGGAAGATGACATTGAAGCAAAATGGATTATTTTAATGAAATAATCTATATATATATATATATTTCGGTTAGGTTTTCCACCATGACTCATCAAAAACGAAATCAAATTTGATTTTGGCGACATCAAGCAGCATTGAGATTGTGAGTAAAGTGTTATAGTATTGAACACACGTACACATGCTGCTCAGCATAAGCTGAGTTTCGTACAAAGTGTTGATTCCGTAAGGGTTGGTTATATGGAAGCAATAAGTATGATCCGGAACAAATGTAAAACTCTTAAACTGTAGTTCAATTCATCACTTAAATGGGGTAGAGTAGATAGAGGTAGATATAGGAAAGCCACCATCATTTAATAATAACTAGATTTCGTTTTAAATAGAAGGCATAGTGTATCGGATTAAGGCATAGTGAATTTTCAATTCCTAGAATATACATATCTGTGGTATCCTTGAAACTCTCTTCGCTTGCGACACAGTTTATACCATTGTTCAGATACTGCCCATGCTCACGAAAACCCATTCTCGAACCACAGTGCAAAGTGGCGCGTGTATTTTGTGTTGGTGTCGATGTTGCTTGTGTTGCCTTTGCCAAGTTAGCCACAATGACGATGAGAATGACTAGCCGCTTGCCCAGCTCACTGGCTCTGCCTCCACCTCTGTCTCTGCTTTTGGCTTTAGCTCAGCTGGTTTGGTCTTGGTTCGCTGCTGCTGCTGCTGCTGTCGGAGCCGCCACTTGGTGGTCCAATTCAACGAATTGACTATAATCAGTCTAGTGCCAAGTACTTTTCGAGTGTCTACTCATGCACTTCTGTGTAGCATGGCAGAGTGCGGAGAGGGAGGCGGGGTATGGGTAAGTCCAGGTCGATGGCAACCAGTCGGCAAGTTCCAAGTAGTTTGCTCTCATATGCAAATGCTTCCTGCGCCACTTGGCCCACTTGCACCACCACCGCCAGTTCCCACCAGGTTCGACCCGACTGCAGCTTCGACATCGGGCTGGGGCTGGGGCTGTCCCGTCGCACAAAATTAATTTATTACAATGCAACCAATTACAACACTCATTAATATTTTAGCCAAGTGCTGCGTTGTTGGCCAAGAGCTGTAACATGTGTCGAGGACTGCAAGAGAAAAAAGGAAGCTGCCCTGCCTTGCTCGCTCGCTTGTTGACAACGCAACGGGGCGGCGGCACGCTGAGTGGGCGGGACCAAGGTTCTCTTAGACCGGACTCTCGTCTCATACCTAATAAATCTGTAATTTGTAATTAATGTGAAAAATTGCCGCCCGAGACGCCAAACATGCCTAAATTGTTATTATGGGCCACAAGTTAAGAGCGAGGTGCAGTCCAGTCTGCCGTGTGGTATCCAAGTCTGCATTGGAGCCGGCTGAGATCTGGAATCCAGTTCATAAAAACCGCGCACAACTTGCGCTTGTATGTCGTTCGCAGTCGCAGTTGTTGTGGGTCAAAGCCATAACTCTTCCATAAGTTCGGCAGTTCGACGCGTCGGTCTCGAGGTTCACTGCGCCGCCTGCGCCATCCCTCCTCTCTCGCTTAATGTACGTGCACCTCTGTTCCACACTCGTAAATATAAATTAAGCCACTTGACTAACGCACAGCGCGTGTTTAAAGACCGGCCAGAAAAAGTGAAAAGTTGGTCACCAATTTTGCTGTAAGCTTGCCAAAAAATATTATTGCACTTTACCATAGCCCCGCGGGCCATGCGGGGCCTGCCTGCGCCTGCCTCAATGTGGAGCGCCATTGTCTGCTGAAAGCAACTCATGCGGCGTGATTAATATGGAAGATGGCCAAAACAAGATCAAAAATAGGTGCAGATGTACATATATATATATATATATGTATATATGCAGTTATGTTTATATTGTCGGCAAATATTCATACATAAGTATATTTATATATGCATATATTTGCAGGCCTTGTATTGCAAGTTTTCTTATATGCGCTCAAAGAAAGAATTAAGTGATTTCAATTCGTGATTTGAAAACATTACGTAGTTAATATAATACTAAGAGAACTACGTGAATGTTGTATACTTGCAATAACTATGAAGGGTCAGTGAGAAGTCTTATAAAACACAAAACAACTCGGATGATGCATTCCAATTAAATTGATAAAGCTGCTTAGAGTCAGTTCTAACAAGCGTGTGAGATAAAATGATAATTAAGCTGATTTGCCTGTGTTTGACACCATTTCCATTAAAAGATTGCAATTCGTGTCACCGTTCACCGTTCCATCTATTGTTGCAAATACGCACCCCAAAATGCGCTTTACCTGCTACCTGAAGAGCCCACTTTTTGTACTCGTGCTCCTTCGCTCACTGCAATTATAACTATAACTACCAATTAGTTACGTTCATTCAAAAAATGTGGAAGGAGAGAATTTTTGAATGAATAACAAGGTAAACCCTTTATCCCGAAAGAATGTAGTTTGAAAAGTACTACTTGCTAAAATATTATCTTTTAACTCGTACTCTATAGAGTAATCGAGTATAAATGTTTTATATTTTAGCAAGCTTGAGGTCAAGTGAGTGAGGAAGCGCCATAATAAATAAATCGTTAAATTCTGTGTATCGGCGGTTAAATAGAGGTTATTAACTTGCAGCGTTCAGTTGTCATATATGCTGAAATTGGCATATGTGCTTAATAACGGTTACTGATGAGGAGAATCGGTTCTCCAAAACACAGCGGCTAACCAGCCAAAAAGCCTAAGGTCTCAACAATTAATAAATTCTGTCACTACTTGTCGATTACTGTTACATAGTGAGAAGCGGGTCAAGTTTGGTTGTCCAGATGTTGTGGAGACCAGATGGGAAAAACTAACTGGCTAAACTTTTGCTTAAAGAACTCTTATAAATCCTGTATTTTTTAAAACTTTTTTTAACGTGCGCTTGCAGTTTTGATCATTACTCGAGAATGACATAACTATTTTCTGAAAGCTAATAAATAGACCTCTTTATCACTCATACACATTTTCATATTTCTATCAGTAGTTTGGCAGCTATATTTTCCGATTCTCTTTAAGCTCGGCTGTGTCATTCTCGAGAAATGGACAAAATTGCAGCCGCACCTCTGAAAAAAAGCTAAAAATGAATGGAAGCCTAACTTATACCCCATTTACATTCTAAATATATAACCGATCTAGATCAAACCTGGGCGTGAAGCTATAGTGCATACAAGGTCTAGAAGACGACCTTGTAGCTATATGATATAGTTGTCTGACCAGAATGAATCTTGAACCCGGCAAAAGAAAAATCTGGTAAAAATTCCAGCTCTGTAGCTCTCAAGACTTCTGAGATATTGTAGTTGAAACACACGGACGGACAGACAGAACTGCTTCCTTCTATGTGCTGCAAACTTCATGACAAAATTAATATACATTCACATATTTTTGAATGGTATAAAAAAAAGGCATTTTGCATGTAAATCAAACTAAATGTGTTTTCGTGTAAAAACTAATGAACTCGATCGAAAATGAGAACAGGCTCAATCTAATTATTCCAATTTGAAATTAAAGTTCAGACAATCCATAATAGAGGCTAAATATAGATTGTGACTCATTTTAATCTTTTTATTTTTATTTAACTTACTAATTTGCTGATATTTAGCAAGCAATGGAAGAGAAACTAATATTTAAACTTCTTATTCCTCAAAGCTTAAGTTTTTCAGTGTTGCCCTGATTACAAATCATAAACATACACAAAACCATCTAAGTCGTACAATCATAAGTAGCAAAATGTTTCCTTGAGATCAGCTTAATATATCATTAAGTTACATGAGCAATAATGCGAGTACATTCCAAAGAAACCAAAAAGGAAGGTGAAACCATTTTTACCTAAAAGTATTATAGAAATGCACTTAGCCAGATCACATACCAAAAATCTGGCAGTGGAATCTTGCTTTGCCTTAACAAATTTTGAGTTTAGAAAAGCAATTACTACTTATAGCTTAATTATACTTTGTTTTTTCTTAATTTTGGGAAACACACATTTTTTGTATGAATCAGTTATCTAAGGCCTATTAAGGCGTTCGCCAATCAATTTTCAGTCTTTCTTTTATAGCATTTCACAGCTTGGCGCTGTTTTATTTCGAGGTCACGCTCGTTAACATACGTATTCTAATATACAATCCATGGCTAGTTAAAACAAATTAACAATCGGACATTCAATTAATTCTTACATCTATGCGTTATATGTTCGCTTAGGTCTTTAAGTGCTCTTTTAAATTGCTCATAAAAGTTTTAGCAAATGTACTCACAGCAATTACCAGTTACATGCTTGTGCTTTTATGGCTAAGCTTAATAAAACTCTAGCCAAAAAACACAATTCCGCCATTAGAAACAATCAGAGGTTCGGCTGTAAAAAATAAATAGGGCGTAGAGTGTCTTGCCGGATGATTGATAATACTTTACATTCGGAAAGCCACTGGATATACAAAAAATGTTTACCGCAAAAAGGGACAATCGAAAATTCGCAATCTATAGCCTCACTCAACGATTCGTTGCGGCTAAAATCAGCGGGGGCAGGGGCGGCGTTGCTGTGGTGCGGTGGCGGTGGACACTGGTCAGTCACCGAAACCGAATCAAAACAATTTTTTGATCATGGCTTCCCAAAAGGCAGCTGAAAATCTAAAGTTGAGTGAACGATTCAATGGAGCAAAACGTGAGCTAAAGACGTGATCCAGCAACAACAACGACAGCAACAGTAATAGCAACAACAACAACAACAACAACAATAAAAGCACCGTTTATATGCCTGATGAGCGGGTGCCTTTGAATATTGACTCCAAACGATATTCGTATAAAATTTTTGTTGTTCACTTGTGATATTTCATTTTCTCAACGAATCAATCACAATGATAATGATAAATGATTTCGGTTATTCACTATTTTTGTTCAAAAGCTTCATTGTTTGATATTCGTTTGATTTTCGGTTTTTCTTATATTTCTTTTGGTACTCGTTTTCGTTTTTTTTGCATTATTACGAAGCATTACGCCGAGTTGGGGCTTGTAATTGCCGACTTATAAATCATGGTGAAAAGATATAATTTCTGTTAGCTGATCGCCATAATGGTGGGATTCGTCTTTGATTAGCACATTTGTCTGCCTGCCAAAGACTGCTCAATGGAGTTTCACTTTTTCGAAAATGAAACTAACCGCTGCTGACCCATTGAACTTTGTATGAGTACGTATACGATGACGGGGTGCTTGCCATTTTTGTGTACACTTTGCGCCTTTTGGTATGAGTATTTTCAGTATATTTATGTAGAAATGTTGTATTCCAGGCATCATTCAAATTCTATAAGATATCAACGCCAAGGAATGAGTCATCGAACTGCACCTTCTAGTATCACATTGATTTGCTGTTTTACTCAATATGCATTTAAGCCATATTGTTGCCAGTTCTGGCTTCTTTATTTTACGGCAAATTTCATTTTAATGGTATTTATTTCTCCAAGTGTAAAATAAAGTAGGAACGTAAGCTAATGCTAATTTATTTCTTGGTTTTCCGTTGGCATTTATCGCGTTCCTCTAATCTTGTTAGGAAACTTCATTAATGTCACCTGTACGTACGTACGAGCCAGCGAGTGGCTTCCTGGCCATTGATTAATGAATGTCAGGCGGAAACTTTCGAGAAGCAACAACAACAACAGCAACAGCAGCAGCACCCAGCTGAAGTCCAGCCCAAGTCCAGGCCAAAAACGTGTAACAAGGCATCGTCAGCACAAGCACCGGCAGCATCTGTGGACCACCAGCGGACCACGACCAGAGCCTGGCCATACCAGATGGCAAGAGAAAAACTCACCTAACTAACGCAACTTTGTTTGCATAGTTAACCAAGAGGCTACCACGCCCATTTGATGTTGGCCGCTTGCAATTTGAAGTCTTTATTGTGGAGTTATTAATAGTGCTGGAACTGGTAGTATCATTAGTTATGGTTGCTGGTAAATTAAGTTACACGCTAAGTGGGGTGCGATACTCTGTTCCCAAAAAAATGAAAGGAACAAATCTAAGCACCCTAAGTAAAAGTAAGCCTAAATATTGCCGAAGTTTGGTATAAGAACCTAAGCGATGTTTGAAGAAAGTAATAAGCCGTATTGGAAATATTTGTATCGGAATATACGCCCACCTCTAGATGGGATGGCTGTATCGCAAACAAAGCGTGCATTAAGGAAATATATCCGTTGATATTATGAATTGTGTTAATGTTTATGAAATCTATGTTGCTGGAATCACGTTGATTCAACAAAACAACAGAAACTTGGATTCAAAATCACATTAACATTTTGAAAAAAAACTCTAAGTCATATATTTTATCAATTGCAATTCATGTTAATACAGAGCATTATGTACCCGTGCTCTTTGCATTTGGCCGGAGGCAACTTTCGAAAAAGTGCTAACAAGCCAAAGTTGTCGCCCGAATTAAAAATATTGCCCAATATTAACCAATATTTTGTCCATACTCGTATTTTAGCTGGTTTTCATAATTTCTGGTTTAATAAATACATTGCGCATGCGTGCATTTTTTTATTGCAGAGCCGTTGCCAAAGGAACACCCAAGAAGCAATCATCACCCATGTGGCTGCCACACTGACCCCACGTTGTAGACGACGAAGCGGAAGCGGCTGCAGCTGCTTGTTAGGAAAATGTTTGCACGCCAGAGAGAGGCAGGCGACGCGGACACTTATCAGGATCAGGATGCGACGACCACAATGCGCTCAGTGTTTCCCAACTCGCGACTGGACTCGCTGGCGAACAGCCAGCTGCCTGCTCCGGATCTGTCTGAGCAGGAGCCTGGAGCCGGGTCCGGCTACAATCCACTGGACGATGACTGGTGGGCCAATGCCATTGAGGTGGACACCTTCGACTCGCCGCTGGCCTTCGATGCCAGCGAGAATGGGCTGTGGAACGGGCATTTTGTGCCGCCACCGCCGCGTCCGCCCTTTCTGGATGAAAGCGTCGCCGCTGACGGCCTGACCACCTGTGATCTATGCACGTGGGCATGGCAGCGCAATGCCTACTCCCTGGATGGTTCGATTGGTAAGTACAATGCGATCTTCTCTGGACTAGCTAGGCCATGAAAAATGACAGCCTCCCCTGTATTGTAGACGCGTTTTTCAATTAAAAATGAACCTCTATCTCTGCCTCCACCTCCTCCCAGAGCGCGAGCGAGACAATATCTTTTCCAAGTCCTGCGCATCGATCGCTGATATCAATTTATCAAACTGATGTTGGGCGTGCGTTGCGCGATTGCTTTTCGGCGCTGACTGCCCCTCCCGCTCTCGGCCCTCACTTATATTTGCAAATTTAATTTTGCACATAACTCTTTGTGGCAGCTTTTGGCTTAGGCGTAGCAAAGCACCACATCCCGAACTGGATGCTCCAGCGTTGATATCGCCAGCATCGGCATCGGGATCGCGAGTCATTTGTCTCTGCGCTTGTAAAACCCAAACGGGGAGAAGGGGTGGCGGTGGTGGTGGCGGTGGTCGTTGCCTTAGACGAAAAATTATGAAAATATATGAAGCAGTGGGCGTGCGCAGAAGCGTTGCCCAAGCGGATGACTCCGCATCGCATCGAGATCTCTCAGTGGGTTGGATAAGGCTTTTCTTGTTGTTTAATTTATTTGAGAAGCAACCAGCCAAGTACACATAATATAAACGGCAAGACTGCATTGAATTAATGAAACCAAGATCTTGTCAGTTACGATCTTAAAAACTGAGTAGAGGAAATGATGTGCCGAGGCACTGAAAGAATCTTGTAGATGTGAGCGCGCAATTTCCAGTTACTTTATTTTACAAAATAAAAATGAGCCATTCCCATTCATTATTATAAATTAAAATAAAATTAAAAAATAATATTAAGACAACAGATCATTATTGTATTAAGTCAGAGCATGATAATGAACTAATGGTGTGGTTTAAGTGGAACGATTTAGCGACCAAATATGAAGCGATAACGAGCAAAGCAAGAGCTACGAGGATAAATATCAATTTAAACTAACTGTCTACGGGCCGATCTCAGATCTTCTCAGTAGAACTAATCAAGGAGTTCATTCATATGCTGGACACAATGAGCAGAATAAAAAAAAAGACAGTTGTTTAATATGAATAGTCGAGCATTGTATCCACCACACCAAATGCATCCTTCAGTCTCTTATATATGTGATGTGTGCCATTTTGACAGCAAGTCTTGCTCCTTCTGCTTGCAGGTTACAGCGTCAAACTCCCTACTTCTAGTTCCCACCAGAAGAGCTCCACCAGAAGCATTTGTCCCTCCTTTGTATAATTCTGGCTTCTCTTAAATCCCAACAAGCACCAAGTCAGCAATTTTCGTGATCAGATTCACCAACCACTCTGAGGGACATTAGCACTCATATTGACAAAATGTTAAAGTTAACAACTATAATTTAACTGCCTGACAATATTATCATTTCGCCAGCTTGTTCCCAACTTAATAGAGAAGATTTTGGACACGAGCCAAAGCCTCGTAAAATCAAGTCTGAAACAAAAAAAAGGGCAATTGGTGAGGTGGAGTCCACCTTTTACCTTCTCGCTCTGGCTAAAGCTCACATTTTGCTATCCGTTCTAGCGCCCTGTGTCATGATTTCTTATTCCATTTCTTATTTAGTCACAACATTTTTGTAATAACTTAAAATGCAAATTATACAAAGAGCAATCAAAACTTCACCCGCAATTTCCAGGAAATATATAAATAAATGAAGGAAAAATGAAATGGTAAGCCAGTTAGAACCCATCCCATCGTAACCTTAAATAGTAATAAATGCATACAATGCATATGGCAAATGACGAAGCTGGCCATATACTCACGCGTATAACTCCAGCCTGGCCATGGCACTGCACTACGAAGTTGAACTCTTTCATTTGAGTTGGCATAGGGATTTGGATTGGGCTATGGCATGGCATTTTGCCGTTTTACCCGCATTTGATTTCCAGAAATCGCTTTCAGCGCAAATTGAAGTCATTATACACAGTAAAAACTTCGAGGGGAAGTGGAACTCACACTCAAACTGGACTTGGCAACGGGTTGGCAAACGAAACGATATGAAACTTAACCGAGTTGAAGTTGGAGTCGTCGGGCTGTCCCTGGCCTGCGTTATTAGGCTAATTATAGAGGCGAGTGCTAGTGGCAAACATTTCAGCATTTTTCATTGGGCTCATATGAATAGTACAATATATATGAACAAGTAAATGACTTTATTCATGCCGACTCCGACTCCGACTCCAACTGGCTGGGGCGACTCTTTGTCGCGCCAACGTCTGACGGCGATATGTATTTCCAGGGGCCTCGCACAAAACGTGTCAACTAATTTGCAACACTCACCTGGACCTGGACCTGGACCTGTACCCGGTAATCGGGTATTGGAACCCAAACCTGAGCCAACCTGAAGTCCCGGCCAGGCCAGTTCCATGGAAGTACCTGCGGCGGCTTTTGGCGCTTCAGCTTTTCGCAAAAAGGGATTAAGCCGCTGCTCTCGAGCGCAGCTCTTTTTGGCATATTTAGCAGGCACAAACAATTTGACTAATGTCTTAATTTTGTGCCTAGGTGTCGGTGTCTGGGTTTTCGGTTTCACTCAACCAAAAGCACACCCTCTGCCCGTGCTCTTTTAGACCGAAAGCCTTCAGCTCCACTTGGAATCGTGCCTGTTGTTGTGGACTGCAGCGAATGCCATTCACTTCGCCATCGCCAGAGCTTCAAAGGCAAATTGAGTTTTTGCATGTCTTCTACTTCTATGTCGTCGTGCCCACGTCTAGGTTTTCTGATTTTTTTTGTCTGTGCCACAAAATTGACAGCTGAATAAAATGTTATTATATTTACACCATAATTTGCATGGCAATTAATCAAATGGCATGCAAAATTTTTTCACCAACGCCGAAGCAAAGCAAAACGACAAAACAAAATGCTCTTTTTGTTAGCGACACATTTGGATTTGGGTACTGTGAATAATTCCTGGAATTTGTACAAAACCAAAAAAGAATTGGATCTGAACCCGCCCAAATGTCTAAATTATGAATTTATATAGGTCTTGTTGTTTGCAACGAATTTCGAGCAAGCTTGTTATGGTCAAAGCTCTCATTAGCGATGTTAGCGTGAGAATCATAATAATAATGCAGGTGACTCACCATTAGATGGGAAGTTTTTGTGAAGTATTAACATTTCTGCCAGGGATTGCTCATACGAAAATGCGATGAAATTTTCAATTATACGAGCTATATTCCCTAAGAAGAGATTATTATAGTAAGATTTCTATGCTACTTACCAAGAAATTGGGAATGATGAAGGTCGTATGGCTGAGAGCACGCCCTCCTTAAGCGACTTGTGCCATCTCCCGGCCTGTGACCTTGAAATGCAGTCGTCTTTAAATGTTTGGGTTACACAGAACTTCACACAAAACTTCAACTGCACTGCTCGGAGCGAATTGGTGGCCAGCTGCGGAATTTTCCTGAAATCTGTGTCGCATCTAGACTTTTAGGTCTTAAGCAATTTCCCACATTTGGATGACATAGCTTAACATCGTCATTACATTTATAACTAATTTATAACTATAAATATATTAAGCATTTTAATCCATCCTTATATTCGTAGGAAAGTGATATTTATATATATAGAAAGTGCTGCAGAAGGGTTTCGTTCTTGACCTTTCAAATACTTTTAAGATTCCTCTGTCGATTTTCGATTTTTCAGCAATTTCAATATTATTGCTTCCTTCAATCTCATTCCCAAATTGTTCTGTCTGAAAGACGGCTGGGAATGTGCCTATGGAATACAGCGAAACGAAAACATTTGAATAAATCTAAGTGAAATAGGTTTATTAATCTAAAAGTCTAACTTGTTCATTAATTTGATTTTTCTCACTTTTTAACTTTTATCGAGTTTGAAACGATTTCCATAAGTTTTCTCGGTGCCTTTTAAAGAACTTTAAAGCCACATTTTTCTATAAATATAAATATTAGAGGGCCCATGCTACTCTCCTTATTTACTTCCTTTCGAAATTGTCCTTTGCCTTTACGGTTAAATTAACTTAGCCGCATTGATTATTTAAATACAATGTCTTAAATAATTTATGTGACGCCTGGGCTCGTCTCTCATATTTTTATGACTTTGTCCACCAGCAATATCAGCGAATGCCACAACAACAATAACAAAATTGGTAACCATTCTACGGTGTACAAATATTTACAGCAATTTGTAGTACAATAAAAATGAAATGCCCAACCAAATAAGCCAAACAAAACCCAGAAAAAGGACTCGCATTTGACTTTGTGCGGTTGCTGAATGTTTTATTGCGAAAAGAACACACAACAACAATAACAACACACATTGACAAAGGCAAAGTTCCGACAGCCACAGCTGTTTAATGCTGTCCCCATCCCTATCACCTCCCTCCCATCCACCTTCTCCCGCAGCACTTTTGGTATTGTTATACTTGGGGCGAAATAAATTCAAATATAAATAAATGAATTTAAGTTGCCGATTCAAGCCGCATAAAGCATTCCACAAGGATGCGGCTTGCTCTGCCTCAGCTGATCATTGGGGCGATGAGAACAGGTCTCCCTCAAGCAACTGTCGTAAATACTATAAAACCCATAAATATTTATTGTAGAGCCATAGACGAAATATTTATTGACAGATTTATGCAGGAAAAATGTAATTCCAAGAGCTATTTAAAGGAATTGCCTTCGGAAATGCCATATTTGTGGTCGATTACCGATCGAGTGTGAAAGGGGAACCAATTACGATGTAAATTAAATGAATGGGAAGGGTTAAGAGAGAATTTATAGATACGTGTATTTGTCATGAGATAAAAAATTTCTTCAAAACTGTACACTGAGAAAAACGAGGAAGAAAGGCTTACTTCGGGTACCCAAAGCTTATTTACGCTTGCATAACTATAATTATTAAGAAAAACTAACGAGTCCGATTCATTTCTTAAAAACATTCTGATATACACACACAAACACAATGTAAAATTTGTGAGTGAGAGAGAGAGAACATTCTGTTATATATTCTGTTATATGTTACCACTACGTCTATCTCACACACACAGGGCAGTGATCATATTATATTCTAAATTTGTGTTCGCGGCCAGTCTCGCAATTAAGTCATGTTGATGGCAAAGAGAGACAGTGAGACAAGGGACAGACATCTCTCTCACACGCACACAGGCTAATCCAAACTGCGCTACTGTTTCTTTTGTGATATGAAATTTTATATATTTCATATTTCTATTTGGTCAGCACACATGGAGGCATCTATAGCCTGGTCCGACCTTTATGATTTTTACACATGAACATGGATAAAGCAAGTTTATACCCTCTGCAAGGGTATACAAATCTTTCAAAATCATTACAAAATCAATAGTTTTCATTATCAATAGCACGGTAATCCCGTTTTTTTTCCTACATCGTGAACGATGTTCTCGATTTAAGAACGGATCTCATTGAGCTCATTTCTCCAACGCTTTGGGATCATTATAGAAACATCCTGGGATACATCAATAACAAGTTGTTCACATTTGAAGACTGTTTTGGATGAATTCAATCAGTGCTTATTTTAAGAACCAATGTTAAAAATTAAATAAAAATCGGATGATTTTGGAACATTGTTTTTTTCTTAGTGTACAACAATTCAGATACAGTTTCAACATATTTTTTGTGGCCTTTTTTAGTATAACTAATGATCTGAAAATGTACAAAAACTTGTCTTTGCTCAGTAATCTATAGGTCAAGGCACAGCTTAAAAGATATAGGGAGATGGCTCCGAACACTTTTTCTTATCACGATCCCAATGACATGCCTGCCAAAGGTGAATCCTGCACTTCAAATATATGCAATGATAAGACGTAGTTCCTTACATTTCCATATAAACTTGGACCCCTCTTTCTAAATAAGAGGGATTTATACCATGCCATAAAATCTTACAAATCATCTAAATCAGCCTCGTAGCTGTCATGATTCTGGCTGTGTGTTGTGCCACAATGAGCACAAAGGGCTTTATATATTTGGATTATTATGATGTTAATTGAAAAACCAAAACTTATAAAATGAAACTCTCACATATATTCCATTAGATTAACATCTATCTTAATCTCATTCATATTTATAACTCATCAGCTTAACATATTTTCTTTGCCCTGTGTAGCCTTTTATTATCTGCCCATTGACATTTACATGTTGAAGGTTCACCTTCCTTGAATATGAGCTAGACAAAGTATTATGCAATTTATGCCACAAAACAAAACAAAACAAAACAACAAATTCTGCGGTTTTCTTATGTCGAAACATTTAGAACGGAGCTGGCAGCTGGCAAGTAAAAAACTTCAGATAGCAAAACGGCGTCTGTTTTATACAAATTGAAATTGTAAGCGGAAACGAGTGAATTCTTCTCATGTTTTTGTAGCCGCCAGTTTTGTGAATAGTTTTTTATTTTTTAGTTGCTCTGGTGTTCTCAGTCGCTCGTATAATTGCCGAAACGCATCATAAAAAGTAAACAGAAGGCAACACAACACAACTGGAGGGAAGCCACAAAACTTATTTGCTATTTTCACGGAATTTTCATAATTTCTGCTTCGTTTATTGTAGTTTTTGTGTGGCAAGATGCGGACAGGGGCCGGCAACTAGCTCCAAAGAATGTTCGATAAAATTATTATTAACGGGCCAGTGAGTTCTGTAAAATACTCGCATTGCAGCTATATTTGCTTATGATCATGATTATAATGATGCAGTTCAGATGATGATTATGTGTGGGTTGCCAACGATAATAATATTTTTAACTTTGTTTACATTTTGCATTTTTATTGTGGCGTCGTCATCTTCAACATTCTCATTCTCATCATCATCATCGCCTTCGCCATTGGCCTGCTGCACATCTTGCTCTGCTTTGTTCCTTTTAATCAATTAAGGCGAGTCGGCGATAAGGGGGAAACTGCAGACGGAATGGGCACAAAATTGCGTGGGGAAGAACTGCATTCAACTCGATATATACAGAAACAGACTGGACCACACACGACCATGGGCTGCAATACTACGTGCTGTATGGATATGGATGCGGGCGCTGGAGTGTGTAGGGTAAATGAAAATAGAAACGGCGATGGTGCAGAGCTAATAGAATTGCTGAAATGCTGATTAAAATAGTTTTACTTTTTAATTACAATTTATGCTTTTCACAACTGCCTCCGCTTACAAATTATTGTCGAGCATACGCAATGACTATTAAGGAGCATAGACTTGAAGACAACCAGCAAGCCCTATCGTCTTCTTGACTTCAATCCAACTTTTGGGTATCTAAATCGTAAACTATACGAAACTCCGAAAATAGATTTAGTTATTTCGGATATTTGCGATTTGTTGTTTTACTTCTGTGCAAGTGGGCAAAAGGCAAATGTCCACTAAAAAGCTTGCCAACCTAGACTATTGTATAGAACCAATTGAGCAAATGTGAAAACTGGCGTTGTAGAATCATTATCAACCTACTGTACTGTAACTCCCTCACTCACTACTTGGTTTTATTTGGTAAAATAAACCCTACCCGTTCATCCTTTTAGTATAAGTTGCGCCCGTTTGGATAACAGCAAGCTAGAAAAAAAGAAGTGGTTTACTTATTGTGAAGGAAACCACACATATTTATCCTACATATACAGATTCACAGTGGTGACCTATTCTTCTTCTACCTATGTTTATATTTACCCAAAATTAAATTATTTAAATGAATACATGAAGTTTAAGTAGATTCGATATATTTTTCATGTCCATCGGCAACCGTACTCAGGGCATGTAACATATAATGAGGAGTAGTCAACTGTTCGACCTCAAACAGACCAGCTAGATCGTCATCTACATTGTGTAAAAAGGTTTGAGTACTAAAGTTAAGCCGGTAAGCTTTCCTATTTCCACTTCGGTTTGAAATTGAAAAACTTAAATTGAAAATTGATGTTCGCGATTCCGCATGAAATTAATTGTTCAAATTTATGTTCGAATTACTTCTACCTATATAATAGTGCTGTAGCAATAGCCTACCACGGAACGATGAACAACAACACCAAGCGGATTCATTCCTTTCGTTTCGTGTTCTTTTATTAACGCAGTGAGAACATTCATATATGAATGTTTATTAAAGAAATAAAAATTCACACAAATATATATACCTGATGATAATTACAACCAATATCTTATGATTCCGCCAGTTGAAGGGCAAAACCTTACAAATGTTTAAACCACATAGTTCAATAGGAGGCTCAATCGGATTCGGAATTTTTCTTATCAAAAACGAGCCCACATGAGTTGAG
The DNA here is from genome assembly GCA_037043425.1 of Hirtodrosophila duncani. Taxonomy (NCBI): domain Eukaryota; kingdom Metazoa; phylum Arthropoda; class Insecta; order Diptera; family Drosophilidae; genus Hirtodrosophila; species Hirtodrosophila duncani. The sequence goes on along the minus strand of JBAMBM010000437.1, from coordinate 48,029 downwards.
TGTCAGTGGAAACGGAAATAATACATTCTGGTTCAACAGCTAATCGATCTAGCAATTTAATTTGGTGTACAGATGGACATCAAGGTAAAACTATAACTATTTAGATATAATATATTACATATAGCTGTCAGAACTGCGGCTCATCAAGATGCACTGCATGGCTTTATTTTTCTTCTCTAGAGAGTCTTAAACAAATGTTCTATTTTGTTTAATAGTCACTGAGAGCCACCGCAAGATCAAAGCAGCATGAAACAAAACAAAGACTCGACAACGTCAACAACATAGAACCGCAAAATATATCCAGACACACATTGTCTCTCCAAGTCTCCCTGTCCCTCTTCTTCTCTCATGTAGGCGGCGATAACTTCAAAGGAAATTGTATACTCAGTTTTCCTGCGCAAACATAAACATTCAACGAGATGGGGGAGCTCTGTTGCTATTTGTTTTACGTTACAGCGAGATATATTAAAAATCAATCTTCTTTTTACACTTCTTCAGCTAGTGCTTATCTGTAGCTCATTAGCAAAGCATCGTCACCAAAAATTACACTTTTTTTTCAAAAAAAATCACCAGACTCGAAATTTTGCACTGAGCCGACAAATTCTTTGAACGTCTGCCAGGCCGTCTCTCTCGTTTCAGTTTCGTGTCAGATGGGAGCTGCGCCAAGTGGGGGAGGAGTTTATTTTTAGTGCTGAAAAAATCTATTTTACTAATGAGCCGTGAGCATTCGAGAAATGCACATAAATTTCGCCTAATTGAAAAGCCATGCGCGGATAATTATTTGCGTCAGTCAGCATTAAGTTGGAGACATTTGTTGGGCATCAACTGGGTTAAAGGGGGTGGTGGCTGGCCGTTTGTGTTAAGCTACTCAGGGTCAGGTTGAATGACTTATGGGCAGCTGACAAACACGTCTATATATAAAATCTTTGGAGAACAACACATCCCCAAAACAATTAGAACAAGGAGACTGAGGAAGTTATTCAAATTGTATCCATTACAGGTCAGGTGAAGTAAGAAGCTATGTGAATATGTGAGAACTGCAAAAAAAAGGGGACGATTCACTCACGAATGATGAACCCCTGTGTTAATCATTCAATTTCGTACTACCTCAATGGAAATTTAGCTAAGACTGGCATCCCATTTTAACGACCTACCTCTTAAGTCTGCAGTTGAACTTAGCAAACTACTAACCTAGTGGCTTGGCTTGGTGAGGCGCCCCTGAAGCCAACCCGTCTTCTGTCTGACTGTCAGTCAGTCAAATGGATAAACGAAATAAAAATGTAGGTGAAATGAAGTACATAAAGCCATAAAAAGGCTCATCAAAGTCAGCTTCTCCAACTTTCCACACAGACATTAGCAGATTCCATTCTGCGAGCAGATCACATAAACTTCAGACGAGCCAATCAAATAAATTATAAATTACGATAAAAGGCAATGAAGGAATGTATTCAAGCAGTTAACACGAGAATCGTGTATAATGACACAATGCCGCCGCTCACCAGTTGAATTGTGGAAACAATTTTCCAATTTCTGCACAAACAAGAGCCAACAGGTGTTTGGGCCGAGGATGAGGCAACCATCTTCTAACCATAGAGCACGTTGTTGTGGCCATCTCCAACTCATATTCATTAAGGCCGCACTTGCGCCAAACACACAACACTCGTAAAACCCAGTCAGAGGAACTTTTTGGTCAAAAAGATCATAAAATTTTTTATGAACTGACAACGACAACAGACTACACAGCCGTAGACCAAGAGCTCCTACTGCCGTGGCTGCTTCCCCATCCACATGTTTGCTATAACACCTAATGTTTGACTAATTTCAAATATGTTTACGACTGCTTTTTGGAAACGTGAACAGGCACGGAGCTCGACTTGCTTGCTTGTTTACCCAAGGGCCTACCTGTTCAGCCCCCAGTCTCTGGAGATCCCGTGGCCTGCCTCTAGGTAATTATTTTATGAGTTGTCGTTGCCGTTGCTGTTCTACTGTTTAACTTTTGATTAAGCGATGCGTTCTATAGATAACCAACGTGAAACTGTTGACATTGTGCCTTGGCGATCCTCACTTGATATCAAATGATACACACAGAGGTTCACGTTCGATGGGAGAGTGAGGGTGAGGGCTAGAGTTACACTTTGCATTTGCATAGCGATATGGATCAACTGGGGACAGACAGATGTGTATACTTTTACGACGCAGTGCCCCTTGTTTATTTAATTGTCTTTTATTATAGTATTAAGAGGAAAATCGGTTTATTTTTGTCCAAGTTGAGTCAACACTTTTATGGTGGACAGGTTTTATTCGATATAAGAGATATCTTCGTAACCATAAGATAAAAAAATGTATATGATCATAAACATCATAAACTTAAAAGTTCCATTTCAAAATAGAAAAGAGGATACCGGCCATGTATACCCATACTACCATTTAGCAACTTGCTATAGCAAACTTCTATATATATTTCTATCACATATTAAACATTGACCATTTCAACGAACCACATGATCTTCATCGATTTTTCTTAAAATTAAATTATTATTTAAATTATTATTTCTTAAAAACTAAATTTTTATTTGGTTTCAAATGTGAGTCATCCAAGTACTTGCTTTATTAAATTATATAACACTTCTTCCAAACGTGCGAAAAACCATTTTCCTCTGCCATTTTCGATCAGTATTTCAAAACTTTCCAAAGCATAAGCCATGGCAACAATAAGTCACCAAAAAAAAAACTTTGCATTTCTTAGAAAATTCGCAAAATATTTTCCAGCTTTCAAAGTAACCTATCAATGGCAGTAATTCATTTGGCACTTCACAAAAAACGACACTACGAATCCGAACCCAACTCAATAGCGTCCTCAAGTTTCCTCCCTCGCCCACTCAATTTACGCGCAAAAACAAGAAACTTTGGCAGCCAAATGAACAGCCGCATGGATAAACCATGAAATAGTATGGCGCTGCCACTCAGGCAGTGGAAACGCAGGCGTCGAGGCTATTGATCAAAATGAGGAGAATATGGAAGGGTTTTGTTGTAAGACATGGGGGGGTTGGGTGTGTCAGCATACATATTTTACAATATTTATTGCTTAGGCGAAAACTTTTTGCCAAGTTGAATTTTAATTAGTTTTGTATATTTGCCTTTTGCATTTCCACGAACACTTTTCGGGCGCAAATATAAATCTTTTGTCTGTAGTCAGCAAACTCTGCCTCCGCCTACGGCTGGGCCCCGCTCCTCTGCTCCACACATACATTGTATATGTGCTCGTACGACCTAATTTGTGTCGCGAACTTTCTAAGCAGAGGCAATTAGGCTGAAAGTTCTGCCAAAGAGGCTCCCAATCAAGAATGGGGAAATGTTTTGCGAACAAAATAAACAAAATCAAATTACAAATTTTCTACTGATTTAATGAAGCGAATATAAAATTTTAAATGAGCCATACTTAAACGTGGAAATCAAGGAAGGAAAATTAGATATTTTATTGTTGAATTTGTTGTACCCTACTCATATATGTAACTATATAATGAGGTAATAAGTTAGGTAAAGTATTTAATTTTTAATTTATTTAGAAATTATATCCTAGCGTTACAAGTACAGAGTTACTTTTAAATTTTTAAGGTAGTCAAGACTTTTTCATAATGTCATTATAAGGAATCGTATATAAAGCATTTTTAGTATTATATCTAATACGATTGTAACTCATTACAATTACATAACAAATTACGATAATTTCTTCTTTTTTTATGCAGCAAATGAAATATAAAGTCGAATAATTTTGTATTTTAAAGTTCTAATCTTTTAGTTCAACTATTGTAATTGTGCTTGAATTTCAATTCTAAAGCGTGTTTCATCTTTAGGGTATGAGGTAGCTCGTTCCACAGACGAAAAGCGAATATAAATAATTTAAAGTATAAAAAGCACTCACTAGCGATACCTCTATATTTTGAACCTTTTAATAACCTTTCTCATTAGATTCAGCATCGCAAATGTTCTCGTTGAACCTGAACATTCAGTGTCTCTTTCTTGATCACATCAGGCATTATTATACTCAACATCTTTATGCTTTATACTCAACATCAGTCTCAGTTATGCTACCTTTAATAGGCCTGGCAAATTTCATAAGAAAGTCATCATACCCTACGTGTTTAGCTTAAAAATATGGCAGCCCTGTCAATTGGTGCAGAAAGCGGTTTTTATTGTCAAAATTTTTTATGTCTAACAAAAAAAAACACAAAATATAAGCACAGTCTATAAAAAGTTCCAGTTTAATTTATGCGCTAAGCATTGGGGAAAGGTGCTTTATTTTTGGATTGCCATTTGAAAAATGCATAAAATTTGACACACCCACAAGAAGTCGAAATACCAGAACACTTCTTCTTAGCCATGCCATCATCAGCCAAATGGGAAATGGAAATACGTATGTAATTTGTAAGAACCATGAAACCGTTTGCTTAACTGATAATTTATATGGCACATTAAGTGGCGAGAGCATACGCTCTGACATAGTTTATTAATTTGTGTTTATGGCTTTTGGAAAGGGTATATAATAGTGTTTTAGTGTTCGAGAACAAGATTCTCGAAAGAATATGAATGTATAACTGTTGTAATAACGAAAGCTATATAATTTGAAAATGCGTTTATGGGCCTTAATTAACATTTATGAGAGTAGTAAAACTGTTAGAACATGCAAGAGGAATACTAAGAAAAATCAACAACAAATAAAAGTGTGAAATTAAATATATAAAATAAATGAATTAATAAAATAAAATAAAGGTAAATTAAATCAAATATAATTATATAAATTATAATTTTATTTAAATACATATAAATTACTTTTCATAATTTGTCTATATTTCAATTTATTTGTTTTATAAAATAAAAAATAATAAAAAATAAATAAAAAACTAAATAATTATTTTTTAGAAATTTTATTAAAATTCATTTTGAAATATGTGAATAGATATCTGTAAATACCTCTATCCGCTGTAAAGGATACCAGGCTATAATATGTTTAGATTCTTCACATAATATATAGACATTAGGATATGTTCGTAGTTACACGGACAACATGGCTCCGAGATGCTTGGATCTAGAGTCTAGACCCACACGGCGCTGGCCATCTTCAAAGGCGATCTCTCTCTTAGAAGCCCCTTCAATCTTTGCTATATGCTTAGCTATATGTATAACGGGCCTGATTCTATGTTTTCAAATTGGACTTTGCAAGTTAAATTATTATTAGCGTTACAAATTTGTTTTTCCTAAAAAGTAATCTCTTGAATTTTCACTTGAGCCAAGTTTTTGTTGTTCCATTCTTAAAAAAAAGCCATTGCCAACTTTGTTGTTAACTTGATTATGCCGTTGTTGTATTGTTGCCAGATATATGTTGGTGTTGGCCATTTTCTTGGCTTCAGACAGAGTTCAAATGAGATATTGGCAAGCTTCCAATGAATGAATGAAATGCTGTGACAGCAAATAAAAGCCAAAATCTGTTGACTGTCAGAACCAAAATAAATTCAATTATGCAAAAGAGCAGGAAAATTCAATTTAACATTTTCCAGTCCCAGGCGGCACCCACAGAAGCCTAATGGTTTGAGAGAAAGGCGGACGACAAACGACGGACAACTTCTGGCCTAGACGTGCATTGAATTTATGTAATGCCAAAGTAAATTATTATTAAGTTCGCCCTGGCATGGAACTTTTCCCACATAAACATTGATTAATTGCCATAACCAATTAGTGCATTAACACGCCGAAATGAAACGCAGTAGAGAAAAAAATGATATAGCTGTATATGGCAGTATGTGGTAGATACTCTAAACCGAGTTGAATTCGAATTCCAATGCCAAGATGGGGGCATTTCACTTAAGCCGCGCATGCATAAATTAAGAGACTTTGGAGTTGCCACATAAATTAGGCATTACCAGCTGATAAGGATCGGTTTTAAAAGAGAAGCAAAGCAAATTAAATATTCGAGCGTGTAAAACAGAGACAAAAAAAGTGTTGCCGCCGCCATTTGTCAAAAGAGCGTTGAGCGCGCAGCAGCAGACCCAAAAATGAAATTAAATACAAAAGAAAACATACGAGTTATTATTAATGACAACAACAGCGACAACAAGAACTACATATAGAAGAGTAGTGTGTATCTGGAGGAATAGTTTTTTAATATTAATTTAATATGCAAAAACAAACTTGTATACAACAGAGCCGCAAGAGTAGTGCGAGGGCTGACTTATAAATACTGCAATTAAGTAAAACCCCTTCGCTTAACAAAGATCCATTAGACCTTTTAAATTTTCCAAACTGAGTTGAAAATCAAGTGCGAATGCTATGTATGAATTTTGAGGATTGTCAGTTGATTTGACCTGAAATTGGGGTATTTCTAGCTATTAATTCACACGATTCACCAAACGTTTTATCATGCTCTCGCTTTCTCCAATTTATCTTCTTCAGCGGAAATTTGAAATATAATTACAATATACTATACGAAACACCAACACAACCTGCCCAAGCGTTAGCATGCCCACAAATTGTGCCGCATTAAAATAGCTCAGTCTATCTTAGAGCACTAATGCTTCCACAGGGTATTCACAGAATTCTTGTCGATCAGCCTCTTGCCACAGCCTTCCCGACGTTTACCGAATGTTCTGCATCTAACTTTGCAAACGACACAGCCCTACTCTGCTCAGGGGACACATGCCTCCCACATAGCAGACAAGTTCTTCCAGCAACAGACATAGCACAAGCAATATATTTCGTTGATAAATATATAAATTCTTAAGTCTGAAGTGGCAATGTCAAATAAATGTTAAATACTTGGGGATTATATTAGTCAAATAACTAAAATTGAAAGACCACGTTGATGCCACAAACAGAGAGGTAAATATTATGATTGTCTCACTGTATCATATCATAAAAAGAAACTCGGGTTTAATTATAGAAGATAATATGTTGCTGCTTAGGTCAATATTTCAAGAAATATATTATGATGGTGCTTCAGACAAATCCATCACATTTATTGCATAATTATTCCTTCAGATTTTCTCACTCATAATTTCAATAATCCCTCTGTCATCTAAGTCGCAAGTTCTCTCATTGAATTTGCAGGCTAATACATTATTTTTTTAAATATTTAATTAATTAATTCAATAACATGCCCAAAAATAAAGACCAAAACCACTATATAAGGATTAATCAAATATTATATCCAATATGGCAGCGGTACAGACGAAGCTTTCTCACCCCTCTTATAGGAACTTCACCACATGTACATGTCTGAGATTCGTAGATTAATTTGAGATGTTAATTATGTTAACTTAACATTATCTGAATAAGTAACATGAGAGAGCTATGCAATACTCAATAATTTCAGTAGTGATGAGTAAAGCCGCAAGTTGGCCAGAAGCGATTGTTGGAGTGTGAGAGAGAAACCCTGGCCTGAGTGTTGGCACAGGGCGCTGAGCAGAGACAAGAATGAACTCAAGTGAGCTTATTAGTTTTGCACGCAGTGTGCGGTTGCTGAAAAAATGAATGAGTCTTAGATAAGGAAAGGAAGGGGAGATCATCTGTGAAGCACTGCGCGAAGGCAAAGCGATGTAGACTATATCAGTGGATGAAGAAAACTGGTGAAATGTGTATGCATTTCATACAAACATTCAACGCGATTTTGACCGAAATTCAGGTAACGTTTTGAAAACGGCTTTTCAATCGTCATCTACGCCATAAAACCTAACTGCGTAGTCTACAAATTTCAGCCTCGTAGCTAAAGTTAGGCATGTGCGTGACATAGAGTCAGTCGCCCAGGACCAAATGTAATAAAGTCGAGACTTGCCTTGAAATGCCTGATGATCTTTCAATTTAAATGGTTTAATCTTCAATGAACAAATGTATAATTTAGTTTGAGAGCTAACATCGGAATCTAAATATCTAGATATTCCCTAATATCTTTTTCATAGCAATTTTTGACTAACGGAAAATTCAAATAAAACATCATCTTAGTAATATGGATAAAGTCCATTTAAACAAATTAACTTAATAACCGGCATTGCGTAAAGTGCTGCCAAAATATGTTTCAACTGAAGCAAAATAAATTACTTCAAATAATAAATGTAATTCAAATTTCTTTACTTCCCACCAAACTCAAATGACAGCCCTCGATAAAACAGTTGGAGAGCTGTGACATAAGATTTACATACAACAACAAACTCAGTTTCATTAATCCAGCTCCAAAATGCGGTGGCGGTGCGCTGGCGATGGCAAATGTCTCAATTATGAACGCCAGCTGCAGCCCTTCTCCATTCCCATTCCATTCCCATTCTTCGTTTTCGTGTTAACTGAATTTGCATAACAATGCCAAGAAATTATCTACTAAACATTTATGTAATTATTTAGAAGCTAAAATTATGCCTCTCATGCATATTTCTCAGATATCTCTTCAGGTCAGTTCATTCGTAGATCTGCCGCTCTTACCGCTGTCCCCCTGCTCAACTGCGGCTCATTTAATGTTGAAACGTCTTAATTGAATTTTATGTCTTTGTTGAGTTCGCCAGAAAAAAACCTTTTAGGAATTTCTGACCTGGGCTGGCCTAGTAACTTGTATTTCCTTTTCCATATCGTCTAGACCGAGTTCAGATTGCCCGAAAACAAAAATTTAAATGTCACGGCACGGCATGAGGTGGCAACAGCTTTATATGCCACACGGCACACGATTTCTATTCTGTAACCCCTACCTCACTTGCCTACTCACTGTCAACCAAATCAAATGACGCTCCATGATTGTTATCGCAGGCGGGATCCCAAACGGGCTCTCATTAGGTTTATCACACGCGCTCTGGGCAAACATTTCACCTTTTGTCCTTTTTCATCTGGCGGCACCCTGCATAGATGAAAAATGCGAAGTTGGGGTTTAGGAGCAGGTAGTTCGAGTTGAGTTCATACCTAGGACAGGTAAATAATGTTGGTTCCTGTTGACTTTAAATGCCGCATGATAAATGCTTGAGTTGTCTAAAACTGCGAGCTGGAATTTGGAATGCAAGAAAGCCATGTGAAGATAAGGACAGGAAGGCATGGTGAGAATGAGAAGTCAATAGGAATGGGTGTAGTTGACAACAAATGTGACAAACGAAACTCCAATTGCCCAAGGTCTGTTTCTCATATGTTTGTTAAAAGTAACAAACAGTTAACTTTCGTGTTAATTTTGATTTTGTTTTCGTTTCTACGCCTACAAGAAGGAAGGAAGATTAACTTCCTTTTCTGCTAAATCTTTTGACACAAACATAGACATACAGGACATGCACATCTGACATCAGATTGGATCATTCATAACTTCATATCAAGATTTCCAGGCATTCAATGTTTTCTCGCCTTATTTTATTTCTAAATATGGCAATAATTTGTAGCTCTGCCTTCTGGGCAACACTTTTCGCACTTTTAGGCCAAAAAGATTCCACCTAAGCTACTTCATTTAGGTCCACAGTTCCTTGTTCATTGAATACTTGGACGTTACTTTCCTGTGCAACATCAATCATCATCATCATATTTCTTAGTTAAAGCATTGAGTTTTGGGTTTCTAATCATATGTCAAATTCATATTTAACAATTTCTTGCGTTTTTTACCCTTCTGAAATAGAAATGGAAGCTCCTGTGCATAGAGTATCACCCTCAAAACTAAGTTATAATAATAATTAAGTAAGCATCGACTACATCTAATGTAATTACGTATGCACCAAACATTGCTCTTCATTCGAAAGGTTTTTCTTTCATTTTTGTTTGGTGAAAAATTAAGTCATTAACCGTTGACGGATTCAAAAACTCGAAATAAACAAATGCGGCTAATGATGGCCAACAGTACGGAGTCGGCTGTAGCTGTTATTCCTTTACCCACCTGCCGAAGGGCAATTTTGACCACCAAAAAAAGCACGTGCTATTGAGCACAAATTAACAGTTGTAACATTTTAGTACATTTTATGTAAGAAAAAAAATAACTTTGTGTTGCAGCCACCACTGAAGTAGCGACGCGTCGCGACGCCTGCAATGCGTAATTACGGTGCACAAGCCACACTACAAGCACAAACACAGATACGTTTAAACACGCATGTGTGTGTGAATTGTGCATATGTGCACATGGCGATCTCCCATTTGCACTTAATTGTGGCGCTTAATTAGACCAAAAAGGTGTACAGGGAGAACCAGAGAACTGAACTGAAACTAAAACCAAACCAAATAACATGTTGCAGTCGAGAGGGCACGACATCGGAGTGCCTTTTCCCCATATTTGAGATTCTTTGGTGTAAAACACAGACAACACAAAACATTCATGTAAATTGTTTATTAGCTAGTCCTATAGGGGGGTGTCACGGAAAACTCTAGCGATTTTGACATTTTCATATGTAAACTTACAGCTTCATTTGGACATCATTTTAAAAGGATACAGGATACATAGCCAACTAGATTTTAGGTGCTGCAAGTGTTGAAATGTCATTGCCTTCAAATCTTGAAGCACTCAGCTAGCGCTTTTGTTGAACTCTCAAAATACCTGATAATATGATACACAAACGAACCTATAAGTTTAAGTGTTTGCAGATTAATATCTCTAAATCTCAATCTCCCATAATTAGGGATATTTTTATTAAAAGATATTTCCAATTTTTCAGCAGGAATGTAAAATCTTACTAAATGTACATGAAAAATTCATTTCGCTTTCTTGCTGTAAAAACGAAGGTACAGTGGCAGTTGCTAGTACTTTGACTTGTGTGTGTTCTATAGCTATAGTTTCGACATTCAAATACATATAAGCCCGATTTGTTATAGTTTTCTAAAAGACTGCAAATTATTGCCATTTATTAATCACCAACGCTTAACACAGAGTGTACGAGGAAAGCGAAAGCTGAATCCGAATTCTATATGCTTTTTCTCATTCCTTCCGAAGAAATTTATACCCAAGTGCACCCTGTTTTTAGCCTCTCTGTATTCCCTGACGTATTGTAGATTTCCTACATTTGTTTTTCTAGTTTTTTTTTACTTAGTTTTCTCACTCACTGTCTTCTTCTCATCCTCTCCTATAAACACACTTTTCTCATGCTGGACGTTACTATGCTGCTTGCTTAAGTTCGTAAGATCGTCGATTTAAGGATAATTTTCGGCACACATTGTTCGATGGAAAAGTTATAGCAAATATATATGATGTAAATAGAAATGCCATTAGATATTTTTACACTTTGGCAGTAAACTAGAAGCAGAAAATTATCCACTCAGATGTATTCACACGCACTCGTCCAACCCTAGACTTTTATCAAATCAAATTTTGAACCGATCTGTTGATCTGTTGAAAACTTTGAGTCTGTGAGATTTGTTCTTGTAGTTACACAGTCATATCAGGAATATTCTCCTCGTATGTACTAAAAAATGCCTCCATCTCTATGATACATACAATATGACAGAATTTTAATAATGGAAGACAGGAGAAACAATTAACTAGAAGTAGCCGACAATTCGTAGAGAATTTCACATGCATTCAATTCACACAACACTTAGCCCAAGCTCTTCATGGCGGGCCCACCTCATCTCTGTTTGACGACTCAATTCATTTAATTGTATGCTCCGTAATTGTTGTTATTGTAGGCAAATTAACTAAGATGCAAGTGGGTTGGCTTTTCCTAATTAACTACGGACCCCTAAAGTGCACACGCACCATACCAGTCCCTTCCTTCCAATTCCCACCAAGAGCATTAAAATGCACGTGAAATTGTTGTTGCGAAGTTGAAGTTGAACTTCTGTTGAAATTTTCGGCATATGTCGCATACGTATCCTTAATTCTCATCCACATTTCTGTATCCGTATCTGTATCTTGTATCTGCTGGCGCCGCCATTGGGGGTCCGCTTCCTCCAACTCCAGCTCCGTTCTCTTTTGCCGTCTGTTTGCGCTTGCGCATTCAATTTAATTTTTATTTCATTTTCGTTAAAAATTTGCAGCCTCTGCCAAGAAATGTTTGTGCGTTTTTTAACGACATTCGAACCCGAGACTCGAACAAAGTACAAAAACAACAATGAACCAAAAAAACAAAACCCAAAAATGCCGCTAAAAGAATTGACCAACGCATGTTGCACTTTTTAGTACCCTTTCTTGCGGCGGGTATAATTAGATTGTCATTGATGTGACTCAAGCTATATATATATAAGTACATATTGTCTGAATTATAAAGGTTAATATGGAACTGCAATAAGCCATAAAGGTATCAGAGTGAAAATTACATCTAGTAATTTGTAAACAGATGACCAATAAGAGAGCAGACAAAGAGGAGTTTGCTGTTAACAGAGCAACTCTAATATCAGGAATATTATAATTCATTCCATAAACGGAATAATGCAGTTCCAAACAGTTTCTATAAAATATTTAGGTATTCTATTCCCAAAGAGAAACTATATCGCTTTACTCAGTTCTGTGAGAGCATATAAACTTCGAACTGGTTTCCTTGTCATTGGATGCGTTGGTTGTTCATTTGATTATCGCCACTGTCGCCGTGTAATTTATTATATTGACTTTTCAGACTCGCATTGGGCCCTTTTCATTATTTTTATGGCTTTAACCTTTTTGCCAACCGCCGCCGCCGCCGCGTTGCTGACATTATTTAATTTGTCATTTAATTCTGTTTCGCGAAAGCCTTCTGTTTGCAGCCCAAGCTTGTTCGCCATATGTCTCCGGCCTCTGACAGTTTTGTAAGCATATTTCCTTTGCCAAGGTACACAGTTACGGGTATCTGTGTTGCTGTTTTGACTTTTGGCCTACATATGCTACTTCCTCACGGAATGGCTTCAATTGATGGGGCTATTCCCTCGATATCAATTTACGCAGTTGCTAAAAACATTCTCTCCAAGACAAAAAAAGAAAACTAATTTCCATTTAAATCTAAATAAGTACAAATAATTAAATTATTAAAATCGGTTTAAGATTAGTTAATTCATTGTTTTATTCAAAAGCAGGTCGCTAAATCCAAACAAATCAGCTGAATATTTCATAGTCTACTAGATTTTAAATATTTTTAATTTCCATGGTTTCAAATCTCGAAGCAATCAGTTATCGCTTTTGTTGAACCTTCAAAACTCCTGAAAAACAATTAAAAAAGGAAATCAATCTAGTAGCCGTTGATATTTTTCCCTGTGCTGATAATATGGTAGACAAATGAACCTTGTAATTCAAGCGATTCCACATCCATTTCTCCAAATCTGTAGAGATTTCCATGATATACCCTTTATATCGATTTGTACATAGCGTAAGGCTATGTAGTAGGCAAAAGCAGCGAACGTCTCATTCTATGCCTTCCACCAGCGGTGGGCGCCTAGTGTCTCTTTCAGCTCTCCAGAGCTCTTTCGCTACGACAGACTGGCGCAGAACATAAATACAAAATTTAGCAACAACAAAGTGCACACGGACGGGGTCTGATTGCAATATTAATATATATATATTAATATATATGAAATTGTAGTATATTATTCACATAAAACATACTACAAATTTATATGAAAACAAGAGGGGAACTATAAAAAGCGGAACTATAAAAGCGAAAGAAAACTTAGTAGTATAAAAGGTATTTCCTTCAGCTGTAACAATAGGCAGCGAAGCCATCTTCTTTCTAACTACCTTCAAATATTTTGTGCTTGCACAGACTTTCATATACATATACATGTACATACATACAACACATTCACATTCCAAGAAGTCTCTTCTTGCGAGTGAGAGACAGAGCACAGGGCTACCACAAATAACGGTGCTTGGCTTGCAAATCAAGCGGCATTAATTGAACAAAGTTTTCCATTATATGTCTATATCTGAACTATAGTCCGATCTTTATGATTTTTTCGTACGAGCAGCTTACATAAAAGAAGCCTAAGGTGAAAACTACAAGTTGATAGCTTCAAAACTGAGAGAGTAGTTCGCATAGCAACAGACGGACAGACGGGCAGACAGACAAATGGATAGGCAGACAGACAGGCGGATATGGATATATGACTCATCTTGTATGCTTCCTTCTATGCGTTACAATTATCTTGACAGAATTATAGTTCCCTCTGCAAGGCAATAATAAGCTGTTTCAGATAAAAGTTATTGACCGTTGAAGTTTCATTTTCATAGCCTCGCAAAATGTATATGAAGCACCAGATATATACCAAAACATATCAAATATGTAGTTTCGGCTAACTGATGAATAGCTTTCGTTGCTTTTTGGCATTAAATTAATTACCATAAATTTCATTTGAATTGTGTGGCCGAAAGCAAAAACGCCCACGGCGCTGGCAAAATGCTGAAACGCAAGAAATACTCCGGCCAAATTTGGACGAAAAACTCGCTAAATCATTTCTTAATTGCTCAATTTGAAAACAAATGCGACCATTTAATTTAATTGTGTGGACTGTTAATTGAGTCGTAGTTTGGGTTATATATGTACTCGAACATACCTATATATATGTACCGTTTTTGGTGGGCATGAATGGCAAAATGCTGCCACGCCCCCCTATACCCACCTTTCGATGCGATTGCATGTTAGATAAAGCCCAAAAACAACATGGTCGCTGCAGTCGCTGCTGTTCATTTTCGGCATTTTTGCGGGGCAATTAAAAAATTGCAAACTCTGCGACAGTTTCGGCTTTGGTTTCGGCAAATGCTCAGCTGCAATGCCAAAGGCAAAAGCAAGGCAAGAGCCAGCAAACGTGGGCCAATTTTAATGATTTACAGTGGCAACGGCAGCAGGTGGGAGCTAAAGAGCTATGGCTATGACTGGAGCCCCAAAGCCAACCAGTTGTTGGAAATTAGCATTTGGGAAATGTAATAATGAAATAATGCTCGATAAAAGTCGTCAAATCGAACTTATATAAACGCTGTCAGCCGATTGAGATATATTTGCAGTAGGTACGTGCGAGGGTAGGTTAAAAGGTTATCAATATATGTACTCCAACTAATGCAATGCTTTGCAACATAATCTATGAATTTCAAACAAAGTAATCCTAAATGTTATGGCTTGAAATGCTTCAATGAATCCACATCAGTATTAACTTATTACGTAATGCTCTACAAGGAAATAACTATTGTTGCGGTTTGGTATCTTATCTATGTTCATTACTTTCAAGCCCACCCTCGTAACTCATGAGTAGAGGCTCGGGCGAAGGCGTCTGAAAGCTGGGGATGCACATAAATCTCCATGGGCTTACGTGTTTGTCGCCTCATCAATCATTTTGTGAACAGATCGATTATTACAATTCGCTGACAGCCAGAGACCAGAGACTTCTGTGCCTGCATCTACGGCCTCTCTCATTTGTATCTGATGGATGTAACTGGGCAACCTCCTGCTGCTGCTGCTGCTCTTGCTCTTGCCGTTGTTGCTATTGCTGTTGCTGTTTCTGCAACTACAAGCCCAACTGGCAGTTCCAAGGAAACATTTGCACAGCTGCAGCAACTTGTTTCAGTTGTTCATGTTGCTGTTGTTGTTGGTTTCGTGTCAAGTCCTAAAAGTTCCAAGAAAATCAAAAGTTCTACTTTGTTCTATGACAACACAAAAGCCTTATGAGAAGCAAGTACCCAGGGCTACTAAACAGCTGCCCATTGGCCAGTTTTGGAGTCAGTGCTCGAAATTATTTTAATGAGTTGCCAATTAGACTACTGGCTGAAATAGATCAGCGTGACTCAGCTAATAAATGCCTGCTTGGATCTTGGTCCCTTATCTAGTCGAGTGCGTACGACTCTGCTGCACACCTGTTCGAATCTTGCAACGCCATTGGCAAGGGGAATAAATAAAGTGTTCCGGCCCAAACGGGAGTCATTCCACAGACATAAGGAACTTGCCCTTAAACATGTGACAGTTCGAAGACATTAACGACTCGAAGTATTTTTATTATTGCCATTAACAAGGCAGTGCATTACGCGGCAGAGCAGCTTAAAATGGAATTGCAGGTAGGATCTACTATTGCGAGGGGTACTATTAATATTTCGGGAATATCAAATAATAATAAATATTTTTAGCTGAAAATGGTGTAATAGTTTTTCAAAATATTCTCTATGATGCTGAGTACACTTTCGCATGCTTGAAAACCAATTTTCAAAGCAGTTTTACCACTTCAAAGCTTGTACTTCTAAAACAAACTATTTTGGCTTCAAACAAAATAAAATGTTTGTTTTTTTTTTTGGAATAATTAAGAACAGAGAGACGACGCTAATGTCATCACTAATGCCAAATCAAAGCTGTAAGACGTATTTTCAGCGGATGAAAGCTATGTTGCGTGAGTTGATCGAAGAACAGTGTGTCTGGCGTCTCTTTTGCCTATTTTTCGAGAAACTTCTAGCAAACAAGTAATTGTTTACCCTCCAGAATTGACCATCTTACGACTCTATAATCATATGGTAGTCTTATGTCTGGTTTTTGAGAAAAAAGGTTACCATTCTTTCTTAAATGTTTTGTCTTTTGTTTAGTCTTTTGTTCGATTTGATACGTTTTGAAATACCCATACAGCTAATCGCTGTTTTAGTTCCGGCCCATATGCATTTATCCACGATTCGTCACCTGTGATGATTTTATGCACGTCTTTTGAAGCACCACGGTCGAACATTGCAGTAATTTCCTTACACCAATCAACGCGACCTTTTTTTTGAGAGAGTGATAAATTATGGGATACAAAACCAGAGCAAATTTGTTGTACAACTAAGTGTTCATGCAATATCGAATGAATTGAAGTGGAACTAATGTGCAAGAATGCCTCTATCTAACGAAATGTCACATGCATTGCATTATCAGTTCACGCTCTGCGTACGACTCTGCTGCACACCTCTGGCACAACGACTGATTTTGGATGACCTTCACGGAATTCCTTGACCACGATGGAATTCGTGGTTTTTGATGTCGCCAGATTTTAGCTATTGACATTAGAAATATAAATAGTACCCCTAGAACACGCTTTGTAGGCCAAAGATGTTCATACACGGATTACATATCAGCATACTTCTATATAAGAAAAGAGGTGTTGTGGAGGAACTACATTTAAAATTCAATTTTAAAATCGAACAATATATGTCAACATATAACAAGAAAGTGCATTGGTAGGCACTTTTCGTGATTGGAAACTACATTTTGTGCTCACTCGCTCTGGAGTCTAACAGAAAATGGAGTTGCGATTTGTTCCATTAGCTTGAAATACTCGAACACTCAGACTCCAAGTGGCTGAACTACTTATACAGCTACTTTGATCTTAATGAATTTCTCACTCTCTTTCACTTAATGTCTTCCTTCAGCAATAGAATATGAAGTCTGATTGTGTAGCTTCTACCTGGAGGTACTGCTCACTCTTGGGGCTGCCTATTACACATCCATACATCGTTATTGTGTTGATTGCTTTGTTTTCTCCAGCTCGTTGCTTCAATTAACGAAGGCTGCTCAGTTTTTGTGTTCGGTTTTTTCTTCTTGTTAACACTTTTCGAGGCGCCACATTTTAACGCGTTTCCTGTAGCCACGCCCACATCCTCAATTCAAGCGAAAATTACTTTTCACTTGCTCCCATTCTGTTTGTTATTAATTACGCTTTCCAGAGACCGTGCGCTGCATGGCTGCCGTTTTTTTGGGCAATTGAATTATTACGCCGAAAGACAATAAAATGGGGAGCTAAATTGAAGGAGCGTAGATGAAGGTGAAGACGATGACGGTAAAACAAAGAGCAGCAGCAGCAAACCATAATGGCGTTTACTTTCATTATATCGCCGGGCTGCATAAATATTTAAGCAACTGACAATGAGATAACAAATTCAGAAACGGTAGCCGCGGGCGGTGTTGGTGATGGTGAAATGGGAGACGGGTTGGATATAGAAGAAGATTTATCAGCGAAAATTAGGTCAAATTTTTTATGTGCCAGGGAGCTAAGCAAATGTTAGTGGTCCATTCATCAGTTAGTAGCAAGTAAATTACAAGCACCACAGCGTTCACTTTATTGATGTTGTTAAATGCACTTACAAGGCACTCAACTCAGCGGGTATATTACACTTGATATGATGCTTGACTTCCTCATAGAGACAACATGTTTATGTTATATGAGTAATAACCAGTTGGTGAGTCCAATGGTGTGGCTGGAAGTGTTGGCTATGAATTAATTAATGCACCCTAAATCCTATCTGAAACATTGAAGCATTCACTTAAAATTCATTGAATGGAAATAACATTCAGAGCTACAAGTTTTCATTCAACATATATAACCCAACAAATGATCACTAGATGAATGTGGTACACGATGAGAATGAATGGTCAATGAGAAGTCTAATAAGACATTTGCATGGTAAAATTATTATAATCCATATACTTCGATGAATTCTATGTGAATGTGTGACATCTTACTTATTTTGATGCCATAACAGGTCTCATTTAGTCGCTCTCGTCTCTAGTCTTCACTCTCTGACAATTGTCTTACACCCACCCTAAATTGCGCATTGTGTGAGCCTGCATCAGCTCAACATCTGGAGTGCTCTCTTTATATACTCATGCTTTCTACAATAGGAACTTTTAATGGCTGATGTACAGAGTTTATCTAGGGATACAAAATGCATTCACTTCGAATGAATATTTTATGATTACTACGCCGCTTGCTAAAGTATTCAACTGTTCAACTCATGAATGGACGAATACACCGTTGTTATCTTGTTAAGTCATGAAAATATTTTAGATAAGTCCGTTTCATTCAAGAGTTCCAAATGATACAATGGCTTTCTAAATCATCATCCAACTTGGCCTTCAAATCAGTATTCCAGATCGCTGTGTTTGATCAACACTCGTAATATGCTAAGGGTAACATTGCCTCGACTTGTGGAACTGTGGAACTGACAGCACATTCCCGTGTTCTAGTTTTGTTGCTGCTTGACTCTCCTTTGTCGTCCGTCGCTTTGTTTATTTCGGCTTTTATCAAAAGGATATATGTACGTAAACACAGAGCGCTGCGAAAGCGAGTGGCAGGCAGGGCTGCCTGAAATATTTATATGCGTGTTGATTTCTGTTTGCTGAATTTAACCTTTTGGCATTGAGGGGTCCCCCTTTGGGCAGATGCTCACTTGCAGATAAGCCCTACTGGGCCATGGCGGAAAGGGTCAAAACGCAACCGTATCGCCTGGCCGCCTTCCCCTTCCTGCCTCATTGCTCGCCTCATTTAACGGCGGCCATAAATATTCTAAATCACCAAGTGGAAGCAGCGTGGACGGCGGCAGCCTCTACTTTTTGAGATAATAAACTTTGTAATTAATTTTGCATCGTTAAATGTGCAGGTTCTATATAGATAGATAGACAGCAGACAAACTAGTAGAAGACGTTGTAAGAGTAAGTTTTCTAGTTTGAGTTAATGTTGAACTTGCAGTTTTCGAGAGCAGTTTTAATTGCATGTTCATCGCAAAAGTCTTCCTTAATAACGCCTAATTGACTTCTCTCACGAATTTTATCGTTCGGTTTCTTTCTACTTTTTTTTATGGCTAGACGAAATGCCTATCGGCGATCTGGGACATAATGCATGGCATATTTATATTCATAACTATTTAAGAATTCATCATTTTTATCGCCAGCGGGCCATAAAAATTGCATCATCAGGAAAGCAGGTTTCATTGCTTTGCTCCAATTGCCCCTGCATATGGTCTGATAATCCAGTTTTTATTACGCTCATATTACGCACATATATCTCAAATGTATGCTCATATGTATGTGAATTAACCAATTAACCTTGTTGTTCATCTGCTATCTTTCAGATACCACAGGCGAACTTGGATGGGCATTCACCCTAATCATAGTTTCAATCATATCGGCTCTTATAGGTGCTATTGTAATGGTCATAGTTCTAAGATGTAGAAGGTAAGTTCATTACATTTATTCAAATATATAAGTAATATATAAGTGACAGAATAATATTTAAAAGATCTAAAGAGATACTCTATTTCAATGCGATGTAGAAGTACCCACAATTGTTCTTAGATCAATCGTTCAAAAGAGCCCAATCAGCCAAAAGAAATATTGAAAAGCAGGTTGGTTAGCAGGCTCAAGGTCGTAAGTTAATGGTTTTTGCATACAATGTATTAGAAATCTATCTATCTATGATATAATCATCTACATTTGATTTTTCCAGAACTTAATTCATGAGTTTAGTCAGCTTAGATATCAATAAAAATGACTGAATTTGTATATCAAGACAACTCATTAACACTCGCATAATATTCATTGCGAATATGTCGTCTAATACACTTGCTGTTTTCTATAATGCTGCTTAAAAATTAATTGGGTGATAAGTAAGGACAAAGGTAGACCACACATCAATAATGACGCGGACCAACCTTAGGTAGCTTTGGTGGGAAGTTTTAATGCATCCACCGGATAGTCCGGATAATGCACCAAGCGACTATCATCTTTTTTGACCTTACTAAATTTTCTTCGGGACGAAAAACTTAATTCAGTTGAGGAATACGAAACTAGATTGGTCGGGGTTTTTAAGAGCAAGAACCCAAGCTTTTTTGAGCATGGAATTTAAAAATTACCCTCAAAATGGCAACAAGTCATTGAACAAAACCGAACATATTTGAAATGAATCGAACAACCCAAGCCGTAATAAATTACCTTTAAAAATAGGTCAAAATAAATGAATTTCTTTTTCCCCAATCTAATCCGAGTATATGGGAGTATAGGGGAGTTTTTGATTTCGATAATGTATAGAACCTACATATGCATTACATTATGTGGAACGAAATATCATCTAGCCAAAAATCTAGCTACTAATTGAGAAAAAGTCATTTTTCTCACCTTCTATTGTATTTTATGGAGAATTTTTCTATTCACTTTTTGAGCAAGGTATTTCCGAACTCCTTTTATTCTGCAATAGCTAAGGCATTGGGCACTTAATTTGCAATTTCATTAACATTTTCCAATTGTGCCAATAAATGATGATAATAAAAACATGAAAAGAACATAAATTTGGCAATCGAATTAATTGCCAAAAGACAAACAACAAAATAATAAATTAAACGGCTTAATAGATAGTCACAATTTGGCATTTAGCTAGAAAAATATCACAATTAGTCATCATAAGCAAGATGTGCAAAATAAATGAACACACTTTTATGTACATAAACTCATGCTGCATAAGGGGGACATTGAACCCGACGACGAGCCTCAAGACGACCCCAACGATCTGTCATGCTCAGGCTGAGGCTGAGGCTGTGGCTGAGGCTGAGCGGAATGAACGCAGCTGACACCGCGACATTTACAACGTCAGACAAATTGAATATATGCGCAAATATCTGAGTAGCGGCATCTACAATGTACGGAGAAACACTATATATGTACGAACGTGTGTAACTATAAACATTTACAATGCATAGCCCACACAGCCCAATGGAGGCAACAACAATTCAATTAAACGCCCACCAAACCAAGGCGACCAACCACAAGAAAAACCTTTAAAGTGAGCCAAGAATAGCGGCAAAAATAATCGACTCGACGGTCCAAATACAAAGGAACATGAAATTGCTTTATTACTTAATTGCTCTTTAAAAACAACAACACTTTGCCACAGGCGTTTTTATTTTTTCACATTAAGTCTTTTTTTGGAGTCTGAGTCTATCAAAGGCGCAGAGTGGGTCACACTCTGGAAATCGCGACAAGATACATTTAAATGTCTATACATTTGAGTACGTTCCAATCGCACCGGCAGGAGGGGGCCTGCGAATGGGTGCGGGGGCGTTGCCATTGCGGCAAACACGCGAGCACCAAATTAACCGAAATTTCGGAGTGCTGTTGCGCAGGCGCAGGCGCTGCAGTCGCCGTCACCGTCACCGTCGCCGTCGCTGCTGTTTAGCTTCCAATTTCGATTGGACTTGGACCGGTGGCCACATGTCGCGTCCAATTAAATTGTCATGTCGTCGTATTTGGCGGCATGTTTGCATAAAATTAAATTTTGTAAATAATTTGCCAAAAGCAAAACAAACAAATGAACAAACAAACACAACTCATACATAAGAGAACCCATTTTAACTGCATCTGGCCGACTAATGTTATGCCCTTTCTTAGGTGTCATTTATACAAATTGATCAAATTTGGAATGGAGAAAATATACACCAAAGTCCAAGTCAGAAGTTACACATAGCAACCAGACTTTAAATAGAACCTTGTCCATTTCATAATATAATCAACATTTACAAACAGAAAGGTCGCTGAAAACATATAGTAAAAGTATACGAAATTGACGAACGGCCCTTATATGCAGATATCTGAATGTGCACAACAAGAAACACTACAAGTCTCACTGTAGTTGAAAAACAGAAGGCAGAAAGGCAAAAGCTAAATAACGGAATGATTCTCCCTCGCGCACATATTCACAATTCCTAATTCTGTCATTTAGCGAACATTTTGAGTGTTGCCAAATACCAACAGTTTTCATATCTGCTAAAGATCACTGACCGTTTGATTCTTTTGAACTAAGCCTTTACATCAAACGAGACTTCTTCAAGTTGTTGTGTATATAGAAACGCGGGGGGCATGCAATTTTCAGTCGGAAGCACTACAACAACACTAGAGCAAAGCCCACAATTAGAATCCTTCAACGCGACGCAATCAAGCACCGTGCGTGTGCATTTTGTTGTTGGTTAATTTGGTGTTCTGTTTTGTGAGCTCCTTCGCCAGCCACAGTCTTCGTTTGCATCGTAGTGAGAGAGCAATGGGAGCCGAAAGAGCCACAAAGCGCCCACTGCTCATATAGAATGTAGACGGATTTATCAAAATATATTTACATAAAGGAACTCACTTTAGAGGTTTTTATTTTTATTAATTTATAAATTAGTAATAAGGAAACACTAAATTCTTATTAGCATCTTATTGAAATTTCAATACTAAGTGCGAAATTATATTACTTGGATAGAATTTGTAAGGGTTTTTAACAAGTTTTTTATTTAATTTTTTTATACTATGGAAGTTTAAGAATCAGTGATCACGAATATAAACTAAGATCATACAAATTTAAAACTTCGAGCTCAATTTTGTGGCCGATTGCTTAAAGAAAATATTAGATTTCGGTCAAATTTAGCATCTGGATGTAATCGAGGCTTTCATCCACGAATTCGGATTCCAACATCAGTTTACGGACTGAGTTTCTAAGTTTATTGAAGCTGCCAATAATGATAGAGTATAATAAGGAGTCTTTTTAGTGATGTTCACGGATCACGGATCAGATTACAAAAACGCAATTTAAGCAGGATTGTACAGCACATATTAAGTAAAATCACTAATCATTATCTACGGTGCCTTAAAAGAATTAAATGACAGAATTTATAATATGTCGCAGTAGTCGAAATAAGAATAGGAGGAAAGGTTCGATTTTTCTAAAAATGATTTTAAAAATTAATTCTCTAGAAACAGAGTTTTCTTCTGCAAATGACTCTTTACTCTTTTAAATATCTCTCGAAGTGAAATCGTTTTTATGTTGTTATTACATATTACAAAATTATGGATATAAAAAACTGGAATTCAAGAAGCTCAATAATATTATGATTTCCAATAAAAACGTCTCACCCTAAGTACTAAATCAATCTGTAGTTCGGAATATATGGAGAATGTCACGGAAATCTCTAGGGATTTGAAGAAATGAATGTGTAAACAGTTCAATTTATAGGCTCATTTGTGTACCTTTTTAAGAATATAGAGAAAAAGTTCAATTGCCACTAGATTCATTTCTTTTTTGAGACCATTTGCAGGGTCGAAATCGGCTGGTAAGTGACATTTTAAGCCATCAATATTTCTGAATTTACTACGCCTGTAATCTATTAACCTCTGAATTTGCCGGTATCCTTGAGAGATCTAAAATACCTAAAAATTCAAAAGTCTCTAGAGATTTATGTGACACCCTCTATACTTCTTTGTTTTGATGGAAAACCACAAGCTTGCTGTTAGACCTAATATACTTTTCTTAACTTACAAACAGGCTCTAATGAGCGCTAGTACCAAGCGCTGTCGAAAGTGATACGGTTAATTGTGTGAGAGTGCACGGCCGTGCTGGGCAACTCAAGCTACGCATTCACACGCTGCTTAACTAACTTTGATTTGCCATTATTCAGCTCAGTCTTACTTACCCCCAACCGTCTGTCCATATCCATAAGATCAGCTGGCTTGTCATGCTGTTTACCTTTGCGGTCGGCTTTAGTCACTCATTTTGAACTTGTTTTCGCAACAGTTTTTCATGACATAGCCACATGTGCACGGTGCTGGTCCTAGGCGTCGTGCTTGAAAGTGTTGGCTGCCAAATTAGCAGCAATTACATGTAATATCGGTTACGCTTATTTGCATATTGATGCAATTCTCGATCTCGCCTAATGGCGCTATAAATTTGCTCGGCACATGTTCCACCACCAGTTGCCAGTTTCCATTGCCAGTTGCATTTATTTTTCCAAATGTAGTTTTCGGCCATGATTTGCTTATGTGGACACCATTGATTGGAGTTTGCATTAAGTGGCACCTGTCATTTGGATTTTGGACAATGTTTGCTTACTGTCTAGACATGGTAATGCCTCGCTGTGCAGTCCGTCTTGTCGGAAGAATCTCAAAAGTGCCAAAGTGTCTTGAAATGCTGAACTAAGTAGAAGAGTTTTGCAAATTGTCAACAGCTGCGATTGCAGTAATTTGGCATATATTTCATTAACAATATTTATGGATAAGTTTTACCAAATATCGGCCAAGAGTGCAAGCATAAGGCACAAATCTGGACACGTTACGCAACATGCTTAAATAAAGACATTTTCCGGATACGATGGAAATATTAGTTTGTGATTTTGTGATAGTTTTTAATTAGGAAAGGACACACACACACTGTCGCTAAACTCCAAAAGCTGCATATGTGTGCGTAGGCAGAGATGGCTGCTGATCAAAGGATGATTGCTTTGCTTAAACGAGACCGCACGCTTGCAAGAGCCGAACTTTAATTGTGCGAAGTTACGCACATATTCGTGTGAATAGAGGAAGGGGCCACTGATTTTTCAATTCCCATCCTGCGGGATCGGATTTTTGGATTCTGCCTATCTTTGATATAAATATATGCTACTCTGTATTGGTTGCTGGAGTCTTTGTATATCTTACTGAGGTAAGGGGCTGAAACTTGATATATATGTTAGGTTAGCGAAAAATATGATCCATTGGCTGATTAAGCGAAAAGGGAAAGGAAAGTGGGTATTTAGATGCTCTCTGAAAGAGAGTAGCAAATGAACAACCAGAACCTGGGCAACTCTATGTGAAAATACTAGTAATATATATAATATTATTATATAGTTTTCCAATATTAGTATATATATCTGCTTCGTATGTAAATATATAACTGCTTAGTGAGCATTTTCTGTTTATGTATTACATCCAAGTCCCTTCTCTTAATGCAAAAGCCCATTTACTGCTAACATCTAAAAAAGGCTCTATTCTATATATATATATATATATATATCAGATTCAAGGCCTGCACTTAGCACACAGTTTTTTAAATATGTATATATTTTTTTTCAATTTGACAATAACATTGTTAACTTGCACAGAAGTTGTCGCTTCGTGCGCCAAGAAGAAAAATCAAGTTTAAATCGTTTAATGGTTTTTACTGCCCCACCAGGGCAACATAAAAAGGCGTGTTCAATTAGCATGCAAAAAGTCGATCAAGTATTTCAGCAAAATACGAGCAAAGGAAAACAAAGCAAAACACCAACAACAAGCAGAACACAAGCACAGAAAATTCAAAAGGAAAACCATATTGGAAAAAAAACAGTTGGAAAATTAGCGCAGACTCTGGGCAAGGCAACCAAGACACCGAGTCCAAGACCGCGTCGACTGACAGGCCAGCGAAATGAACGGTTAACTTGTTCAATTAAATAGAATTGAGTTGAAAAAAGGAGAAAAAACACAAAATCGAATGCGAATCGAGAGCCGCAACTTGAGCTTAGTCAGCGCAAGTTAACATTATAATCGATCAAGGTAAAGCAAGGGGAAAATATAAGCGCATGCCTAGCTGCACTCAATCAAATGATCGAACGAACAGTAGACAGCTGAAACTGGAGACGGACGGTTAATTGATACGCACAATCTATATCCATTATGCCAAGTTCGTGCCTCGAAACGACCCACAAAGCAGCAAGTGCAAATATTAGGAGGCTAAAGTTAATGGAAACTTGGAACAAGAAACTGTTATAGAAATTGCCGCTCGACAAGTTAAATAGTTTAGCAAATACCAAACACAGCAGAAATAGCAACAACAAGAAGAAGAACAACAGTAGGCGACACCTGCTTGAATAGAACGACCCACAAATCCCGGCTTAAATCCGGTTGAAATGCCAACATCTTTACTTTTCCAATGATTTTAAGGCCCCCTAATCTAATCGAATCGTTTGTGCTGTAACAAGTGGCGTATGTTGTTGTTGTTTCTATGTTTGGCTGTTCGTTGTTTGCTGTTGCTTACTGCAATTCTGTTGTTTTGAAAATTGTTATCTGCTTACATTTTGCAGTAGTTTATCTGCGTGTCAGTTGGCCGTCGCAGTTGCCGTCACACGCAAAGTTATTTGCGTTGGGCTGCCGTCGCAGCCACGGCCAAGTTTGTGTCTTAAGTCTTTCGTTTTGGCATTTGCCGTTTGTCGCTCTCTCTAACCGTCGCGTTTTGGCATTGACAATTTGACATTTACTTTGTACTAATTTATGTTTTTACTCTAATTTTTGTTATTAACTGCAAAATTAATTCCATTCTGTTTCTTATCTTTACAGAATTAAATCAGCGAATGCCAATGGTAAGTGGAAAATTGTATCTATACATTCATAAGAAGTACCAGAAATTGAACTCTGATTTTACTATACAAGCAGAACCATAAATGTGAAATTGTGGTACAGAAAATGACATTGTGTGGGACTTATTAATATGTATAGCTATATACATACATTAAACTCCTTCGTCCTTTTTGACTGACTAATTGATTGAGGAACAATATACATAGGTCAAACATATATAGTTATGTGGCTGAAAATTTCACACAATTTCCGTTTTAAGGAGTAGGTAAACACTGAGAATGCCCTTTACAAAATACTGCCTGTTGCGGGTCATAACTGAGGTCAAAGTCCCCAACAAATTCACAAGTTTGCTGTGGTTTTGGATTCGTTCGTGTTTTAATTTTGTCATCGAGGCTCGGCTACCACAAGGGGATTATTGCTTAACTTTGCTGTGGCCTTACTAAGGTTCAATAATTACATTCAAACTCAAGTTGTCTTGTTATCCCATTCTGTTTATATATGTCACTGAATACCAACAAGTATTTCATCTTCCTTATTTAATCTTCTTGGGAAATGTTTGCTTTCAAATATGAAATTCATATTCATAAATTCATTCTGCTTGATTAATTCGAAAACTTGGTAAATGACTACAATCAAACTTTCAAATTATTTCCGACTTGGTCAATTAGTCGCATCGTTTTTTGCTTTGCCCGATTGATTAATTAGTCAATGAAGCGAGCCAACTTTGAATAAAGATTCTAATTTTCAGTCTCTTCTTTCGCCATGCCGTTTGCCATTTGCAAATCCATTTCCATTTTTAATTGCATAATTCTGCCATGGCATGCCATTTGTGGAAATCGAAATCTGCTTTGATGCCGATGCCTCGCCACATTTCTTTAGTTCTACCTCAACCTCTATGCTGTGTCATAGGAAATTTGTGGCACAAGTGGCAACATTTTAATTTGTTTTGTGCTTTGTTCCACAGAGAAGACAGACAAATTTTTTGATGACGATGCATGAAGTTCACGTTCGTGCCACAAATCTCAGATGCTGCCTGAAATGGAAACCCAAGCCCGAAGCTCAAGTTGTAGCTGCAGTACGTGCTCCAGAGCCCAAAGGCATAGTTTAAACAAAAAGAAATTTGTAGACAAATTAAGGCAAAGGCAAAGGTAGAGCAATTGCCATGGTCGTCGTTCGGACTTTTTCGAATGACGACAAACAAACGTCAAACACGTTTGAAAATCGTGCAAAAAACTTTTTTGATTTAGTTGCTCGGCTCGCGATTCTATTTGTGCAGACAGTATGTAGTAGGAGAATTATTGAGAAACGTCTACACTCAAAAGCGAAAGAGGAACTTGATTTTAACTTTTCATTATGTGACGATGCCCAACCATTTTACTTAAACACTCAAATAGTTGATGGGGTTCACTTAACCTAAAGTTCATTTTCAACTTCTTAATGCATTCAAATAAGTTTGTCTAAATTGTCCGCTCCATCTGATTGAATATTGAATGATGTCGCTAAGCTAACCATATCCTCATCAAGCCCTTTTATTTGATTACCATACACAATGATGTGCTTCAAAACTTCCAAGTGTATAATTTCAAGGAGTCCGCCACTTTGAGTTTCAGAGTCGTCATATTGTATTTAGAATTGCATCAATAAGTTAACCAAACATTATCATCCAAACCAAAACCAAAAATAGGTTGAGTTCAACAAAAATTCTTTGAAAAAATATATAATTTTCAATTTATTTGGATGACTTCTGGATGGCTGATGTTATGGTATAGCAGTAATAGCAGTTCATTCAACCGACTTCTTTTGAACCTAGAATAGTATTAGTTGTATTCATTTTGTTTCTTTATAGCCGAAGTTATTGGCCTTTTTGCAAGTGTAGGCCCCGCCCCAACCTGACCCGACCTGACACTGCGAACCTTTTTCGGGCAAACTCTCTCTTTTCATTTGGCGCCAGTTTCACTGTCCCTGTCTGTCTTCCTCTACTACCAACGACATGCAGGACAAATTGTTGACGGCATTTAATGTCACAGCAGCCAATTAGTTGTCCCAATGAAAATGCTCGATAACTGTTGTTGTTGTTGGTGTTGTTGTTTGCTGTTTTTGTTGTATGTGCCTGTTGTTTGTTTTTGTATTTTTCGGCTAAAGTTTTTGTGTATGTTTTCCCGTGTTGCGTTTTGCTTGCCTTTTTTTGTACGGCATTTCGTTGGTGGTACGCACGGTTGCATGTTGCAAAAACAACAGCAACAAGAACAACAACAACAGCAAAACAAACAATCGCCACAAATCGTTTAAGCTGTCAGCAGCTTTTAAAACGCGTGATTATGTCGAAGTCGAAGCCAAACTCGCTGTCGACGTCTGTCGAGATTCAACCTTTTGGTAGACAAGCGCCAGTTGCCAAAGAGTTGCATTTTTTTTGCTTTAAATGCCAGAGATAAAAAAGACTTTCCATTTAAACAAAAATGGGCATTTAATAAGGTGTTTCTCTATTAGAGAGTAGACTTAGATTTTCAATTGCAATAAAATGAAAGAGTGAATTATCAAAGTAATTTAGAGAAAGTAATTTAGAACGCCTAATTCCGTTTGTCATCTGAGATACATTTTGCTAGTCAATGTATAAATTTTTTCTTCAATTTTTTTACTCAAATTTTTAATTACAAAGATTTTTCGAAGGCCTTTGAGGCAATCAAGTTATTTCTCAATCTGTTCTGGCAATTCCTTAATACTTTTATATTATTTGGATGAATCTACTCGAACTTGATATCGTCTAGTCTAATTTTTACGCTTACGCTTAATAAAAAAAAAAAAAAAATGGCTAAGTTCGGGTAACCGAAGCTTCTTTCAGATTCGGTTGAAAATCGTTCAGCATACGTGAAGAGCCTTCTTATACTGACACGTTCCAAATTTGGTTTAATTCGGATTAAAAACAACAACAAAATCTGGTATATAAGAGTTCATTCCGAATCGGTCGGTTATATTGGAGGTATATGATATAGTGATCCGATCTGGATAAACTTTCATCAACAAACGTAGAGGCTTCTAAATCTGACATTTAGCAAATTTCGTTTCATTTAGACAAGAAACAACCCATTTTACTGTACTAAGTGTCCATTCCAAATCGGTTATATGGTGGCAATGTGAAAGAAATCTATTACAAGCTTTAAAACTGAGAGACTAGTTCGCATAGATACAGACGGACAGTCGGATAGATTGCCAGATTTTAGCGATTGACATTATTGTTGCCAGTTCCGGAAATATAAATAGTGCCCCTCTCAGTACATACACTTACGTGTGCAATTATCTACTTCATCAGCTTTGTAATTGAGGTACTTATCCGGCCGATCATAATTTGTTCCACCGTCATCGATTATAAAGTTCAGATACTTTTCCGTTTTCTTAATCATAATTAGCCTAACGGAAATTTTTAAATGTCTCCTTTAACAGTGTCTGTTTCATGACATCCTCATTTTCCTCTTCTGAAAAAATTCATTCTGTGCCATGGTGGTCTTAGCGGAATCCCATCCAATACGGATGACTGTTAAACTCAATCAGCGTGCAGATATAAAAAGAATCTGGTAAAAATTTCAGATATGTAGATGTTACGATTTCGGAGATCTCGAGGTTGAAACAGACCACGGATAGACGAACGAACATAGCAATATCAAATCCCCCCAGCATGCTGATCAAGAATACTTTATATGTTTGGAAATGCTTTCTTCTGTGCATTGTAAGCCTCATTATAAAATCAATTTACATTCACATGCGAATGGTAGGTCTCATAGCAGAGATCCAATAATGGTTCTAAATTCCTCAGAGATGAAACATTTAAAGAAAGGATACGAACCTCCGGATAGGATTATACAACGCAAAGCCTACGTTGAAGTTATGAAAAATAAAAGGAAAGTAACTCATTCCAAGACTTGGCTTTTAGGACTAATTTACTGAATTTGTTTCTTCAAATATTAAATAGATGCAAATATTCCTTAAAAATCCTTGGGAATTGATCTCATTATGCCCAGGATAAAGACACGAAACAAAATGATGTTATGACAGTCCTCTAATTATCCCTCCATTATTGTGCCCTGCATGAGTGCACTTGGAGCGCATAAAACGCCATTGAGGCTGGGGCTGACCAACAATTTCATTTCAACGAGCAAAGCACCCTGGCTAGATTCTGAGTAACTCTTAAAATTTCTATTCATTAAGCATGCAAATTTATGGACATTTTAAGCCTCATGCAGAATCTTTATGGATTCCTTAGGCCTTGTTAAGATACACACATATTTAGGTATGCATATAATTGGTGTCCATAGCAAAGACCTGTTTCAATTTCCGCTGCTCTTCGTGCATGGGTCTCCTGCCCAATTCAGCGGCTCA
This sequence comes from Hirtodrosophila duncani, assembly GCA_037043425.1. Classification (NCBI taxonomy): domain Eukaryota; kingdom Metazoa; phylum Arthropoda; class Insecta; order Diptera; family Drosophilidae; genus Hirtodrosophila; species Hirtodrosophila duncani. The sequence continues at coordinate 16,878 of JBAMBM010000437.1, read as the reverse complement.
TACTCTTTTGTGCAAAGTGGCTATTTTAACACCGCATTGCCTTTCACTCTCATTAAGCCGGCTCCCAAGCTGAATGGAGATGCAGCCACTTGGGGCGATTCAGCTAATTAGTGGATTGCGTACGCAACTTCAGCCAGCATCGGCAATGGGAATGGCAGCGGCATCAATGGCTTTGGCTTTGTGTTTGTGTTTGTGTTTTTGCAACCAATTTCCCAAGTTATGCACATGCATAATGCAGTCATTTCGGCTCGACGACTCCGTGGCTGAAGCTATTTTATGCTTATGATTTACGTACTCCTTGGTTCGCTCATACGGCCCTCCCCCCATGCGAGCGAGTGTCCCAGCTGGCCATCGTGTATATGGCTATGGAAATGGCTTTAGCGGTGACTCTGGTGCTGGCGATTATTAACCGAACCTTATCGAACGTAGGTGCTCATATACATGCATTTTGTGCATGTCACAAGCGCCACAGTACGGGGTACGGGTTCGATTCACAGTCCAAGTCCAAGTCCGAGTCCGAGTCTGAGTCTGAGTCGCCTGGTAGTTGCTTTTAATGGCTGTTTTTGCGTTGTGTTAACGATGTTGCGGCAGCTACTGCACAACTCAGTAGATCTCAACAGCCAAATGCATTGCACAAATGCCATTATTAGCTTGCACAGTGGTGCAAGTTAATGGCAGCGAAATTGTACATTGGACAATATAATGAGGGGCTTCCATATAAACACAAGTAGTATATCTAAGACGTCAGGAAGATGGAAATAAATACTTCACGGCTATCATAAGATCAATATTTCTGATAAGGATTAGAAACTTCTGCTTTATACTCGACTTAACTACAAATAAAATACAAATAATTTCTTAATAATTTCTTAGTTGGCTTTTTTAATTATCTTATGGAATTTATGGAAATGTCAGCCTCAGTGGCGGCAATTTCCATTTCTGCTGTCAGAATTCGACATATTGTTCGCTGAAATGTGCTTTTATTTCAGCAAGAAGCTCTTTGAAAGCCATTCTTTCCGCCGTTTTATAATTTTTACTTCGTTTCTGCACCTCAGTCAAGCTTTTGCCTTCTTCTCACATAAACTAAGCGCGACATGAGCTCTTTCTCTTAGCAGTGTGACCAGACTCATTGGGCGTTGCCATATATTCACAAAATGTTAAAATAAAGTTAACAAGATGATGAGCCCAATAAGTACAAATACATATTTTTTAAATTGGAATGGCGAAAAAAACTTTAAAAATTCTCATTCCAGCTGCAAATACTGTTGCCATGTTCGAATCTTTTATACTAAAAGTCGGTCCAATGAAGACGTTAATTCTGGACATTCTGATATTAACATAACTAATTCATAGCAATCTCATCGTTTATGGGTAAATACTTGAATTTGTTTATGTATTAGATTCACACCCAGATTTCGGAAAATACACCGCGAATGTATTAGATGTGAAGTCTATTAAAACAATCAATTTAAATGAAAAAGATACATTTCTTCCTGCCAAAACCATAAATACAAGAAAAAGGTTATATTTATGATCCAAGGATCCTTAAAAGCTAAAGGATTCGGTAAATGGAGTAAGTGCTCACTTTATGTGCACATTTTTGGGCACATTTTAACAGACTTCGGAACGCGTGAAGTTTTCTTTTACAAATTGCGAACAAAAACTCGTGTCCCTGTTTGCGCTATATTCTGAAATGTTCTTATATAACGATGCATTGTCCTATCAAGCGGCTCCACAACAACACAAAGCATTAAACACAGCAAAGCATTGAGTTTCAACAATGATGTTTCTATTTGTCTTTTGATGTGGTGGTTTACTGTGAGGGCGAAGGAAACTGTAAATTCTTATAGTGTGAAAACTTAATATCTGACATTATTGAAAAGTTATATCATAGTTGTATTCTAGTAAACTTAAGGCCAGTAAATATTATTGATAATGTAGATATTTTAGATAATAGAGATGATTATATAGATAACACAGATATCACTTGATTTTCTGTTGAATTTCGTTATTACATTTGATTATACAAATTGTCTCCAATATTTGTCACATCCAAAACGATTCCATACCACTGTGCATTTGTTAGCTACTTCAGCAACCACTGCCAGCGCCTTATCTCATATTGCTTATCTCCTCTGCTCCAGCAGCAACGGCAAATTTTGTTAACAAAATATTTCGCAGCCGCAACTCTGGCGAAAAGTTTATTTATTTTTCTATTTTACTATTTTTTTTTTGTTTTAATTTTTTGCGACGCCAAACAGAAAAAATATTAACGAGCATTTTGCGGACAGCGTTTGGAGTTTAATGTGTGTTTTCTGTCGCTTGGGGTTTTGTGAAACAAGTCGAATTCGCCTGCTAGCGCAGGTACAGCAGGGCAGCAAATGGCAAATATGACATGTGTAATGAAGTCTTAATAGTTGCCTAGATAATGCCAATGGCTGTCAGTGTCAGTGTTTGTTGCCGGGGTTGGGGCTGTGTGCATGGCTATGCAAAATGCCACATTATCTCAAATTCTCGAATGCATAATTAAAACCAAAAAATGTTACGCATACGACGCGTTGTCTGTTAGTTTGCTGTAAGATATGTATATATTTGTGTGTTTACAAAATTCCGTATGAAATCCATACCGTGTGTGAGATATTGGTGTTGCAATAGGTGAAGGCATGCAGGCGCTTAGAATTTGATAGTTTTCAATGATAAGTTGCTTAATTGGGAGATTTTCTTTGTTTTGCAGGCTTGTGGATTTAGTAGACCCAATTAGGCAAATAATATTGGGAAATATTTGAAAGCTAAATGTAAGTGTAATATTTTCATGGAAAACTCAAATTAGACTTTTGTTTAAAATGAAAGTGAGTGTGAAGTGCTAATGCGTTCTATGATGTGAGCTGAGCAGCATTCAGTCGTAGCCTGCATTGGGATTTAGGTTCTGGCTGGGTTTTTCACCCTGATTGATCGTAAAATCAAATCATATTAGACATTTCTTGCAGCATGAAGCGTTGTAATTGTTGCGTAAGAGCATACAGTGGGATATCACAGAGATTCTTAATAGCAATGGAAACTTGGGCGATGAAGAATATGAAGAAGGAATGGAAATCCTGAATCAATCCTAATAGTCTATAAGCCCGCATTCATTTAGAATTTCAAAATATTTTAAAATAAAGACTTGCGTCTACTACCGGAATGAATGTCATAATGACCCAAAAGCAGCAAACAGTTTTTCTGAATGAACTTAAGCCCTGCTGTGGTCTCTGATCAGCCTCCACTAAGCCATAGATGGAACCAAATATTTCATGAATTTTTCCTGTGGTTTTTAAAACTGAGCTTAGAACATTCCGAGATTAGTCTTGTTATCATCTTGCAATAAACATTTTTTATGAATCTCCGTTGGTCAATTGCATTAGATGTACATATGTATGTAAATCTGGGCTGAAATCTTGCAGCTCCCATTATATTAGAAATTTCTTAATAAGACAATTGCCTTCACTCTGAAGAAATGTAAAGTTTTGATGGCTACCTGAAAAGGCATTTTTCATTTCATATTTTCATGGAGACATTTTTCTTACACTTTACTTACTGAATAAAATATATAACTTCAAAATGATAGAAACGGATAGTCTATACTTTATGTATAAAATGTGCAAATGTATATCATTTAAAAGATCAGTCGTTAATCTTACTTAAATTCCCAGCCCTCGCCAACAAAAAAGATCACATATGCTGATTGCAAAGGATCTCATAGTACTTTCAAAACATATCCAAACGGCTCGGCAGCCATTTGGCATTTTGGCCAACAGCCTCGGCGTTTACTCATACGAATGTCTCTGCATCTGTGACCCACTCGGTGGTGGTGTTGGTGGTGGTGGTGGTGCACTTTGTTGCCATTGCCACCTCGCCAGCAGTTGACAGCCATTTAATTTACGCTTTGTTTGTTTTGCTGTTGTTGTTTCTCTGTTTGTCTGTTTCTCTGTTTGTTTGTTTGTTCGTTTGTCGCGTTCAATGAGGTGAATGTTTGATTTATGGCCCGATTATGGCCAAATGTCATAGACAACTTCTCCCATGCTCCGATATAGATTCGGATTTGCCCACATACGATATAACTGCGCGTTCTTGTATCGAAATACCAAAGCAACGACTCATGGCTCTCTGGTGTCTGCTCTGCATCTTACAGGTGGTCGCCCGCAGCCGTGGTGGTGTCGCAACAATCGCAATGGTGGACAGAATCGCTCGCCGGTCTCCATTAAGCATTCGGTGGACAGCATACGCCGGCCGACGAGCAATTCGGGTGTCTGGACATGGTTGGGCGGCAGTCGCCGCTCCTCGGCTGGGCCCGATCAAATTGGTCCGCCATCCACATTGCCGGCAGAGAATCATTATACCCACATGGACGATGCTTATAGCCCGGTGGGCGTCAGCGAGGCTCTCTATGCGGAACTGGATCGCGAGTCGGTGCGATCGGCGAATCCATCATACCAGAATACGGCTTACAGTCAGTGTGGTGAGGTGAGTAAGTCGATGATTGACTTTAAAATGTTTAAAGCCCTAGAAAATTTGTTTATCTAACGCTCTCCATAGAAATACAATTTCCAGGCACACGAACAAGACATTCCCATGGTCGTTTCATCAGCTCCCAGCAGCGCCTACTACTCGGATCTATCCGTGACAGCAATGCCGGGCGGTGCCAGTGGCAGCAACCAAGGTGCCTATGAGATCGTTGGCCTGAATGTCATATCGCAGCCACTGCCAAACTGGGATCATCATGGTAGCGAAAGGGGCGGCAGTGGCGGAATAGCCACCACTGGACTCTCACCAGGGCCAGGCGAGGCCATGACACAGCGGCGCACACCACGACTGGCGGCCATTAATGAGACAAGCACCAGCACAGTGCCCTCGGATTATGTTTAAAGAGTTGATGGCAGACGAATGGGGAAGGGAATGCTGAGCTGGGCAATTAATTTATAAATAACTTTCAAAGTAAACAGGAATCGAATTGGAAATTGCATTGTGAAATGTTCAGCGAGCTTAACATGTTTATATCGTACCGTACGTTATACATATACATACATATAAAGTTATTATAGAACCATTAGAACTAGCAATAGATGTTACCATTAGGACAGCTGCAAGTCGCGACTTTGTGTCTTGGACTTTGATTTATGTCTGGATTTTAATATAGTGCGACAGTTGTGCACAACTGCCGATTTACATACAAACACAAGCCTGTATTATAATTCTAGTTTTTATATAGTGTTAAACAGCGATTAAATCGTGGGTGATATTTAGCCTAAAAATATGCTATATTCTTATGTTCTATGTACTTTAACATTTTCTAAAAATGTAAAAAAAAATAACCACACACGTAACGTAACGAAGAAAAGAGTAAGAAATTTTAAGCATTTTTCAATAGGCTAAGGGAAAGCGACACGGAGCAAGAAAACAGCCGAAAAGAGAAAACCAATTTCCGTTTCAATTCACACATATGCACTTCAAATGGAAATACCAATCCAAATGAGAAAACTTCATGAACATTAAGAGATGAAATGCGTCAACCCAGTCAGTGTAGGGAAATCAATCCATAAATAGGTATGGTAAAATCAACTGAAATGTTTAAGCCGCAAAAAATTACTATAAATTTTGGATCATTTGTATGGGTTGATCTACGAATACTTAGTAGTAATTTAATTTAAACTTGACTAAAAGGTGCGGTTGGATTATATTTTGACACGATATTTGGTCTCCTTTTTTAAAAATTACTGCATGAAATAATTTCTGCATCATCGTATATTTCCGATCTGCAGCAGATTGAAGTAGAAATGTCGACTCGCTTCTATCCACCACGACGGCTTTGGTTTTGTGAATATCTTCATTTCTTCTAATACATGTAGCTTTAATACCTGATGCCATGTATGTAGTCCTGGAATCTTTTTCTTCTTTTGCTTCGAATGACTCGTATAGAGAATCTTCTAGAGTCAGTAATCGTTCCGTCGTCTGATTCAGCTTTTTTTATGATTTTAGAAGATACTTTTTTTTTATCCATTTCGACCTTCTTTTTGGAGTAAACTTTTGCGTATGTTCACTTTCATCTGAAATTCTTCCACGGCTTAAGAATTCGCATTGTAGTTTGTTTTTCGTTTTGGAATCATTTCTTCGTCCTCTCATAGTGGAGGACTCCTAAATTACTAAATTACTATTAGCTTGCGAAACCCTACAATGTTTTGAATATTTGTAACTACAAAAACTACATATTGAATTGCGATCAGTGCCGATTTATATTTAATACTTTCAGTCGACAAAGCTAATGATTTCACCACATTGATGGATTGATCTATTTCATTGTTGAAATGAAAATTGTTTAAAAACAATTGAAAAATGCACACATTTTGTAATTTGCAGAATCTTCGTTTTGAAGTGAATATTTTGACCTTAGACAAAGTTAGTTTCCCTGTAAAAATCATATATAAACGACTTACATACTTACATCTACAATATTACGTAACATATTTATACAGAAAAAGGAAATATATAAAAATCACATATTTACAGCAAATGCTTACAGGAAAAATGTCTACGAAAAACCAATATTTACAACGATTTTAAATGCAAAGAAACGAAATAAAATAAATTTATATTTACGCATACATATTTACGAAAGCAAATACACACACAGATACACCGATTTACTTATACATATGTACTTCATAAAGTGCATTCGGGCTGGGTCTACACTTTGGCCTGGCCATAGAGCTCTCTCTGTCTCTCTCTCTGAACTCCAAATAGCACATCATATCATTTACTTAACAGCAGCATAAACTCAATATCTATATACTATATAAAATACAATGCATACAATATTTACTATATACACAACTGACTTTCCAAGCAGGTTCACACGTAGCAGCCGTATTTTAGTTCTTGCATTAGCTCAGCATTATTATAAGATGCTGTTTAGTCTAATGTTTGTACATTTTGTTTTAGTTGAAAATATATTATTCATATATGTATACATACATACAAGATTAAAGACTATTTACATTCTGAATCCCAAAAAAAATAACAGTTGTTTTTATTCGAACCTTTGTCTCGGCGTCGCTTGGGGTATCCGAGCTACTAAAGTAGCGATGGGCAGCCAATGGCTCCCAGAGCTCCCAGAGCTCTTTAGCTAAGCCGCAATAGAAAACAAGTAAGAACGCTACAGTCGAGCTTGCTCGAAAGTAAAATACCCTGTAGCTAGTAAGCTGCTATATCATATAGCTGACCGATCCTGATCGAATTCGGTATACGGACGTAAAGGGCATAAAAAGCTTGCCTACTTATTAAAGTACATACAAGCATCATATACATAGTCGGAATTTCGACTATAGCGTTCTTATTTGTTGATTTTGCTAAAGTTCCTGTGTTAATGTGTGGTAACGCTGTTGCTTATTCAATATGTACACAGGTATATTTTGCTTAAAAAGGTAACTCAGTTTTATCGTGCGTGAGTGTCAGACACAAACTGAACCGAAAATCCAGAAACATTTCCAAAAAATTAGATAAATAAAGAAAGATCGTGCTACGCACTCGCACATTTTATACATTGAAATAATGCAGAACATATAACGTTGTTTTTGGATATGCATTATATATTATGTGATATACACATGCATAATGCCTATCTCACAATTTTCGATTTGACCTTGACCTTGCTTGCAATATCAGTCATGTAAATGAGAGAGAAAGAAACAGAGTAAGAATATACAAAGGTATAAATAGAGACCGTTTCGTTATGATTCCGCATGATACGTATTTGCGCTGCTCCAAAAATCTCACTTGACAATTATCCGATCGTAAAGAAATTCGGCAACTCGGTAGATTAAGCAGTATAACCGATAAAAACAATATATTTTTGTGAATGAGAAAGGATATATATGTCGGTATAATCTCGTATATCAATTTGATTGCACATATTCAGATATATATTCCGCATTTATCAAGGTTGAATACAGAAAATGCGAGTCGAGTACATTTTTATATTTTATAGTCGATAAAATTTCATTCTTACAAACAGTGCGCCACCGCCACTCGGCCAAGATCGCGCGTCCATTACACACAATGAGATTTTCGATTGGTAGTAAACCGAATACCAAAACCTTTACTGGATGCTCGCCATTCCAGGAGCTCTACTCTACAATAATAATACATTGACGTTATCTAAAATAATAATAAAACTAGTTATCGGTTGCTAAAGGAGATTCTTTGCTTATTTTGGATCGTGGCTAACGAGTCCCTCAATTGCAACCACGGTAGTTGAATCTGTCAGAGGTAGTTGTCGCTGATGAATTTTACGATGCGTCCGCAGTGCCGCCGGTTGCGTAAATCGCTTGCCACACTCCTCACAGCCATGCGGCTTCTCGCCGGTGTGCGTCATCTCATGGTACTTGCGTGTGTCCGGCTTGGCAAAGGTGCGTTCGCAGTAGCTGCAGGCATAGTCGCGGGCATGCTCGTGGACAGTGCGTACATGCATCTTGAGATTGCCTGCACTGTGACAAACTTTGGAGCAGAAGCGGCAGGGATAGGTGCGTTCCAGCGTGTGATAGTTTATGTGCAGCTTTAGCTCATTGCGAGTGGTCTTGCGCAGGCCGCAAAAGGGACAGACGAAGTTCTTGATGCCCAGATGCCGCATCATGTGCACCTTGAGCTTCTCCTTGCTGGAGAAGCCTCTGTTGCAGTCTGGCTCCTTACAAGTGTGTGGAAGATCTACCTTGTCCTTGTGCGTGTAACGGTGATCCTTAAGTATAGCAGATGATTTGAAGACCTTGCCGCAGAACTCACAGACATGCGACTTGAGCTCTGGACCCAGCTTATGAGCTTTGCGCATGTGCATAGTGAGAGTGGAATTGTGGCGATAGCTCCTATTGCAGCCCTCCTGCATACAGTCGTACCGCCTAGTAGTGCCTGCATGCTCCTTTAGGTGCTCCCTCAGGAAATGTTGTCTATTAAAAGCACGATCACAACCCTTCTCGGTGCAGGCATATGGCATGAGGTCATCAAGTTGACACTTGTGAGCCTGCAGTCGATGCTCCGCAGACAATTGCATAGAGCAGATGTCGCATTTATAGCTGGGTGCGTCTTCCTTAGGCTGACATGGAAAAATGTATATTAAATGCTGGTTTTATTGATATATATATGCCACTCACCTGTTCCGCCCCCTCGACTCTTGTCACTGGCACCCCCACTGGGTCAACTTGCTGCTGACTTTTCCTACATGTTGGCCGCCTGACGCGTCTTGTGATTTTCTGCTTCCCTTTCCCTTTGCATTCTTTCATCAGCTCTGTGGCTTCCACAGTGACCACGTTGCTGTGGTGCTTGGCCGCAGCTTCCAAATCGTATCTGGCTTTCTCAATCTCCTCCTCAACAACGAGTAGAGCCAGTGCACGCCATTGTACATCGGAAGCTATGCACATTTCCCGAAATCCAATAGAATTCTCCAGCTTGTCATAACAAGACTGACAGAGCACCGGAGGAACTTCTGCTGCCTCTTCCGCTTTCACCCTTAGGCTTGTGCAGGTGTAGAACTTTTCCGCCACTTCTGGAATTTCCAGCATATTGTATTGTTTGTTTGTTGGCTCAAATCCAACAAAACATGTGCGGCATTTGCCAAAATTAGCCATTAATTTCAATATCGATTTTGAAATTTGTATCTGCAGAATAAACAAATAAAACAGCTGATCCATTTGCAGAGTGCAAAAATATCGTAAGAAGGGACAAGCGATAGTTATAGAATCATTATTGTTGTGATGGTTTCACCTTATCAAAAGTTTCAAATGAATCAAAAACTTAATTGTATATAATATAATAACTTATAGCGTTGTAACTTGTTTCATTGCTTGTTGTCCATTTGGTTGTTGTCCAGCGCGTTAGAACGAACTTGTTTATATAAAGGAAGATCCAGAGTGTGGAGCTTTTTCTCTTTCTTGAAGCATATTGAGCCCCACTATAGCTTCTGTTGTTTTTCGGCTTAATGTAGCTTAAATCAGCTTAAATTCGGCTTAAATCATTGGAATCAATTCGTTTGTGTTTTAACGGTAACATTAAATCAGCCGCAACTGTTATTTAGTCACCGTTGTGACATTGTAGCTGCTACTTCATAAATTTTCCATGACAGTCACTCGTTACTTTTAAATACCTAGTAAAAGTAACGGGTACATAAATATCGTTCAACTCTAACAACTACAGCTGTTTAAATGTTTTCAACAATTTACTGATTAAAATTGCTGATTGATAGCAATGGAGAACGCCCATGGAATCCACTATATCGAACTCTCGCCCAATCCCATACGTTTCGATGCGGTCAGCCAGCTGACCAATGTATTCTTCGACGACTCCAATAAACAGGTGGGAGAAGAAAATCAGGTTGCCATCCAATCTCTAAATTAAATCCTCCTTCATCTACACCTCTTTACTAACAGATCTTTGCCGTGCGTTCTGGGGGCGCCACAGGCGTTGTAGTTAAGGGTCCCGATCCCACAGAGGATACGGTGATATCATTTTGCATGAGCGATCGTGGCGGCGCCATCAGATCTATAAAATTCTCTCCGGATAACCAGATACTGGCTGTGCAGCGTAAGGAGAATGCCGTTGAGTTCTTGTTCTTTCAGGGTGATCAGCCCCAGCTGCAGGATATCATTACACATCAAGTGAAAACTCTGATATATGGCTTTGTGTGGGTGCACAATCGTGAGGTAGCGCTTATATCGAGCTCAGGCGTAGAGATTTACTCCCTCGTGCCGGAGAAGCGACAGGTGGGTCTTAGTTGCCTAAGCAGCCGCCTCGTTGATTCACTTAGCCCAACGTCAATGGCATTGCAGATAAACAGTGTTAAGACGATGAGCATAAGCATCAAATGGTTTGCCTGGTGCAGCGATGCCAATGTGGCACTGCTCTGCACCACGGAGGGCAACACTTTGGTGCCCGTGCTGGTCAAGCAAAAAGTCATAACAAAGCTGCCCAAGGTGGAGTGTAAGTACATGAGATAATGTTCGACTGTGCCAATCGCCGGAAATGAAAAATCCAACTCCTTTCAGTGGGCAATCCCAGCAATGAGGTGCAGGAGAGTAAGGTGACCCTAGGCCAGGTCTATGGTGTCCTAGCCGTGCTCATCTTACAGTCCAACATCAGTACAGGATTTATGGAAGTCGAAGTGCATTTGTTGAATGGGCCCGGCCTCGCCCCACAAAAATCTCATGTGCTGCGCCTGAGTCTGGTTGGACGCTTCGCTATAAATATAGTGGACAATCTGATAGTGGTGCATCATCAAGCGACAGCTACATCGCTGCTATTCGATATCTCACTCAGCGGCGAGGTAATCAACGGCGTAACCTACCATGCGCCCATCACACCAGCTCGTTCCATCAAGCCGTTTGGTCTGAAATTGCCTTCCCTTTCGCCGGATGGCCAAATCCTGCAGTGCGAGCTATGTAAGTAGCGGGCGTTACCTTCTATAAATTATATCAATGTCCATCAATGTCTGGCAGATTCCATTCACTGGGTGCTGTTCCAGCCAAATATTGTAATTGATGCCAAACTGGGCTGCATGTGGTATCTGAATCTTTGCATTGAGCCGCTCTGCAATCTGATCTCGGATCGCATACGCCTCACCGAGTTCTTGCTGCAGCGCAGCAGTGGCAAGCAAATGCTGTTGAAGATACTCGGCCAGCTTATGAATGACCAGTACAAGGGCACGCTTTTGCCAGTGTTGGAGACCATTTTCGACAAAATCAACAAAATCTATGCGTAAGCTGCAGTGCATCGTGTTTTGATAATTTCAAATTCCCATTACCTATCTCTTCCGTTGCATGCACCAGGTCTTGGGTGCAACTAGAATTGCAGAACCAAACCGCACAGCCATCCAATGTCAAGGCCAAATCCACAAAACAATCGGCGCCTCCCATTGTGCTCATTGAGCAGTCAGACATGGCGCAAATCTTTCAGCCCATTGCCCATCGTTCGTATACGGAAACCGTGCTGATGCTCTATCTGCAGTCGCTCAACAAATACAGCATTGCCGCCCAGGAGGAGATCAGCAAGATGATTATCAGCGAGCTCATACGCAATGGCAGCTTTGACACGCTGCGTCGCCTGGTTAGCTATTCCATGCTGCTCGAATCTAAGACTATTGCCTGCTTTTTGCTCTCCCACTCGGACGTCAATACGGCCATATCCCAGGTGGCCATTGACATGCTCGGCAAGATTCAAGCTCATGAGGTAAGTTGGATAAGAATTTAAAAAGCATGAGTATATATAATGTGATACTTGTAGATCATAATTGAGGTTATGCTGGGTCAGGGCAAGGTTATCGATGCCTTGCGTCTGGCCAAAAATTCGCTGGGCTTGGACAAAGTGCCGGCACGCAAGTTCCTGGAGGCAGCTTACAAAACCCAAGACGACTTGATCTTCCACAGCGTCTATAGGTTCTTCCAAATGCGAAATTTAAGGCTGTATGAAACGCCGGCGTTTCCCAAAAGTAAGCACAGATCCAATTTCAACTGCTTCTGAGTCAGCTTTCCAATAAAATTACGTTTCTTATCCTTTCAGCTGAACAATGCACGGAATTCATACTGCATTACAATAATACCTTTCCGGCGGATAGCTCGATCAAACTACCAATTAGTTAGCCGAACAAGTTTTTGTTAGATACAAGTATTCCTGCGAGTGATTCACAGGCTTTAAATGTGATTAAAAGGCATCCAATAGCGATTATATAGACATTTTATATATATATGCATATCTGAGGTCGGATCATATATACGAAATGAAATGCAAAAACTTTTCTTTAGAAATCTGTAAATAATAAATACTAAAATACTAGCCGGCTATTATTGTCTTTTGGGTACACTGGCAGGACAGGGCATCGCTCACTTTTCAATGGGTCCAAAGAGATCATCGTATAACAAATGCTTCACTTGGAAATTAACTGAGGGACAGCTAAAATTAATTTTCTGTGGGATGAAAATTCGAAAAATGTCCCATCAAATAAATTATTACAAAACAAGGAGGAACGCAACAGTCGAGCTTGCTGGACAGTTAAATACCCTGTACCTAATGAACCCCTAAACATTGTGGTAAAATAAAGTCAAAGTAAAAAAATATCGAAAATAAAAATTCAAATTTGATGCATCTACCTCTTATAGTTTTCAAGATCTGGTTTTTCATACATCCGGACGGACAGACGGAGATGGCTAGATCGAATCGATTTAAGTCCAAGCCTTTATTAATTTAATTTTCATGTATGAATTTTGTTATCTTCTCCTATTTATGCTTCATCCATACTGTTTGTTTACTTATATTAAAAAAAAAAAAAAAAAAAAAAAAAAAAAATTGATACCAAATTATACAAATCTATAACCTGTCTATAACCTAAACCTAAGCAGGCTTCGACTGGATGCTGCAGGTGAACATGTAAGCAAGCCATGTTAATGCATGTGCGAATATGCATGTGCATGGGTGGGTCGGTCGAGTAGCTGAAGTAAAGAACTGCTCAACTAATAGTCATAGTGCGAGTGGATTAAGCATATGATGAAGAAAAGAGGGGTTAATAAAAAACAGAAAGGCTAATTTTTAGTCAACTAGTGTTTTGAAAACAAGTGTGAAACGGCTGCTTAACTGTATCTGTATGAAAGCGATGGCTGGAATAATCAGGCAGGCGCTACTCGTACTCGAAGCTCAAGCGAGTGCATTTTCCAATATGCAATAGACGGTGAGTATCTTTTAGTCGGAATCTCGACTACAGCGTTCTTACTTGTTTCTTTCTCTCTACGGAGCATACGTACGCATACGCATTGCGTGAATACACCTACACAAACATTCAATTTTCCTGACGATGTCGTACCTGATGTTGTTGCCCTTGTAAGTATACTGTAGAAATTGCATGGCTTCACATTCAACAGGCGCAATGATATGACGATGATATGAGAATTGGGTTTCTCACTATAAAGAATAAAGTTAGATATTAATTTTCATTAAATTAAATATTTAAAATATTTGATTTTGTTCCCAGCTATTCTAGATATTCACATTCAATAACTGCCACTAACATCCCTTTCAAACATTTGTCTCTTGCTACTATTTGGTCTTGCATGCACAATGAGAGACTGTTTAGTGGTTGATTGTATGCGCTGCAAAGTAGGCAACGAGAAGTTAGCGTATTTTCACATGTCGTATCCCTTATAATCCACAAACAGTTCTGGCTATAGCTATAAGGTATGCCTACGAGAATGTATTCGGATTCACTCTCGTTTCTCTTCAGTTGTCGAATAAATCTTTCGCCTTTTACTAAAGATTTCCGTGGAGAGGAGCACTCCAATGAGTCTAAAATAATTTTTCGCCGTGCCCCATCGCAAGATGGGGTCATAATAAATGCATTTCAATTTTTTTTTTTGTTTGTTTAAAAATATCGTGTTTATTACTTTACAAAGTCTTTATAGCTTACTGTTACTATTATTAACAACTTATACTATAGTGGATATATGATTTTCACAGGATATATACAAACGTACATACTTAACCCTAATAGGGTAACTGGATGGGAAAAGGGGAAGATTAAAGGGTTCTGTGGGACAGGTCGGTTGGGTGGACTCTCTTGAGCCTCCTTCTCATTCTTACTCCGTGGATACGCCTACTTCTTAGGAGCCTTTGCGCCAGCTGGTTAGGGTGATGTGCGAGTTTGTCTAGATATGCAGAAGCTTGGCGATTGATCACATCTCCGATCCTCGGTACATGGAGTTCTTTGTGGATATCGCTATTGCGTATGTACCATGCCGCACCAGAAATTCTGCGCAAGAATTGGGACTGCACAACACGTATTTTATTTAGGTTCGACTTAGCCGCTATGCCGTGCCAGAATGACAGAATGAGCGTTTTGTTGGTTACTGAAAGTTTATTCCTGGCATTAAGAAGCCAAGCCAAACTGCTCGCCTTTGTCTTCAGACGCTTAACTACATCATTTATATGGCGCTGGAAGTTTAGTCGCTTGTCCAGAGTGACTCCAAGATATTTGTGAGCTTCCTTCTGGTCTAACAGTTGGCCATGTAAAAATGCCCCAGGAGAGGTTTGCGCTCTGAGAGTGTATGTGACTTGTACACACTTATCAGTGCATGGCAATATTCCATCTACAGGCCCAGTTCTCGAATTTTTTTAAATAGATCTGGATGAGATCTGTAGCGGTGAAGACGCAACTGTCTCTGGCCAGTACCGCAGTGTCATCAGCAAAGGTGGCGACAAGCAGATTGCTCTGGTCCGAGACCGACATGTTGTCCGCTGAAGGCATGTCGTGCGTATACAGGCTGTAAGGGGTTGGCCCTAACACGCTACCCTGGGGTACACCAGCTCTGACCCTCTTTGCTTGAGAGGACACCCCGTCCTGAACAACTTTAAAGGATCGTTTGTGAAGAAAGCTTTTAACAATAAGATAGAGCTGTGGATTAAGTAGATCTTTAAGTTTATGCAGGAGTCCTGCATGCCACACTCTATCAAATGCCTGCTGGATATCCAGATACGCTCCGACAACATACTCCTTTCCGTGGAATCCCTCCAGAATAAAGTTTACAACTCGGTGTAGTTGCTCGGGCGTGCCGTGCCTGAGCCTAAAGCCGAACTGAAATTTTGGCATTGCCTTTTTGACCGCGCTGGTTTCAAGAATCCTTCTTAAAATGCACCTCTCCAATATTTTGCCAAATGCTGGCAGTAGGCTTATTGGACGGTACGAATCCAGCTCATCTGCTGGCTTCCCACTTTTGTGTAGCATGATGATGTTGGCCTTCTTCCAGGCGCCTGGGAAGTGTCCGAGTCGAAGAGAGGAGTTGAGAATCAATACGATGAATAGCAAAGCTCTGCGAGGGAGCAGCTTGATAGAGCGATTATCAAACTGGTCCTCGCCTGGAGCCTTGTTATTGCAAAGCTTTTTGATTTCCTTTTCCACTTCGGTAAGGGTGATAGGAGCTACAGGAAGGGCCATCTGCAATGGAGAGATTCGGTTACTAGCTGTACCCTTCTTGGCGACGATGTCTCAAACGGCTGGAATCTTTCTTCCAGATTTTTCGCAAACGCTTCGGCTCTTTCCCGGGGGGATCGTGGCTCTTTCTCTTTTTAGTGTGGCTAATACCTTTTTTACCCTGTTAGAGATCCTGCTATACAGTCTATCGATCGCCGGGTCATTGGTTCTGATGAACTCGCGTCTGAGGCGCTTCTTGAGCGTTGGAAGGCCTATTGCTGCCGGAGAGAGAGTGAGGTTGCTGTGTCCGTCTCTACAGTGAGTTGCACCAGCTGGGGCAGCAATAAGAGCAGCGCTCTTAGCCCTGTTTATGAATGTTTCGACAGCTTTGTCGACATCTTCTGGCGTGTTTATCTCGGTGTTGAGATTAAAAGCATTATTGTTCATCTCGTCTTGGAAGAGTCTTATGTTGGCACCAAGAAACAAGCCTTGTTATTGGGGTAGTTCGCTGAGGCGACATTGATAGAGAAGCAACCAAGGGCAAATGATCCGATGAAAGTTCATACTCTTCTCGTACCGAGAGCAGACTGTTAGCTATACCCTTGTACATGTAGAAGTCAATGCACGTGGGCGTATCCCTCCTGTTATACGGGTAGTAAGTGGGTCTGCCAGTGGCTAGCACTTGTGTTGCACTGCTGGTAAGACAGCCATGAAGCGCAGTGCCTCTAGCGTTTGTCGTCAAACTGCCCCAGAGTCGATGTTTTGCGTTGAAGTCGCCCCCGACGATAAATTTTTGACCGAGCTGATCAAGTAGACTGCCAAACGCAGGGGTACTCCAAGGCAAACCTGGTGGAAGGTACGCAGCAGCCACAGCGATTTCACCTAAATTAGTTGAAATGATTACGGTTGCCAAC